>OY992876.1:428571260-428621260 GCA_963921405.1 Cepaea hortensis
ACCCACAAACACATCCCACTTCCTAACCCATCCGCCACCCACACACCCATCCGCCATACCCACACACCCCCACCCCCTACACACATCCTCACCTATACCCGCACATCTCCCACCCACCCATTTATACACACACACATAAACCCAAACACACAACCTCCACCCACACATCTCTCACCCACACACATGCCCACCCACAAACAACCCCCACCAACAACATCTCCCACCTATACAGAGAGAGGACGAGAGATAGAAAGGGGAGAGAACGGGGGAGATAAAGAGATAAGGTGAAAGAGAGAGAGAGAGTGAAAGAGAGAGAGAGAGAGAGAGAGAGAGAGAGGGAGAGAGAGAGAGAGAAAGAGAGAGAGAAAGAGAGAGCGAGAGTGAGATGAAGAGTAAGAGAGCATGGGATGAACTCTTTACCCGGCCATCAACGCACGGGAAGTTTCTTTGTACAACAACTAGAGCGCTCTTACCCTCTCAGCCAAGCTGACTGTTCCACATCTGTGGCGACGAGTTAGCTAACGCGATTCCCAGTCACGTATAATGCGTTCGAAATCTGTTGCAGGTGAGTTGGAAGCATACCGCCTTGCGGTGATTATTAAGAATGGTATGAACGTCGGTCATGACACCGCTGATTTCCTGGCATATTTAGCTGCGTCTCGTCAGATAAACACTGCAGAAATCACACAACATAAACTAAAGACATAAGATAAATCCCTAAAGCTGAAATATACAGCACACATATTCACACAGTAATTTGAATTGTATGCTACGGTAATTTTAATCTGACTATCAAGTCTTTTTTGTTTGATAAAGTTGGTATTTGTATATGATTAGCAAATGCTTCCGCCATCTGTGACATTCGTCCATTTTATGAACTAAAAAAAGAACAGGCGAAACGCATTGTCCCTATAAATCACACAGTGACCTTCCAAAATATGGCTCGCTATTAATCATCATCATAATCATCTTCCACTTTTGCCGTCAATCGAATAGTTGGCGATCCAGTGCCCGATGAGAATATTTCACGTGTGTCGTGTAGAATATTTCACATGTCGTGGAGAATATTTCACGTGTCGTGTAGAATATTTCACATGTCTTGTAGAATATTTCACGTGTCGTGTACAATATTTCACGTGTCGTGTACAATATTTCACGTGTCGTGTAGAATATTTCACGTGCCGTGTAGAATATTTCACGTGTCGTGTACAATATTTCACGTGTCGTGTACAATATTTCACGTGTCGTGTACAATATTTCACGTGTCGTGTAGAATATTTCAATTTCACGTGTCGTGTACAATATTTCACGTGTTGTGGAGAATATTTCACTTGTCGTAGAGTACACCTCCTTCCATTGCAACTGTCTCCTGACTCCATTTTCACACCTGTCTATCGTCTGTCATTAAGTGACGCAGGAAAGAGAGGCCGTTGACAGGTTCTAGAATTTTCTAATTTACTTCTATTGTACAACACATCATATACACCGGAATGATAGTTCTCACAGCAGGCGTGGGCGACCACCAGCACCCACTGACCTCCATCGTTCTGGCTTGTCACAGGCGACACGCGGAAAGACAACTCCCACCACCGATTTTTCTGGTTATTGTTCTTGCTTTCCGGTATTCTAGCTGTAACGAAGCAGCCGTGTTTCAAGCCGGAATGAAGCAGTACTCTACCGCCATCATCCCCGATAGTTTTGACAAGGTCTATTCTCTACCCGCCAGCCCAGATCGAAATCACCCTTCAGCCTATGTATTGGGTGGCTAGATGATCGGTTGATAGGGTAAAACTTGAATGAATTCTGTACCCTACCTACCCGAGATTGGGCGTCCCCGCATGGAGTCGGGAGGTCCCACCAGAATGAAGCAGTAAGAGAATTAAGGCATATCAGTTTAAAATAGGCGCGTCGCTGGGGGTGACAAGCAAGGCGGGCGGACTACAGCGGCCACAACAAAAGACGGCTGATGGGATGTAGTACCGCGCCAGGGCTCATGTTACAGCATTGTTGTATAGGCAGCCATCGTGCCCACTGTAGCCAAGGCTGATGGTTAGTACCCGCCAATACCAGAAGAAACTGATTACTGACATGTTGTTTATTCAAAAGTTTACAGTTCACTTGGTTTCAACATTAATTCAATTCGTGTGTATGTGCTCGCTCCAGTTGAACTCAAACGTAGTTCATAGACACTACTTCTAGTAACACTGGACCGAATTTTGCGTGTCGGTTTGCTTACCCTTTTAACAGTGTCTCTTGCCATCGGACGAACCCACTCGACTTCAGAGATGCTTGTAATTCACGTTCCTGAATCAATATGAATAAATTAGGTGGAACTGCGGTAAAGCTGTGAGAGTGTAAACAATAATATTGTTCCTGAATCGAGGACGACAGGTCAACATTTTAGTACAACTGACCGGTGTAGGTGTTAAACCCCTTACCTCGGCATCAGTACACATGTTTAAGAGCACGAGTTATCCATTCGGCCATGCTGACCTTCCATTCACTGTATTGGGGATGTAGACAGAGGTGAGAGTCCGCCCTAGAATTGTCCTTAGTGCGCTAGCCTGCCCAGACTGGGTTCGGGTTCAATCCTCGGTGGAGCCAGCTTGACTTTTGTCGGCCAGCGTGGCTCATTCAGATGATAACTATCAGTGGGAGCCGTGACAGAGATCACTGACCCATAGGCTACACTGCTCGTCCCCATAACAGAGTTACAAGTTGTTTCCAAGGATCTCATCTCATATTATCTCTCATCTCATATTATCTCTCATCTCATATTATCTCTCATCTCATCTTATCATGTTCCTCTTGTTCATTGCAGTGTCGAGGTGACGTATAAACAGCGGGAGAGTGCCCGCTTAATGGCTTCATGTATCGATATTACCATGGACTCTGCTATTCCATTTGTCCATCGTTTACTTGGTCGGCCTTTTCCTCTGCTTCCGTTTGGTCTGTACATTATTGCTTGTTTTTAATCGCTAATCTATCTCGTAGACCATTAACATTGCCGGGTCTAAGTCCACCTGGGCCAGTCTGTTTTTACTTCTTAGTTTTGCTACGAGCAGTATGAAGATCCCCTGTCGGCTTGCTAGGCCAGTCGCAGATTTAGGAAAAGAATCTGACCATAGGGAATCCGTTCCCCTTGACGAGCCATAGCCCTGTTAGCCCATGACCTCGTGGTCATGGTTCCCAGTCTACACCACGTGGAGGTGGGGTTGACTTGTGTAGTCTGCAGGTCATCGGCAGGCTACTAATTTTCACTTTTCACCCCTCCTGGGAGAGGCTAGCCGATCCTAACCCTTCTGGTTGCAGAGCCAGACGCAGTCCACACCTTGTAGGATCATGTGTACATAATGATACTACAAAGCCCCTAATCACTTGGGTAGTGAGACCAGACACTTCGCCGTCTCGGATAAGTGTAAAAACAGGAAGTTATATGTACACGTTCCACATGTTAAAATTCCCGCGGCAGTTGGGAAATCATAAAGTGCAGGCCTTCAGGCTCCTACCCTTGCTACATTGTTAGGAAGGAAAACCCACTCACGGGTAGATAGAGCCCAATACCCGGGGTGGAATCTGTCTAGAGGAAGCAACCTGACACCAATACATGACCTACTTTGACCACTGACCTTTGAGGTACATAACTTGGCCTGAAGTACTTCCCGCCACAGAGGAACGAAGAATAAGCAGATTGCATATTGGTGCGCAGACAAATATGTACTTACAGAAAGCGAAAATATGTTCACACGTAAAACAGAAACACTGAATAAACTCGGATCTCACCAGAGATTCTGCGATTACATTTCTTGGAGACGCAGGCAGTGTTCTAGCACACTCCACCTCCTGTAGAGCGCCTAGGGTGAGGTGATCTGGGGCGGAGCATTCAGTGAGAGATGGTCTCAGTTCAACCCACACCCCCTACCTGGGCGCTATCTGAAATAATGAAATGTAGAACATCCGCCAAGGGGGGTTACTGCGACCGCAAGCTTAATGGCTTCTTCAAAGGGAAATAATTTACGTGAGATGGCGCGGTGAAGAGTGTGGAAGTGAGTGATGACTAGGTTATTCAGCTCGTCTGGTTATGTAGTTTAAGCTATGTGCGACAGGGGTCGTGGAAGCATGTGCGAAGCCACTTGATGTGGTATGTTTGAGGCTTGCAGACGCCACATTTTTATATTTGTAAACATTAGTGGCAAACATATTTCTAAAGCTCATCTTCATCATCATGTGCCGTGTCGATAAGCTTGGCGGTCATTATTCGCCATCTTACATGATTGCCAGAGTAGTGGATCAGCTCTGTGTGGTAAGCAATCCAGATTTTTATATCTCTGCCTTCCCCTTGTTCTTTTCCCTTCAATCTTGAACGCAGTCATTAAGTTTCACACTTTATTTCTCCTCATAGCATTTCCCCCCGGTGATTTCAATGCTCGTGTGGGAGAGGACTCGAGTTCATGGCCAGTGTGCCTTGAAAAATACAACATCGGTCGCATGAATGATAATGGGCAAAGGCTGCTGGAGCATTGCACTAGAAATGACCTATGTATTACAAACTCCTTTTTTAAAACAAAAGAGATGCATAAGGTCACATGGAAACGTCCAAGATCCGGCCATTGGCATCAGCTGGACTTCATTATCACACGGAGACAACATCTGAACCATACATCATTAACTCGAAGTTACCACAGTGCTGACTGTGATACAGATCATTCTTTGGTTGTTGCAAGGGTTAGACTGAGACCAAAGAGAATCTACACAGCTAAACACAAATCTAGCCCCAGGATTAATATTATTAACACTCACGATCCTGGAAAGTGCTTTGAATTTCAACAGCAACTTGAAGATGCTTTCAATGATACATCAGAAAATTGTATAGTAAATGATAAATGGAGTAAACTTAACGAAACTATTTATAAAACAGCGGTAGGAGTTTACGGCACTGTGGATCATAGGAGGCAGGACTGGTTTGCGGCAAACTTAAGAAACAAGGAAAGACCAACACGTAACACTCCTGAAGCAAGCGAGGAAGGATGTACAAAAGGCTGCCAGGCAGTGTGCGAATGACTATTGGATCCAGTTATGTGAGTCCATTCAAATCGCAAGTGATAAGGGAAACATCAGAAGCCTGTATGAAGGGATAAAGAAAGCCTGTGGTCCAATTATCAAAAGAAGTGCACCGTTGAAAACCTTGACCCCCTCTGCTGTGTGTCCACCGTGACGAGGTAGAGGGGCTTGTGCGTCCCAATGACCCCAAGAGCTATGCCGACGGTAGCACAGCTACTGGTAGGGCCACCCATGTCGGACAGGTCAAGGGAGAGGGACCAGACGAAGAGACACACAAACCTGCTGCCTTGTAGGTAGACTGGGGACAGTCAAAGGCTAGGGAAAGCACCCCGAATACATGCTTGTCAAAATCGGATGTACTGAGCCACAGGCTTGACAAAGCAGTGCAACGTAAAACCTGCTGCCTTGTAGGTAGACTGGGGACAGTCAAAGGCTAGGGAAAGCATCCCGAATAAATGCTTGTCGAAATCGGATGTACTGAGCCACAGGCTTGACAAAGCAGTGCAACGTAACTTAATTCATGATGTCACAAATCAAAATTAATCGATATGGTGCTAATCCCGTGAAGTCCCATCAGGCGGCGATAGTGCCGGGCCCCCTGCCTCGAGGGGGTCCACCCATGACTACTGGTGGTCACCTTCCCCTGTGCTGTGGAGTCAAGGCACAGAGGAGTAGGTTAAGAGCTATTGACCAAATACCCCGGACACTCAACATACTACAGTGGAATGCCGAAGGAGTTTACAAGAAGAAAGACTCCCTAACACAGCGTCTTCATAAAGATAGAATAGATGTGGCATGCATTCAAGAGACACACCTCAACGCCAATCACAAATTCTCAGTCAGAGGATATCAGGCCACACGTTTCGACCGCGAAGGACACAAAGGAGGAGTTCTAATACTTACACGAAATACAATACCTTGCAGCGAAGTATCTGTGATCTCTGACAACCAAACAGAAATTATAGGTGTTGATATAATGATAAAGGACGTGAAAATAAGAATCTACAATCTGTATAGCCCAGCAGATAAGGACCTTACACTCTCAAACATGAAAATAACTGACACAAACTGCATTATTGTCGGAGACTTTAATAGCCGTTCAGAAAGATGGGGATACCCAGACACTGACAAAAGAGGAGATGAATTGGAGGACTGGGAAATAGACTCAAATCTCCATCTACTCAACAAAGCGGATGACACACCGAGCTTCTACTCCAGAAGATGGCTTACCACTTCTACTCCAGACTTAGCTTTCTGCACAGGAGACATCCTCCACAAAATCGATCGCCATGTGCTGGACCAATTAGCAGGTAGTGACCACAGACCAATCAAGCTTGAAATGAATATGGAGTATGTTCCACAGGAGCAAAAGCCCTTGCCCCGCTGGAATTACAAACGAGCAGATTGGGACAGATTTGCCATACTAACAGACAAATATTGTGAAAACATAAATACACGATATGGCAACATAAAGCAAATGGTGGAAAGTCTAAACAGAGCGATAATACAGGCAGCCACTGAGTCCATTCCTAGAGGAGCGAGGAAAAATTACAAACCATACTGGACTGAAGAACTACAAAGTTTGGAGGACAAAGTTGAAGATGCCAGGAAGACAGCAGAGAGAGAACAAACAATTGAAGCGAACATCTCTCTCAAAGCCATCTCAGCAAAATATCAAAGAACAGTAAATCAAACAACAAGAGATTGTTGGAGGGAAAAAACAGAAAACCTGAATTTTGACAGGGATGGAAACAAACTATGGAAACTAGTGAAAGCCATGAACAATGAAGGACCTAGAAACAAACAAATAACAATTAAACAAGGAAATGCCTTGCTTACAGGAAAAAAGGCTGCAAATGCACTAATGGAACACTATGCAAATGCAAACCACATTGATATTACAACCGAACAGAAGAAAGCAATCAAAGACAAACAGATACATCATAGAAATACAGAGACAGCAGCAGAATATATGATGGCAAATCTAACAATGGAAGAAATGGAACAGGCAATGAATACCCTAAAAAAGAAGAAATCACCAGGTAAGGATGGAATCACAAATGAAATGCTAATAGGACTAGGCACCAAGGCAAAGAAGAAACTACTAGCAGTCCTAAATAACAGCTGGAAGAGAGGAATAGTCCCACAGGCATGGAAGGAAGCTATACTAATACCAGTCCCAAAGAAAGGAAAAGACCTGGAAGAACCAAATGGCTATCGACCTATCAGTCTATTTAGCTGTGTAGGAAAATTAATGGAACGCATTATCAATGGCAGGCTAACATGGCATCTGGAAGAAAACAAACTCTTAACACCACACCAAGCAGGATTCAGAAAGTACAGATCCACTGAAGATCAAATAACTTATATAGCTCAGGAAATAGAGGATGCCTTCCAAGAGAAAAAGCACACACTAGCAGTCTGGATAGATTTAGAAAAAGCATTTGATAAAGTATGGAAGGAAGGACTGAAAGTAAAACTGCAAAAAATGCATGTTTGTGGAAAAATGTATAAATGGATCAGCCACTACCTTGAGAACAGAACTGCCAGGACAAAAGTACAAGGACAAACAAGCAAAATGATGCTGTTGGAGCAAGGTGTCCCCCAAGGAGGAGTTCTTTCACCAACATTATTCCTAGCATATATAAATGACATCACAGAAAATTTTCCAGCCAGATTACACACATCCTCCTTTGCAGATGACCTAGCCATATGGACATCTGAAGAATATATTAGTACAGCTAACAGCAGAATACAGCAAGCCTTATTAGCGCTAGAGGACTGGTCAAAATCATGGCTAGTGAAGATAAGTGAGGAGAAAACAACATGCACAGTGTTCTCCCTCTCAAATAAAACTCAGCAACCTAAGCTGGTATTGAATGGAAAAATATTGCGCCATGAAGAAAATCCAAACTATCTAGGAGTCACCTTTGATCGTCGCCTGACATGGAAGACACAGGTTGAGAAAAATCGAACAAGAGCAAGGCAGAGAATGGCAATCATGAAAAAGCTTGCTGGTACAACATGGGGAGCAGATGAGAAAGTTCTCAAGAAGTTATATACTGGACGGGTGAGGCCAGTACTGGAATATGGCATTGCAGCTTGGGCAACAGCAGCTAAGTCAAACTTTAACAAAATAAGTAGAGTCCAAAACCAAGGAATGCGAATCATAACTGGAAGCCTGAGGACAACGCCTATTAATGAACTAGAAAAGATCACTTGTTTACAACCAATGCAGGATAGAAGAGATAGCAGAGCCCAGCAACAAGCAGAAAAATTCAGAAGATTGACAGACCACCCTATGTACAACAGATTTAATGGTTTTGGAAAGGGAAGACTGAAGCGTACCAACTTTGTAGAAACTGCAAAACGAAGGATTAGGGCAGATCCTATACTTAACATATCAACAGTCAAGCCCATTTACAATGCACACAAGTTCCCAGCTTGGAGACAGCAGCAACTGCCTGAGATGATAGAAAACATTCCTGGTATTGAGAAAAAGAACACTCAGCATGAAACCGAAAGAAGAGAAATAACCCTAAACTACATAAAAGAACATTACCCAAGCAGGAATTGGACCCATGCATATACAGATGGATCAGCCAAAAATTCAATAGAGAATGGAGGAGGAGGAATTCTCCTAAATTTAAAAAATGGAGTGAAAAAAACACATTCAATGGCAACTGGAAAATTTTCAAGTAACTTCAAAGCGGAGGTAGAGGCTCTGAAAACTGCAGCAGAAATGCTCCTGATGGAGGAAAATAAAGAGAAGCAAATAGCTATCTTCACAGATGCAAAGTCAGCTGTCTCAATACTGAAGAGCAATAACAGCACAGAACTAGCTGACCTACGAGCAACACTCCATGGTCTATGCCAGAAATCCAAAAAAGTTGTAATACAGTGGATCCCATCACATTGCAGTATACCTGGAAACGAAGAGGCTGACAGACTGGCAAAAGAGGGCGGACGACTACCACAGCCTGACATAGACGTAACCTATAATGAGGCAAAGAGGTTGATAAAAAGCACTTATAGAACCAAATGGGAATCAGAGCATCCAGGCCATCAGAAGGATGATGCATATTACAAACTCGACCGAAGAGAACAAGTAGCAATCTTCAGACTCCGCACAGGACATAACAGGCTGAAATACCACTTGTTCAATAAACTAAAGATAGGAGATACCGATGAATGTAATTGTAGAACTGGAAAAATGACAGCAAAACATTTGCTGCAGGATTGCCCAACGTATGCAGAACAGAGAAAGATATTTTGGCCCACACCTGCTTCATTTGAGGACAAGCTCTATGGAGATATCAACAAGCTCAAGTTGACCGCAGCTTACTTTAACTACATACAGGTTGACATTTAAAGGTGCATGAAGACCCAGAGGCATGAAATGGAATATTCCTTGGATAGCAAATCCATTATGTGGAAAGTCAGAATCAAAAGCTCACTGTGTGGGCTTTCAAAAAAGGTGGAAAAAGTGTCCTAGTGGCACGAAATGGAATATTGCTCGGATAGCAAATCCATTACGTGGAAAGTCCGAATCAAAAGCTCACTGTGTGGGCTTTCAAAAAAGGTGGAAAAAGTGTCCTAGTGGCACGAAATGGAATATTGCTCGGATAGCAAATCCATTGTGCGGAAAGTCCGAATCAAAAGCTCACTGTGTGGGCTTTCAAAAAAGGTGGAAAAAGTGTCCTAGTGGCACGAAATGGAATATTGCTCGGATAGCAAATCCATTGTGCGGAAAGTCCGAATCGAAAGCTCACTGTGTGGATGTCATCTGCACACTGCATTCTTCTGGTTTCCGGTATAACAGCCTATGGTGAACGGAAGGCCCAATATACGGAAGTGAGGCTAAGCAGCCATGTGCAGGACGTGACGATTCCTTGGGTGAGCCCAGTACCAGAGCGCTGTGTGTTGGCTCTGCAAGTATGGAAGCCTCCTTGGATGGCGGGGAATGCCCATGGTCTGCCCCTGCCTTCCCTTGAGGGCTGACCAGGATCTCTTAGGCTGTTCTATATGGGCCAGCTAGGATGGGGGATAACACCACAACAGTGAGAGTGAAACGTCCTAAGAAACCCCCGGGAAGGTTAACCCGGTCAACAAATGCCCGCAGAAGTCGGATGTGTCGGCCTAACGGCGCAAGAACGCAGCTCTGCTGTAAACAGGCACAACGCAATCACATCCGAAAAAAAACTCCGGATGAACGAAGAAGAAGAAGAAGAAGAAAACCTTGACTGGAGAAATCATCATTGATAAGAAACAACAGATGGATAGATGGGCCGAGCACTATTTAGAGCTTTACTCAAGTGAGAACAAGCTAGCGGATGATGCCCTCAACGCCATAGAGGCCCTGCCAACTCTTGACCACCTGGACACACTTCCCACTATAACAGAAGTTAAGTGTACTATAAATGAACTTGCATCTGGCAAGGCTCCAGGTAAGGATTCCAATAGAGGTAATCAGGAGTGGGCAAGACATATTCGCTCTACAGACCCACCAGCTAATAGAGCTATGCTGGCGAGAAGGACAAGTCCCACAGGATTTCAAAGATTCAAACATCATAACGCTGTACAAGAACAAGGGAGATCGGAGCGACTGTAACAACTATAGGGGTATCTCACTTCTGTGTATTGTTGGGAAAGTATTTGCCAGAATTGTCCTGCGCAGACTTCAAGTCCTGGGAGATCAAGTCTACCCCGAATCACAGTGCGGCTTCCGTCAGAACCGGTCTACCATTGATATGATATTCTCATTGCGACAGGTGCAAGAAAAATGCCGGGAACAAAATCAGCCACTGTTTATTGCCTTCATCGACCTCACAAAGGCATTCGATTTGGTCAGTCGTGAGGGTCTGTTCAAAGCACAAAAGAAGACTGGCTGCCCACCAACTCTTCTGTCCATTGTGGAATCGTTCCACACAGGCATGAAGGGTATAATCAAGTTTGATGGCTCAACTTCAGAAGAGTTTGAAATCAAGAGTGGAGTTAAGCAAGGTTGTGTACTATCCCCCACCCTCTTTGGGATATACTTTTCACTTCTACTGAAATATGCCTTTCGTGATCAGGATGACGGTATGTACATTCACTCACGCTCAGATGGTGGCCTCTACAATGCTCAGAGATTGAAGGCCAATACCAAAATTAGCAGCGTACTAATCAGAGAGTTGCTTTTTGCGGATGATGCTGCGATTACGACCCACTCTGAGGAAGAATTACATCTACTATCTGCATACTCCAATGCTTGTTCTGAATTTGGTTTAACAATTAACAAAAAAAAGTCGCTTAAAAGTCGACAGGGTCGACTTCATTGCACCGGGTTTTATCCCACATGGCTCGATCTCTTTCCGCAGCACGGAAAGCGTCTCAAGGTGCACATGGTGTACCATCAATCTTTATTGACGACGCCGAACTGGACACATCTCCACGGCAAATTAGATGTTTTGCAGCTTGGCTGACTATTGCATGTGTTTGGCGTACATACAACAGTTCTGGTTCTATATAATATTTTAATACTCATTTTTCTCCTCTTACATTTAATTCTCTTTCTCACATTTAACACTCCTTCACACTAAATGTTGCAGATCCTGATCATTGTCAGCAATCAATACTGTATCATCCGAATCTTATATATAAATTAGGATGTGTGTATCTATTTATGTATCTCCGTATGTCCTTTATTCGCTCGCGAACGGCCCATCCGATTGAGATGAAATTTTCTACACGCCTTCCTTTCATTCCAGAGCTGTCAACTGTGATATTTTGTTAGTGTGAAATCGCCTGCTTACTCAGTATTATTTCATTTTTCATTTTTCATCATAATTTCATATATTTCAGGGGATCTAACTCGTAAAAGTTATTTCAAGGGGCATAACTTTTCTGTATAACTTATAGTCATATTGTGGCATCGTTTTCAAAGATTTATAAACTCTTTGTCCATAGTTATGTACCGGCATATGAGTTATAATAAATAATGATACAATCTGTAAGGCATTTTCAAAGTTTTCATAAAAATGATGCACAATGCATAACATTGTAACTCATCTTTTTTTGCTTAAGAAGTTACTGTAGTCATGCAGGTGATTAGAAAGAGTTTTCATTAAAAATAATGGATGGTGTGTGGAAGAACGTTCTTTTAAGTTACTTTTTTTGTTGTATGAATTTAACGAAGCCGGACAGGGTCAGGCAGACAGATAGACAGACAGACAGACAGATAGACAGTCGGGAACAGGAACTTATATGACTACTTATATAAATTAAATGAGATGCTTCACACCAGGAGCTGGGCAATGCCGGGCCGGGTCAGACAGACAGACAGACAGACAGACAGACAGATAGACAGATAGTCGGTAACGGGAACGGGAACTTATATGACTACTTATATGAATTAAATGAGATGCTTCCCACCAGGGTCTGGGCGAAGCCGGGCAGGGTCAGCTAGTAACTTATATTTATTAATGTTACGTCCTTCAAAGGCGATTCCTGTCATATCTTCTAGATTTCTCACAATATTTACGCTATCTAGGCGAAAGCCTGGGCACACTGCACATCTCTGTCACAGGCTTCTCTATATATGCCTTATATTGATCTATATTACACAGACATATCAGCCGAGGAACCCTTTGAGGCCTCTAAGGCAGCTCATAAATAAATACACGGGCATTGTTTGGGGCCTCGTGTCCTCTGGTCTGCACTTCTGTCTTCTACTTCTATAAGCCTCATACAATACATGTGTGTTTATTTATAAACTGATGTTGACCTGCTATGTTCACAATTTTTATGGCAGCTTATTCCCCCCCCCCTCCCTTTTTCTATATACAAGTCTATTGTCTTTCTTGTGAATGTATAGATCTGCATTGTAATCACATGGACTGTTTAACTTTATCTAAATCCTTTGTGTAGTCAATGAAGCAAAGATGTAGGTTTTTGTTTACTTCTATCGAACGCTCCATTAATGTTTTCTGCATTTACTGTACAATTGCCTTTTACCAACCGACGTTGTTTTACTCTTAATTCGGGTGATATATTGTGCATATCCTATTTACAGGACATCGCTGTCAACACCGGCATTTTATTGCTGTTGTTGGTGTTTTGGCAAGTTTACGTTCAGTAGTTTGCTATTGCTTTCTGAACGACCGGCTCCCATACCAACACGTTAAACCCCAGCGCAACGCGGTCTGCTGCCAAAACCTCCCCCCCCCCCCCCCCAATAGAAAAAAAAATAACATAAAAATAAATATACTGCGACACAAAGAATAACAACAGGAACAACACAAACAGATCTAAGGAAGAACATTAAATTACAACATTTTTATAATATTAAATCACAGATCCTTCGTTGATAGGAAGGATAAGTGTTTTATATTAATAAAGTGTTTCTTAAATTAATTTAGTTAGTTAGTTAGTTAGTTAGTTAGTTAGGTAAATAGGTTGGTAGTTTGTAGTTAATCATCATCGTGTGCCGTGCCGATTAGTGTGGGCGGTCATGTTTCCTCATCTCACGCGATCACCAGAGTCGTGGATCAGCTCAGTGTTTTTCTATCAACCATGCCACACTGCCAAGCCATCCAAGTATTTACTTTTCTGCCTTCCCCTTATTCTTTTCCCCTCAATCCTGCCAGTTGTCACCAAGTTCTCCAATTTATTTTTTCTCATAACGTGGCCAAAATATTGTGACTGTCTAATTTATCTAATCAGTTTACGGTTTTCATTTGTTTCTTGCAGGATTTGTTCATTTGTTTTTCTGTATGTCTGTGGTATTCTTTGCATTCCCTCAGAAACCACATCCGCACAGCCATTAAATGAATAATATTACAAAAGAATTTAAAAAAAAAAATGAATGATGAAACGGGAGAAGGGGGGAATAGAAACAAAGAAAATCATGCGAAACAACACCATCCAAGTCTGCATTTCGTGCAGCGAGCAATGTGAAAGAGTATCCGAGCAAACATGGTATTTTTGGCGATCCGACTCAACTGGGAATCCGGTTTGGGAAGTCGACTTTCAGATACTGGCGTGCCGATGGCAGGCCCCGATAAATGTGCCCATTCTCTTAAGCGGAACATGTGCGGGAACCGTGACGATCAGCGGGTAGTGCCACAAGCTTCATCCGTCCTGCGACACGACCCACTGCACTGGGAGCGCGTCTAGCATCGATGATATCTGGAGCAGTGCAGCAAGGGCGCGCACAGCTTCGATGATATCGCCGCGGGTGAACCAAGGGCGCATACAGCTTCGATCATATCATGTCTCTGTGCACGGGATTTTATTCAGAACCCAGAAGAACTACAACTACATAACAAAACGCCGCTGACGAACGGAGGGCAGAAGTTGGACACGTTGTCAATCTCCGCATTATCTCTGGGGTCACTGGGCACCACTAGTTCATCCGCCATTGCACAAAGTCCTCGTATCTGATAGCGAATTTCAATCACGGTCTGTGGCGGGCCAGTTTTTCCGCACGCTGTGTAGAAGGGACGTAGTTTCCGCTGTTAAATTTTGTTGTACTCATGCGCACAGGGTTTTTAGCGTTGTTTCGGTCAGTTGCTATTTCCGGTCAGTTGAAATCAACCAATCACACATATTATTGAAAGTTCCTTTTTATTTAGCGAAATATCAGTTGTTGCGGCAGCCTTGAGGCCACTGAGACAGCACATAAACAAATTTACAAGTATTGATGGGTGCTCATAGAAGACGTAGGTCTAAGAGTACATAGACACATACCAGTTGACACATACAAATGTTCAAGTATTGATGGGTGCTCATGGAATTAGAAGAAAGACGTAGGAATAAGAGTACATATTAGACACATACCAGGGAAGGTTAACCCGGTCAACAAATGCCCGCAGAAGTCGGATGTGTCGGCCTAACGGCGCAAGAACTCAGCTCTGCTGTAAACAGGCGCAACGCAGTCACATCCGAAAAAAAACTCAGGATGAACGCAGAAGAAGAAGAAGAAGAAGAAGAAGAAGAAGAAGAAGAAGAAGAAGAAGACGCATACCAGTTGATAGCTATAGTTATTAAACTGGAATTCGAACCTGCCACCTTCAAATGACAACAGCGAAGGCGCTGGAAGATCAATGTGTACTACGACACATGGAACACTGCCATTGTATATTTTATACCAGGAGCTTCAGATTAAACCTTAAAAGTGTGATCGAAATTACAATAACCATTGTCATTGCCTTGAAACATGTCAATATGGTTGTTAATGATGTCAAGCGTGTTTGGCACATGATATCACGGTGCAGACGAACACGATGACGCCATTAAGACAGTTTAAAGATGGCTGCCCCACTTTTGACATACACTTTTTTTTTTTTAATCGGTGAAACGGGTGAAACCATGGAAATGCATCGCGAATGAAGATCCAGTATGATGATACATGCCTGTCAGTCCATCAAGTGTATGATTAGGGAGGGGAGTTTCATAACCGAGAGGCTGCGTAGAAAATTGTTTTTTTTTCCCCTTTTCGTTCTGTACTTTTTCAGAATATATTTACCCCCCCCCCCCACATTTTAAAACACACACACACACACACACACACACACACACACACACACACACACACACACACACACACATATTTAAGAATTTAAGATTTTCATTTAAAGCTCCATCGTAGATGTGTCGAGTTTGCCAAGCATTGAAGCTCACTTTGCTCCTGCATCGAGGTGCTTTTGTCATTTGGAGGTTTAAATTTCAGATCCCGTTGATTAACTACAGCTTTCAGTGTGTAGGTTGTCTAGTGCGTCCTCTAGTCTCTACTTTTTTCCTCTATTACTGTGAGTACTTTCTGTTGATTAGAGATAGTGTCCAAACTAGTGTGCATTTGTTCCATTCCTTCATATAGTCCATGCCGTGTGGCGTTGGCGATCATGTCTGTCCACAGCCTCTGTCTCATGTACTGCTAATCTTCTTATAGTCCGTGTGTCTGGCGTTGGTGATCATGTCTGTCCACAGCCTTCTGTCTCATATACTGCCAATCTTCTTATAGTCCATACCGTGTGGCGTTGGTGATCATGTTTGCCCACAGCCTTCTGTCTCGTGTACTGCCAATCTTCTTATAGTCCATGCCGTGTGGCGTTGGCGATCATGTCTGTCCACAGCCTCTGTCTCATGTACTGCTAATCTTCTTATAGTCCGTGTGTCTGGCGTTGGTGATCATGTCTGTCCACAGCCTTCTGTCTCGTGTACTGCCAATCTTCTTATAGTCCATGCCGTGTGGCGTTGGCGATCATGTCTGTCCACAGCCTCTGTCTCATGTACTGCTAATCTTCTTATAGTCCGTGTGTCTGGCGTTGGTGATCATGTCTGTCCACAGCCTTCTGTCTCGTGTACTGCCAATCTTCTTATAGTCCATACCGTGTGGCGTTGGTGATCATGTTTGCCCACAGCCTTCTGTCTCGTGTACTGCCAATCTTCTTATAGTCCATGCCGTATGGCGTTGGTGATCATGTCTGTCCGCAGCTTTCTGTCTCATGTACTGCCAATCTTCTTATAGTCCATGCCGTGTGGCGTTGGTGATCATGTCTGCCCACAGCCTTCTACCTCGTGTACTGTCAGTCATTTCTGATACCGACGTTCTTCCATGTCATGACGTTAAATTATCCAGCATTTTCTCTCTTGACCTTCACTGCCTCTTGTCCTCTCCAAATTTCCCGTTGTGACGAGATATGCCAGCATTCTCATTCTCGTGACATACCCAAAACATGTGGACGTTCTTCTTCGGATACGAGTAACCAGTTCTTTTTGTGCGGTAACTTCTGTCATGATATCTTCATTGCTGTGTCCACAGAGTTCTCGTCATTCTTCTATAAAACACATCTCCGCAGCATCCATACAATTCCTAATTTGTCTGTTAATCGTCTGTGATTCACTTCCCTACACTAGGATTGGCACCGTCCGTCCGTCTGACCGTACGTCCGTCCGTCCGTCTGTCTGTCTGTCTGTCTGTCTGTCTGTCTGTCTGTCTGTCTGTCTGTCTGTCTGTCTGTCTGTCTGTCTGTCTGTCTGTCTGTCCCTGTGATGTTTGAGAGTAAAGAGGTCAGAAGGGCAGAATGTGGCCTGCGTTCCCAATTTTTTAACCTTTTGAAAATATAGTTCGTTCGTTCGTTCGTTCGTTCGTTCACGCTCTCACTCTCTCTCTCTGTCTCTCTCTGTCTCTCTCTCTGTCTCTCTCTCTGTCTGTCTCTGTCTGTCTGTCTGTCTGTCTGTCTCTCTCTCTCTCTCTCTCTCTCTCTCTCTCTCTCTCTCTGCCTTTCTCTTTCTCCTTGCCCCTCTCTCCCCCTCTCTACTCTCTTTCTCCCTGCCCACATCTCTCTGCTTCTCCCTCCTTGCCCCTCTCTATCTCCCTGCCTCTCTCCCGCCCTGCCTCTTACAGATAATTTCCCTAAGTATAAGTGGCTCTACTTGACCCACATCCACGTCATCAGCACACACAAGACACGTCCCTTGGCGAGCTGATGTTGTTGTTGTTGTAACTACTGATGCTGACATGACCATAAACCACAGGATTACCCCCTTGATTTGACAACCCGGCCTTCAACACTGGACACTTGAGAACGCCAGCGCCTCCACCACCTGTGACAGCTGGGACTTGATAATCCACCTACATACTTCAAATAGTATGTCAGGCGCACGGGTCTCCATGTTCTTAAGTTTGAGGTAATCGAACCTGGAGACACTCAGGTCATACAGCGCGTCAGTCAGGTCACAGATGGCGGAGACTGGCCGTTCGTTTCTTGATCACGTGTTCATGCCCTTATGTACATGTCGTAGCTAATAAGTCTTCCTCTGTATCTCATACACCCGCATGTTGTAGTCACCCCTTGTATCCCATACACCCGCATGTTGTAGTCACCCCTTGTACCTCTCTCACGCCTTCATGTTGTAGTCACCCCTTGTACCTCTCTCACCCGCATGTTGTAGTCAACCCTTGTACCTCTCTCGCGCCATCATGTTGTAGTCACCCCTTGTACCTCATACACCCGCATGTTGTAGTCACCCCTTGTACCTCTCTCACGCCTTCATGTTGTAGTCACCCCTTGTACCTCTCTCATCCTCATGTTGTAGTCATCTTTTGTACCTCTCTCATCCTCATGTTATAGTCACCTCATGTACCTCTCTCACCCTCATGTTGTAGTCCACTCTCTTCCTCTACCTCTCACACCCTAATGCTGTAGTCAACTCTCTTCCTCTACCTCTCACGCCCTCATGTTGTAGTCAACTCTAGTTCTCTACCTCTCACGCCCTCATGTTGTAGTAAACTCTAGTTCTCTACCTCTCGCACCCTTATGTTGTAGTCCACTCTCTTCCTCTACCTCTCACACCCGCATGTTGTAGTCAACTCTAGTTCTCTACCACTCAAGCCCCCATGTTGTAGTCAACTCTAGTTCTGTACCTCTCACGCCCTCATTTTGTAGTCAACTTTCATATTCTACCTCTCACACCCTCATGTTGTAGTCAACTCTAGTTCTCTACCTCTCAAGCCCTCATGTTGTAGTCAACTCTAGTTCTCTACCTCTCAAGCCCCCATGTTGTAGTCAACTCTAGTCCTCTACCTCTCACACATGCATGTTGTAGTCAACTCTAGTCCTCTACCTCTCACGCCCTCATTTTGTAGTCAACTCTAGTTCTCTACCTCTCACGCCCTCATGTTGTAGTCCACTCTCTTACTCTACTTCTCACGCCCTCATGTTGTAGTCAACTCTAGTTCTCTACCTCTCAAGCCCTCATATTGTAGTCCACTCTCTTCCTCTACCTCTCACGCCCTCATGTTGTAGTCCACTCTCTTCCTCTACCTCTCACACCCTCATATTGTAGTCCACTCTCTTCCTCTACCTCTCACGCCCTCATGTTGTAGTCCACTCTCTTCCTCTACCTCTCACGCCCTCATGTTGTAGTCAACTCTAGTTCTCTACCTCTCACGCCCTCATGTTGTAGTCCACTCTCTTCCTCTACCTCTCACGCCCTCATGTTGTAGTCCACTCTCTTACTCTACTTCTCACGACCTCATGTTGTAGTCAACTCTAGTTCTCTACCTCTCAAGCCCTCATATTGTAGTCCACTCTCTTCCTCTACCTCTCACGCCCTCATGTTGTAGTCCACTCTCTTCCTCTACCTCTCACGCCCTCATGTTGTAGTCAACTCTAGTTCTCTACCTCTCACGCCCTCATGTTGTAGTCCACTCTCTTCCTCTACCTCTCACGCCCTCATGTTGTAGTCGTCTCTCTTCCTCTACCTCTCACGCCCTCATGTTGTAGTCAACTTTAGTTCTCTACCTCTCACGCCCTCATGTTGTAGTCCACTCTCTTCCTCTACCTCTTAAGCCCTCATGTTGTAGTCAACTCTAGTTCTCTACCTCTCACGCCCTCATGTTGTAGTTAACTCTAGTTCTCTACCTCTCACGCCCTCATGTTGTAGTCCACTCTCTTCCTCTACCTCTCACGCCCTCATGTTGTAGTCAACTCTAGTTCTCTACCTCTCACGCCCTCATGTTGTAGTCAACTCTAGTTCTCTACCTCTCACGCCCTCATGTTGTAGTCAACTCTAGTTCTCCACCTCTCACGCCCTCATGTTGTAGTCAACTCTAGTTCTCTACCTCTCACGCCCTCATGTTGTAGTCAACTCTAGTTCTCTACCTCTCACGCCCTCATGTTGTAGTCAACTCTAGTTCTCTACCTCTCACGCCCTCATGTTGTAGTCAACTCTCTTCCTCTACCTCTCACGCCCTCATGGTGTAGTCAACTCTAGTTCTCTACCTCTCACGCCCTCATGTTGTAGTCCACTCTCTTCCTCTACCTCTCACGCCCTCATGTTGTAGTCACCTCTCTTACTCTACCTCTCACGCCCTCATGTTGTAGTCCACTCTCTTCCTCTACCTCTCACGCCCTCATGTTGTAGTCCACTCTCTTCCTCTACCTCTCACGCCCTCATGTTGTAGTCAACTCTAGTTCTCTACCTCTCACGCCCTCATTTTGTAGTCAACTCTAGTTCTCTACCTCTCACACCCTCATGTTGTAGTCAACTCTAGTTTTCTACCTCTCACGCCCTCATGTTGTAGTCAACTCTAGTTCTCTACCTCTCACACCCTCATGTTGTAGTCCACTCTCTTCCTCTACCTCTCACGCCCTCATGTTGTAGTCCACTCTCTTCCTCTACCTCTCACGCCCTCATGTTGTAGTCAACTCTCTTCCTCTACCTCTCACGCCCTCATGTTGTAATCAACTCTCTTCCTCTACCTCTCACGCCCTCATGTTGTAGTCAACTCTCGTTCTTTATCTCTCATGCTCTCATACTGTAAAGAAAACGAAATCGCGAATAAACATCATTCCTGTGTTTGTACTTTGTGTGTATGTATGTGTGTGTATGTATGTATGTGTCTCCCACAGACTAGTACCCCCACACAACTCCCAGAAATCACCACAAGTCACGCACAAGCCGACACTATTCGTGCCCTCAGTTATCTCACTGTTGCCCTCTTCAAACGCCGCTGGGAAAAAAACGCTGATAACGGTCACCCGAATCTCGCCGTATCGGGCGATAGATGGCGAAAGACAAGCCGCAAATCTTGGCCATGTTGTAAATTGAGAAGCCAGTTATCGGCGCAGACATGCTTTGTTCAACGCACTTCTCACACTGATGTTGGTGTCGGGGCGTTACGGTCGCCCGTCGGTGCCAGAGTTGCTTATCTGGTGCCTCGCGTGATTATAGTTCTGGGTGATTATGTCCAAATGGTGTCACGTACTTTGTCGAGAGGGACTTTTGGTTATCGCCATCTTTGTTGTGGTGTTAAACATTCTATGTAATGTGTCAATACTGGCTGGTTGTCTGTCTGTCTGTTCGCCTGTCTGTCCTACACATCTAGGTGTTAATGTCTGTCTGTCTGTCTGCCTGTCTGTCTGTCTGTCTGTCTGTCTGCTGTCTGTCTGTCTGTCTGTCTCTGTTTCTCTGTCTGTGTAATGTCTGTCTGCCCTGACTGGCACAGCGACGTTATTTCCCTGCATGGTGCGTCCAGTTATGTTCTATCATAGTATCTGTTATCTAAGTGGTAGAAACAACACTGTACATCACCACTCCTGTAAACTGACCATCGCCCACTAGCAAGACTCTCTAAACAAAATCGCGTCATTTGCATATGATACCCCTCCCCCTACCTCTACGGCGAGTAAGTAGTCACCCCTTGTACCTCTCTCACGCCTTCATGTTGTAGTCACCCCTTGTACCTCTCTCACCCGCATGTTGTAGTCAACCCTTGTACCTCTCTCGCGCCATCATGTTGTAGTCACCCCTTGTACCTCATACACCCGCATGTTGTAGTCACCCCTTGTACCTCTCTCACGCCTTCATGTTGTAGTCACCCCTTGTACCTCTCTCATCCTCATGTTGTAGTCATCTTTTGTACCTCTCTCATCCTCATGTTATAGTCACCTCATGTACCTCTCTCACCCTCATGTTGTAGTCCACTCTCTTCCTCTACCTCTCACACCCTAATGCTGTAGTCAACTCTCTTCCTCTACCTCTCACGCCCTCATGTTGTAGTCAACTCTAGTTCTCTACCTCTCACGCCCTCATGTTGTAGTAAACTCTAGTTCTCTACCTCTCGCACCCTTATGTTGTAGTCCACTCTCTTCCTCTACCTCTCACACCCGCATGTTGTAGTCAACTCTAGTTCTCTACCACTCAAGCCCCCATGTTGTAGTCAACTCTAGTTCTGTACCTCTCACGCCCTCATTTTGTAGTCAACTTTCATATTCTACCTCTCACACCCTCATGTTGTAGTCAACTCTAGTTCTCTACCTCTCAAGCCCTCATGTTGTAGTCAACTCTAGTTCTCTACCTCTCAAGCCCCCATGTTGTAGTCAACTCTAGTCCTCTACCTCTCACACATGCATGTTGTAGTCAACTCTAGTCCTCTACCTCTCACGCCCTCATTTTGTAGTCAACTCTAGTTCTCTACCTCTCACGCCCTCATGTTGTAGTCCACTCTCTTACTCTACTTCTCACGCCCTCATGTTGTAGTCAACTCTAGTTCTCTACCTCTCAAGCCCTCATATTGTAGTCCACTCTCTTCCTCTACCTCTCACGCCCTCATGTTGTAGTCCACTCTCTTCCTCTACCTCTCACACCCTCATATTGTAGTCCACTCTCTTCCTCTACCTCTCACGCCCTCATGTTGTAGTCCACTCTCTTCCTCTACCTCTCACGCCCTCATGTTGTAGTCAACTCTAGTTCTCTACCTCTCACGCCCTCATGTTGTAGTCCACTCTCTTCCTCTACCTCTCACGCCCTCATGTTGTAGTCCACTCTCTTACTCTACTTCTCACGACCTCATGTTGTAGTCAACTCTAGTTCTCTACCTCTCAAGCCCTCATATTGTAGTCCACTCTCTTCCTCTACCTCTCACGCCCTCATGTTGTAGTCCACTCTCTTCCTCTACCTCTCACGCCCTCATGTTGTAGTCAACTCTAGTTCTCTACCTCTCACGCCCTCATGTTGTAGTCCACTCTCTTCCTCTACCTCTCACGCCCTCATGTTGTAGTCGTCTCTCTTCCTCTACCTCTCACGCCCTCATGTTGTAGTCAACTTTAGTTCTCTACCTCTCACGCCCTCATGTTGTAGTCCACTCTCTTCCTCTACCTCTTAAGCCCTCATGTTGTAGTCAACTCTAGTTCTCTACCTCTCACGCCCTCATGTTGTAGTTAACTCTAGTTCTCTACCTCTCACGCCCTCATGTTGTAGTCCACTCTCTTCCTCTACCTCTCACGCCCTCATGTTGTAGTCAACTCTAGTTCTCTACCTCTCACGCCCTCATGTTGTAGTCAACTCTAGTTCTCTACCTCTCACGCCCTCATGTTGTAGTCAACTCTAGTTCTCCACCTCTCACGCCCTCATGTTGTAGTCAACTCTAGTTCTCTACCTCTCACGCCCTCATGTTGTAGTCAACTCTAGTTCTCTACCTCTCACGCCCTCATGTTGTAGTCAACTCTAGTTCTCTACCTCTCACGCCCTCATGTTGTAGTCAACTCTCTTCCTCTACCTCTCACGCCCTCATGTTGTAGTCAACTCTAGTTCTCTACCTCTCACGCCCTCATGTTGTAGTCCACTCTCTTCCTCTACCTCTCACGCCCTCATGTTGTAGTCACCTCTCTTACTCTACCTCTCACGCCCTCATGTTGTAGTCCACTCTCTTCCTCTACCTCTCACGCCCTCATGTTGTAGTCCACTCTCTTCCTCTACCTCTCACGCCCTCATGTTGTAGTCAACTCTAGTTCTCTACCTCTCACGCCCTCATTTTGTAGTCAACTCTAGTTCTCTACCTCTCACACCCTCATGTTGTAGTCAACTCTAGTTTTCTACCTCTCACGCCCTCATGTTGTAGTCAACTCTAGTTCTCTACCTCTCACACCCTCATGTTGTAGTCCACTCTCTTCCTCTACCTCTCACGCCCTCATGTTGTAGTCCACTCTCTTCCTCTACCTCTCACGCCCTCATGTTGTAGTCAACTCTCTTCCTCTACCTCTCACGCCCTCATGTTGTAATCAACTCTCTTCCTCTACCTCTCACGCCCTCATGTTGTAGTCAACTCTCGTTCTTTATCTCTCATGCTCTCATACTGTAAAGAAAACGAAATCGCGAATAAACATCATTCCTGTGTTTGTACTTTGTGTGTATGTATGTGTGTGTATGTATGTATGTGTCTCCCACAGACTAGTACCCCCACACAACTCCCAGAAATCACCACAAGTCACGCACAAGCCGACACTATTCGTGCCCTCAGTTATCTCACTGTTGCCCTCTTCAAACGCCGCTGGGAAAAAAACGCTGATAACGGTCACCCGAATCTCGCCGTATCGGGCGATAGATGGCGAAAGACAAGCCGCAAATCTTGGCCATGTTGTAAATTGAGAAGCCAGTTATCGGCGCAGACATGCTTTGTTCAACGCACTTCTCACACTGATGTTGGTGTCGGGGCGTTACGGTCGCCCGTCGGTGCCAGAGTTGCTTATCTGGTGCCTCGCGTGATTATAGTTCTGGGTGATTATGTCCAAATGGTGTCACGTACTTTGTCGAGAGGGACTTTTGGTTATCGCCATCTTTGTTGTGGTGTTAAACATTCTATGTAATGTGTCAATACTGGCTGGTTGTCTGTCTGTCTGTTCGCCTGTCTGTCCTACACATCTAGGTGTTAATGTCTGTCTGTCTGTCTGCCTGTCTGTCTGTCTGTCTGTCTGTCTGCTGTCTGTCTGTCTGTCTGTCTCTGTTTCTCTGTCTGTGTAATGTCTGTCTGCCCTGACTGGCACAGCGACGTTATTTCCCTGCATGGTGCGTCCAGTTATGTTCTATCATAGTATCTGTTATCTAAGTGGTAGAAACAACACTGTACATCACCACTCCTGTAAACTGACCATCGCCCACTAGCAAGACTCTCTAAACAAAATCGCGTCATTTGCATATGATACCCCTCCCCCTACCTCTACGGCGAGTAAGTACTTGTCCCTCAGTAGACGTCACACTCAACTCCAGCATGGTTTGGAAAATTGGACGTCAGCATGATCAAATGGACACGAGAGCTAGCTCATAAACATCCGGCGTGCTGATGCCGAGGTAGCGGGTTCAACCCCTACACTGATCAGTTGGACTAAAATGTTGACTTCTCGTCCTTGAATTGGGAACGTAAATTACAATTACCTTAGGAGTCTGAGTGGGTTCGCCTGATGGCGAGGGACATTAGTAATTGGGAAAGCTAATCCACACGCAAAACTTAGTCCAGTGCACCAGAAGTAGTAACAGGTGTTAGACTACGTTTGAGTTCAAAGCGAGTGAACGCGAAACAAAAAATCAAAATAGGCATGTTGTATTCGGTAGTTTGCACTGTTTGTTTAACGACCGATGCTCACACCATTGTTAAACATCAACACAAGGCAGTCTATGTCCTGCAGTTGATTATAAATTTGGCATGCGGAATTATGAATCCCTTTCGCCATCCATCGCCACGGAAGATTGCCTTCTGTACAAATATAAGTAATTCCACATGTATTGTTAGACGCTCAGATAGCTATAACGAACGAACCTTTGTTTTGCCCATGCCCCCCCTTTACCATATGTTCAGAACGTCATTTCCCCCTCCCCCCTTTCGAATTTCCTCCCTATAAATCCCCCCTCACCCTTACACAGTATACATAAAAATTGAAGCTAAATTTAATAACACATACTAGAACAAGTCTAGACATCTATATAAAACGTGATTTGCGGGTCTACTTACGTTATAAAACGAACTTCATTAGGGCGAGAAGTGCAGAACCGTAAAATTTAGAGGGAAACACAATATCAAGTAACTGGTTCTTGTAGAAGAAGAAAGTAGAAGAAGCAAGTAGGAGAAAAAAGCAGAAGAAGAAGAAAGTAGAAGAAGCAAGTAGAAGAAGCAGGCAGAGGAAGAAAATAAGACGAAGAAAGTCGAAAAAGAAAGTAGAAGATGCAAGCAGACGAAGCAAATAGAAGAGGCAAATAGAAGAAGGGAGTAGAAATAGAAAGTAGAAGAAAGAAGTAGAGCTATAGGAACTATCACTTCAAGAAGACTATGTGTAGACGCGCCTGGCATGCCAGAGAACGCAACAAATTGAGTGCAGAATCAATCCGTAAAAACGTTCTAGTTGCCACTATAGCTGTATTAGACTTGCCAAGCTGGTCTCGAAGATAAGAATTTAACGCCAAACTCAATAACGCCCGGACTTAACTTCCATCAACTCTTAACGGGGCGTTAATGAGATTCCCTCCTCTTTGCCTCCCCCTGCCGCCGAGCAGTTCCAGAGAGGCTCTTTTTCTCGTGTCATTGCCTCCAGACCGGGAGATCCCCGAGGGCTACGGGCGACTCATTTCTGTGTCCAGCCATGCGTCTTATCTAGAGATTGCAGGCGACTGAGAGCGGCAGCCAGGTCTGTGTGCCCACAGATCGATGGCCGATTGTTGTTTGATGCTCCGTCTAAATACTTGAGGCGGCGGTGGCATGGTCGGTGGTGCTCTTGCCTGTCACGACAGGGGTTATGGGTCAATCCTCACATTATTTTTATCTCCCGACCAAAAGTGTTCTAGTAAGTAAGTGAGTGAGGGAGTGAGAGAGGCAGTGAGTGTGTGATTGAAGTGAGTGATTGAAGTGAGTGAGTGATCGGAGTGAGTAAGTAACTGCGTGAGTGAGAGAGTGAGTGTGTGATTAAGGTGAGTGAGTTAGTGAGTGGGTGAGTTAGTGATTGAAGTGAGTTAATGAGGAATTGGGTGGGTGAGTGAGTGAGTGATTTGAGTGAGTGAGTGAGTGAGGGAGTGGGTGATTGGAGTGAGTGAGTGAGTGAATGATTGGAGTGAGTGAATGAGTGAGGAAGTGAGTGACTAAAGGTCCCCCCTCCCGCTGCCTGTGCACGCCTCCAGGTACATCAGACGTACGCTACAATGTAGCATATTCGTTGCAGCACGTTGTGACCAACCCTAGCTTGACTTCCTAGGCAATTTTACATTCTGTAGTTTGCCATCACTTTCTGAACGAAAAGGCAACGTTTAAGTCCAACCTAATGCCGGTGTAGGGGTTGAACCGCCTGCCCCGCATACTGGAAGTGTCAGAGCCAGCGGTGTGTGCTTCCCTTGGCAATGTTTACTTCCAGTAGTTTGCCATTAGCTCGCGTTGTGGTGAAGGGGTTACGAACGAAATTCGTAATCCCGCATACCGCGTTCGAAATATGGCTGCCGGCAATTTGGGAGCAGACCGCCAGTTGGTTTTCATACAATGACATGAGTGCTAGTCGTTCAGAAAGCAATGGCAAACTACAGAAAGTAACCTTGGCAAGAAATCACAAACAGCCAAAACATGCGTTCTGTAAAGGATATGCAACAAGCTTGTTATTTGTTTGTTATTGTTGTTGTTGTTATGTTTGTTTACCATTGTTTTCTGAACGACGGACATTGATTTAAAAAAACAACAACACCAACACCAACAACAACAACAACAATAACAACAACAACAACAACAACAACATAATTTAGTTGGCTGTCCTTTACAGGACATTGTAACGAACCCCAACATTTATTGTTTGTTTGTGATTCACTAGGCAAGTTTACGTTCAGTAGATTGCCGTTGATTTCTGAACCACCAACACTCACAAGGTCGAAATCAACAAAAAGCCATCTACTGTCATATCTCCTGCAGCTGATATGGAACCCTCGACCCGATATGGCTGCCAATTGTAAAACTGCATTCACTAACGCATAACGACTATACCAACGGTCACATCATTATCACAATCAGCGCAGAATGATCTGCTCCAAATCTGCGAGTGAATTCGAACCCGAATATTGGGATCGTGAAGATTCACCCACGGCCTAATGTCGGGATTGTGAAGTTAGATCCACAGCTGAATGTCGAGATTGTGAAGTTACATCCACAGCTGAATGTCGAGATTGTGAAGTTACATCCACGGCCTAATGTCGGGATTGTGAAGTTACATTCACGGTTTATAACAAGAGTGATAACTGATCTTCAAAAGTAACGAGCGGGAGCCTCCGTGGCGAAGAGGTCAAGCCATCTGACTCGGGCTCTGAAGGTTGTGGGTTCGATTAAGGGCCGCAACCTTCAGTTCACAAGTACATTTTTTTCAGAGACTCCTGGGGTCGTCGCTGGAGCTACAGAGTTCGTGCTTTGTGCGACACTTTCCGAGCTGCGGAAAGTGAATGAGCCATATGGGATAAAACCCGATAAAATGAAGTCGACTCTGCTACTTTTAAGCGACTTTTTAAACGAGCAAATATTTCTGGTCACACTAGGAGAAGAAAGAAAGATGAAACCGTTGTAGCAGCTGGTAACATTAGTGAAGAAGGATCACAAAAAGATAGCTAGATACGATTCGTGACAGCCATTCAACCTGGCATGTACAGATATTTAAACATAAGTTGACAAAACATACCGCCAGAGAAACGAAACTGTGGCGAGGCATGATCGCCAACACCAGTAATCCACACAATGATGCCAATGGTAATTCTCAGGGATTTCCCAGATTCTTCCTGTCGCGGTTTCAAGTCATAAAAACAGTGCCAGTGACACTGCAAGTTCTGTATTGTGAAAGCTGAAACCGCCTCTAACACTTTTCGAGTGACGTCTCTGGATCCGCTGGTCGTGTAATTGTATCCCGGACGGACCTCCTTTATTGTCATGAAGTAAATGACACTTGTGGGGGAACTCACACCTAGAAAATCTTCAGCCGGCAAATCTTTGGCCACTTACTGTAGTGGTTCTCAATTGTTTAGCTTCTCAATCCCAGGGACTCTCTCTCTGTGTGTGTGTGTGTGTGTGTGTGTGTGTGTGTCTGTGTGTGTGTGTGTGTGTCTGTGCCTGTGACTGTGTGTCTGTATCTGTGTGTCTCTGTGTTTGTGCCTGTGTCTGTGTGTCTGTGTGTCTGTGCCTGTGTCTGTGTGTCTGTGCCCGTGTGTCTGTGCATGTGTCTATGTGTTTGTGTGTGTGTGTCTGTCTGTCTGTCTGTGTGTGGAGAACTGTCATTTGTGAAAGAACCATAGAGAAGTACACATCCTTATAACGTCCCCTTTTCCACGGTACAATATCGCAGCGTTCTCAAGACTTTGGTGGTTGGAGTGGTGGTCACCTGCCTTATGACTACAAATATATTTGAGTACAATGTGATTTAGTTGTTTATTGCGTTAAGTATTTACAATGACGTGATATTCCTGTCTGATCTGTCTATTTCTCTGTTCATCCCTCCATTCTGTCTGGCTGTTGGTTAGTCAGTCAGTTAGTTAATCGACAGATCATCCTCATTGCATATCGAACCATTTAGTCCATAAGTGCTCGGATCCCCTCCTCAGCAAATCCCGCAGCGTGTAGCGGCTAACGACACCAGTTCTGTGTTGGTTTATCAATCTTCTTTGGCTTCCTGCGTAGTGTTCTTGTTTAGCCACACCTCTTTTAATTTGCTGTTCTCGCAGTCTGAACATGGTTGTAGATTCGCAGCCATCACTTGGTTCTCGCAAAAGTCTTACTTCTCGTAGAGCATTCAGAATGTCAGCCTCGTCCACGGCGCGTCCGCCCTCCACATTAGCCATACCTGCGAGCTTGTCAGCCTGCTCATTTTCTTGTACTCCAGTATGCCCTGGCATGAAGATGAAACTAATATTTGCCAGCCGAGACTACTCCAGAGACAGCAATCACTCTCTTCGGATCCACGCCATATCTATCCTCTTGAGCATGCTTATTGAGTCGCTAAGGAAACATGCCCTAATGAATGCCTGTCTCGAGCCATGTTATTGCTTTACTTACTGCCATGACTTCCATAATCAGGCTACTTGTGGTCACAACAAAAGCACAATTCTCCCTCCGGCCTGCCCCGTAAAGGCCCATGAGCTTTTCACATGTCGGACGACCGACCCATCTGTGTAGATGACAGCATTACCGTCTAACGAATTCTCGAAAATCAACGCTTGTACTTCCGCCTCCACAGCAGCCGGATTTTCGTGTCTGCATTTTCTGTCTAGCTGGATGCAAACTGGGAAGGACGTACAGAAATCTGTTGGCACTTGTACCCACTCCTCGCCAGGTTCTAAGTCCTCTAGTGAACACACCTGTTGAAGTATAACTTCGGCTTGATCCATCCACAACCATCCTTTTTTTAACCTGCGGCTCTTCACCTTCATAATTTCACTGTGCAGTGAATGCTGTGTGTTTGCGTTAACTCTGAGGTAGGCACGTGCTCTGCAAATTTGTATTATGTCTTCAATGGTTGGAAAATCAAAAAGGTAGTACATCGCCCTGCATGCTGTATCTCTTGTAGATCCAAGAACAATGCGCATAGCTTCATTCTGTATCCTTTCAATCCTTTCTGTCTGCTTACGGCTGAGAATCAGGATCACCATCGCATACTCAGAAACAGACATGACCAGCCCCTCGTATAGAAGACATAGATGGCGCTTCTCATAGTTTGCTGCAGCCATCATCCGCATCGCAGCCAAACGCCGCTTGGCCTTTGTTATCACCTGGTCTGTGTGTTCATTATAACCAAGGCTTCGATCAGGGAGTCTCCGTGGTGAAGTTGTCAAGCCGTCTGACTCGGGCTCCGAAGGTTTTGGGTTCGATTCCAGGCTGCGTCCTTCGGTTCACGAATGCATTTTTTTCGGAGATTCCTGAGGGTCGTCGCTGGTGCAATGAAGTCGACCTTGTCGACTTTTAAGCGACTTTTTTTATGGCTTCGATCAAAACGTATCCCCAGTTAATTCATTGCTTGCGTTCTTTCCACAGTCTCTGCACACAAATTTACCGCTGGTGTTGGAGTGTTGACAATATGGTTATTCAAAGAGAACCATGTCACCGTTGCCTTTGTTGGGTTGACCATTGCCCCAGCTTCAACACACCATGTCCTTATGCGATTGAGTTCGGTTTGTAGTTCCACAGCAACCTGATTCCTATCCTTCCCCTGACGATACACTAAAATATCGTCGGCATATGACAATGTCCTCCCCGGACCAGTGATCTGCTCGCTGGTGATTCTCACAGTGTAGACGTTGAACAGTACCGGAGATAATGGTGATCCCTGTGGTAGGCCAGGATATATTGTTGGTTCCGAAGTCCAACTGCCTTATCTAAAAACTACTTTCCGTTGGAAGAGGGCTGCATCGATCCAACTAAGGAGGAAAGGACTTATATTGAGTTCAAGAAGCTAAAGCATTAAAAAATCCAATGGTACTCCGTTGTACGCGTCCTCAAGATCAATCGCTGCAGCAAAGGTTTCAATGCCTGAGTGGAAACCTTCATAGACATCATGGGCAAAAACTGCTGCATTGGTCCATGTTTCTCTTTTTGAACGGTACCCTCCAAGGGTAGGTGGGAAAACACCTTGCCTCTCTAGCTGGCTTGATTTTCCCCCCTGGAAATTAGCCTCTCCAGCAGCTTGCCTATTGTATTCTGCATAGTTATTACTCGATATCCCTGAATTTTTGTGTGGTCTTTGCCAGACTTCGGCAAGGGAATCAGATAGCTGTGTAACCACTCCTTTTTTATGCTTTTTGTCGGTCAGTCGATCCGATTATCAGTTGGTTGGTTTGCCGGTCTGATCGTCAGGTCGTTGGTCTGTCGGTCAGTCCACGGGTAGGTCTGTCCGTAGGCCACCAACATGTATACCTGCTTCATCTGTCCGTCCGGATTTTATTTGTATGCGTGCTACTCAAGTTATTTTCTGTCTCCATGAGAACTGTAGCGATAGAGGTTATGTAATATAGTGATCAATCAATCAATCATGTGCCATGCCGGAAAGCGTGGGCGGTCATGACTCGCCATTTCACTAGATCACCAGTGTCGTGGGTCAGCTCAGTGTTTCTGTCTCGTCCATGCCATGTGGCCAAGCCATCCAGGTATTTTCCTCTCGGTCTGCCTCTTGGTCTGTTTCCTTCGATCTTGCCAGTTGTCACCAAATTCTCCAATCCATTTCTTCTCATAACATGTCCAAAAATTTTTGACTGTCTACGTCTAATTTCTCTAATCAGTTTACGATGTTCATTTGTCTCCTGTAGTACTTGGTCATTGGTTTTTCTGTCTGTCCGTGGTATTCTTTGCATTTTCCTCAGAAACCACATTTCTGCAGCCATCAGATGTTTTTCAGCTTGACTGCCCATTGTCCAAGTTTCACATCCATACAAAAGAACAGGCTCTATCTATCCCCTCAACACTCTTTTTCTCGTTTCAATTGACATCTTTTTATTGGTCAGAATGTTTTTCATCTTGCTAAAGGCTACTTTCGCCATGGCGATTCTTGTTCTAATCTCTTCAAGGCATCTCCCATCAGATGTTATGACTGTTCCGAGATAATTGTACTGATTCACTTGTTGAAGAATATTTCCATTCACTTGTATATTACATTGTGGCACTTCTTCCTTCCTAGTGACGACCATAACCTGAGTCTTTTTACAATTTAATCCTAACCCCAGTTGCTCACTGTGTACAACAACCGCATCTACTAATTGTTGCAGGTCCTGCGCATTGTCTGCAATTAATACTGTATCATCTGCATATCTAATGTTATTGATGTTTCGTCCTCCAATGCTGATTCCATTTATAGCCTCTATATTTCTGAAAATATTTTCACTGTATAGGGAAAAAAGATCTGGAGACATCACACATCCCTGCCTAACACCTCTTTTAATTGGCTGATACTGTCCCACTTCATTATCAATCCTTATTGCAGTTTGTTGTTTCCAATATATGTTTTTTATAAGTCTAATGTCTTTCCCATCAATTTGTAGATCTGCAAGCATATCCACCATGTTGACATGTCTCACTCTATCAAAAGCCTTTGTATAGTCAATAAAGCAAAGATGTATATCCTTGTTTACTTCTATAGGACTCTTTGCATGATCATTCTTAGCAAGATCTTTGTGATGTGACTCATTATACTAATTGTTCTATGTTGATCACATTCCAAGGCTCCTGATTTCTTTGGGATTGCAATAAATACAGAGTTACATAATTCAGGAGGTATATCTCCAGTATCATATAATGTGTTCATCAGTCTGGTGACTTGCTCTAGTCCAAATTCTTCTAAAGATTTAATCATTTCTGTTGTGATGTTATCTGCACCGGGGGGGGGGGGGGGGGGGGGGCCTTGCCATCTTTCATATGCTTAGAACATTTCGAACCTCCATCTCCAAAATTGGTGACCTTCATTATTAAATCTAATATCATACTGTTCGTCTCTGTTATCATCATAAAGTTGTTTCACATAATCTGTCCATACATGTAGAATCTGGTCTTTTTCTATTATGATTTTGCCATCTTTAGTTTTTAGACACCCTGTTGATGTACTTGTTCTTTTATTAGTAAGTTCCTGAATTCTTTTATGCACTAATTTGGTATTTTGACTGTTGTGTTGGTTTTCAATTTCTAAGCACTTTTCCTCAAGCCATGATTCTTTTGCCTCCTTACATAATATTCTGACTTGTCTGTGGATTTCTTCATATTTGACAGAATTATTTTTGTTGAGTCTTCTTGTTTCCATGAGGTGTAAAATTTCTTCAGTCATCCATTTCTTACGACCCACCTTCTTTAATTTTGGAATAGTTGTTTCTGCAGCCACATTGATTGAATTCTTCAACGTTTCCCATTGATCATCCACATCCTGGAATAATATCTCTAGATCAGACAATATTTCAAATCTGTTCTGTACCTCTATGTTGAATTTGTTTTGTATTTCCTTGTCATTACTCAATGCACACAAATCATATTTAGTGTTTCTTGTTATATACTTGACTTTCTTCAACTTTATCCTCAATGTTCCTGTGAGTAATCTGTGGTCACTATAACAATCAGCACTGGGAACTGTTTTTGCTACTGTTAGCGCGTTTCTAAATCTTCTGCTAATGAGAATGTAGTCAATCTGGTTTCTAATCCTGCTATCAGGACTCCTCCATGTCCATAATCTTCTAGGGTGTTGCTTAAACCAGGTGTTTCCTACAATCATTTCCTGTTCTTTTGCCCACTCCACGAGTCTGTATCCTCTTTAATTTCTCTCTCCTAAACCATAGTTTCCTACTGTGTATCTATCCCCTTGATTTCCTACTTTTGCATTGAAGTCCCCTATTATGATGGTTATTTCTGAATTTTTACATTTCCTTAAGGCAGCCTCTATGTCATTATAAAATTCTTCTACACTATCTTCACTGGATTCTCCTGTTGGTGCATATACTTGAATAATATTTATGCTAAAAGTTCTGCCACTTAATTTAACTAGTAGAACTCTGTCTGACGGCCCAATATCCTTGAACAGATGTTGATGTTTTCCGGTCCAAAATAATTGCCACTCCCCTATGACGAACTTCACCTCCAGAATAAATAATCTTGAAATCGTCATCTATCTTGATGCCTGATCCTGTCCATCTCGTTTCGCACATACCTAAAATATTAATTTTTTCTCTTTCAATTTCTTGTTTTATGTTCTCTAATTTTCCGTCGTTGTTTAACGTCCTAACGTTCCATGTTGCTAATTTTAACGTCTCTGTCCTTGTCTTGCGATGATCAATCTTTAAGCGAATCATGATATACTAGGCACTTTTAAAGAGGTAGTTTGCCGTTGCTTTCCTCTATGGCAGTGACCGTACTGGTCGGAGACCGCAGCCATTGACTCAAGAAGAGCTCTTCTGCCTGCCGTCGTGAATTCGAGGCCATGACCAACGAATATCTGTCGGCTGCCCTCAAATTTCATCCACCACTTGCCTTCCGTGGCTTCTTTTGAAAACTTCCAATAAAAGAGCACAAAATAACATCACATAATCCACAGGAAAACACTATTCGCAGGAAATCCATAGGAAATCACACGAAATCCAAAGGAAAACACTAAATAGTGTCCCCCCGAAAAGTACGCGTCATCCTGTCGCCATTGTACCGGAAGTACATAATAAATATAGTGATAAATACAATGTAATGTAGTGATAAATATGAAGTAATGTAGTAATAAATATAATGTAATGTAGTGATACATATAATGTAATGTAGTGATAAGTATATTGTAATGTGGTTATAAATATAATGTAATGTAGTGATATGCATATAATGTCATGGTAAATATAGTGTAATGTAGTGATAAATATAATGTATTGTAGTGATAAACATAATGTATTGCAGTGATATATAATTTAATTTGGCGATAAATATAATGCACATAAATATGGGGGTGATTAGTATAGGCGTGCAGAATAAGTTTAGCGATGGGTAGAATGAATATATTCTACATATACTGAGAATAAGAACAACGATGGGCGTAACACGGTTGTTGATTATTATAGTGATAATCTTTAGTCGTTAGTCGAGGTTCCAACTTCATGGCAACGGGTCGTCCCCATTATGCTCCATTCCAGTGCCAGCGAATATCACACAAAATGCTCCCCACTGTCAAGTGTGAAAAGTGGAATATACAGGAGTGTCGGCAATCCAACAGCCCTCACATGTACACTGTGCATAATGCCGCCGCCAGAATGCCAAAACAAAAGTCGTCCACGAAAACCACAGCTCAACGTCGTTGGACTCGGCAGTCACCAGAATGACCTCATTGACCGGGGTTTTCTCACATGACTCGGTCTTTTACCTCAGGGCGGCCCGCCGAAAGCGTCGCACAAAGCACGAACTCCGCAGCTTCAGCGCCGACTCCCAGGAGTCTCCTGAAAAATGCACTCGTGAACCGAAAAGGCAAATCAATCAATTCAGCAACAGCCGGTAGCCATTGTTCCGAACATGCAGGTACAGGACAGATGTAAAAGCATTCCACGCGAATTTCACAGCTCAGCTCACAGTGTCGCCCACGCACTCACTCGGTAGCAGGGCGACGGAACCATGTACTACTTACATGTCCAACATGAGGAAAATGCGACTGCAAACCGTAGCTACAAGCATAAACACACCACAGGCCTTAACGGTTCAATGCCTAACCGCCATGTTGGCGACCGATTCTAGTGATAATATAATGATTATAGTGATGATGTAGTGATTATAGTGATAATGTAGTGATTATAGTAATGATGTTGTGATTATAATGATGATGTAATTATTACAGTAATGATGTAATAATTATAGTGGTTATATAATAATTATAATTATTATGTAATAATTGTAGAGATGATATAATGATAATAGTATTTAATTATTAGTATAGTATTCATATAATAAGTGTAGTGATGATGTAATGATTATATTGATAATATAGTGATTATAGTGATGGTGTAGTGATTATAGTCGTGATATAATGAGTATAGTATTGATGTAATGATTATTGTGATGTAATACTTATTGCAGTGATGATATAATGATTATATAATGATTGTAGTGCCGGTATTATGAGTATACTGATTTATGTGATCATTATAGTGATGATATAATGTATTTTGTAATCATTTAATAAGTATAGTGATGCAGACAATGATGTGTGGGGGAAAAATACAGCTGGGCTAACCTCCCAGAAGATCCGTGAGTTGAGGGGTTCAAGCCATAGTCGTAAAATTGCCCCGAATCTGACACCATCACAGACATGCAACAACATTGTTAGCACCGGCTCATGTTTTTACCCACCACGGAATCAGCGGGGATTGCCAGGTGAACACAGGTGTCTGACCCTCGCTACATCACCTGGGGCACGCTGCAGGTATCATCTATCCAGAACTCCCAGAAACATCTCGTAAATTTCTCTTCATTCAAAGAACGCGGTGGAGAATAATTATACATATGATACAAACTGGTACTAGAGATGTTCCGTACAATTTACTGCCTTCGGGTGTCCTCGGTAATCTCCGGGTTTCGGTTTCGGTCCAATTGGCGTGAAGGTAAATCTTAATTGTCCTACTTTCACAAACTTCCCGTGGGTTTTCCCGTATTGTATAGGTGAGATTGCAAAGGTGGCCTTCTGCAACATGGAAAGCATACTTACCAACAAAAAGTCGTGAATTGCAGTGAGAAAATTAGTGTTGAAGTGCTATATAGAACCCATATTGTTTTATGCGTGTGAAATATGGACAATTAACAGACACGCTGAGAAACATCTAATGGAGGTGGAAATTTGGTTTTGGAGGAAATGCAAAGAATACCATAGATGGACAGAAAATCAAAGAGGCAAATTAAAACCGAAGGTTGATTAGAGGAATTAGACGCAGACAGTCAAGAGTTTTGAACATGTTATCAGGAGAAATTGTCTGTCTGTCTGTCTGTCTGTCTGTCTGTCTGTCTGTCTGTCTGTCTGTCTGTCTGTCTGTCTGTTTTCTTTCTTTCTTTCTTTCTTTCTTTCTTTCTTTCTTTCTTTCTTTCTTTCCAACATTCAATATTAGAGAGCCCGCTAACCTAATCAAGAACTGAAACCATGAACTTATGAAGAAACCGGTTCTATTCCACAGGTATGGTTTCAGAACCGACGCTCCAAGGAGCGGCGCATGAAGCAACTCAGCGCCTTGGGAGCCAGACGCCATTTTTTCAGAAACCCACGGCGCATGCGCATCCTGAGACCAGGCGAGGAGCTGGACAGCCCGGATGTTATAGGGCCAGGGTTCGGATATCTGGGTAAGTGTGGTAGCTTGGATACACTGCTTTGGTTTTCATTTGGTTTTATCTCTACATACCATTCAGATAAGGAAGACGTAAGACATGGATGTTGGGGTTGTATACTTTAGTTATTGTATAGATATGGAGTTGTGACTCTGGCAATACCATAGATATGGAGTGGTGACTCTGGCAATCATATAGATATGGCGTTGTGACTCTAGCAATCATACAGATTTGGAGTTGTGACTCTGGCAATCATACAGATTTGGAGTTGTGACTCTGGCAATCATACAGATTTGGAGTTGTGACTCTGGCAATCATATAGATATGGCGTTGTGGCTCTGGCAATCATATAGATACGAAGTGGTGACTGGCAATCATATAGATATAGAGTTTGTGATTCTGACAATCATACAGATATGGAGTTGTGACTCTGACAATCATACATATATGAAGTTGTGACTCTGACAATCATACATATATGAAGTTGTGACTCTAACAATGATACAGATATGGAGTTGTGACTCTAACAATCATACAGATATGGAGATGTGGCTCTAACAATCATACTGACATGGACATCAAAACATGTGGTTGTTAGAGAGTGGATTGAGGATGCACCGAAAGAGACCTTAAAAGCGTCACAAGGACACTCAGGACATAGACTGCGGAAAGAAGACATCGTTGGGTTGTAGTGATCTACGAGTAGATTCCATGAAGACAAAGGTGATGGGATTAAACCGGAGCAAATAACAGCCTCGGGGAAACCCCCACTTCCAGAGGAGGAACCATACACCTCTTTGAGAAGCAATGTGGACAACAATGGCGAAACAGATAGTTGCATAACCTTTACAGGACGTCGCAGTCAACCCCATCATTTTTTGGCTGTTTGTGATCTCTTGGCAAGTTTACGTTCAGTAGTTTGCTATTGCTTTCTGAAGGACCGACACTCATGTCGTTGTATGCAAATCAACGAGAGGCGGTCTGCTGCCACGTCACCCGCAGTTGTGTTTCGACATTGCTATGCGGGAGTACGAATTGCGTTTGTAACGGCTTCGCCACGGAGCCGGCTGGGCAGACAGAGATACTACAATAAGAATTCAGAAGGCAAGAACCGGCATAATAATACTCAGGGCATTCTCATACCTGCCCCATCCTCATATTTTAACAGTTAGAGAAGGTAAAGCCCCCTCTGCTGTGTGTCCACCGTGACGAGGTAGAGGGGCTTGTGCGTCCCAATGACCCCAAGAGCTATGCCGACGGTAGCACAGCTACTGGTAGGGCCACCCATGTCGGACAGGTCAAGGGAGAGGGACCAGACGAAGAGACACACAAACCTGCTGCCTTGTAGGTAGACTGGGGACAGTCAAAGGATAGGGAAAGCACCCCGAATACATGCTTGTCAAAATCGGATGTACTGAGCCACAGGCTTGACAAAGCAGTGCAACGTAAAACCTGCTGCCTTGTAGGTAGACTGGGGACAGTCAAAGGCTAGGGAAAGCATCCCAAATAAATGCTTGTCGAAATCGGATGTACTGAGCCACAGGCTTGACAAAGCAGTGCAACGTAACTTAATTCATGATGTCACAAATCAAAATTAATCGTTATGGTGCTAATCCCGTGAAGTCCCATCAGGCGGTGATAGTGCCGGGCCCCCTGCCTCGAGGGGGTCCACCCATGACTACTGGTGGTCACCTTCCCCTGTGCTGTGGAGTCAAGGCACAGAGGAGTAGGTTAAGAACTATTGACCAAATACCCCGGACACTCAACATACTACAGTGGAATGCCGAAGGAGTTTACAAGAAGAAAGAATCCCTGACACAGCGTCTTCATAAAGATAGAATAGATGTGGCATGCATTCAAGAGACACACCTCAACGCCAATCACAAATTCTCAGTCAGGGGATATCAGGCCACACGTTTCGACCGCGAAGGACACAAAGGAGGAGTTGTAATACTTACACGAAATACAATACCTTGCAGCGAAGTATCTGTGATCTCTGACAACCAAACGGAAATTATAGGTGTTGATATAATGATAAAGGACGTGAAAATAAGAATCAAAAATCTGTATAGCTCAGCAGATAAGGACCTTACACTCTCAAACATGAAAATAACTGACACAAACTGCATTATTGTCGGAGACTTTAATAGCCGTTCAGAAAGATGGGGATACCCAGATACTGACAAAAGAGGAGATGAATTGGAGGACTGGGAAATAGACTCAAATCTCCATCTACTCAACAAAGCGGATGACACACCGAGCTTCTACTCCAGAAGATGGCTTACCACTTCTACTCCAGACTTAGCTTTCTGCACAGGAGACATCCTCCACAAAATCGATCGCCTTGTGCTGGACCAATTAGCAGGTAGTGACCACAGACCAATCAAGCTTGTAATGAATATGGAGTATGTTCCACAGGAGCAAAAGCCCTTGCCCCGCTGGAATTACAAACGAGCAGATTGGGACAGATTTGCCATACTAACAGACAAATATTGTGAAAACATAAATACACGATATGGCAACATAAAGCAAATGGTGGAAAGTCTAAACAGAGCGATAATACAGGCAGCCACTGAGTCCATTCTTAGAGGAGCGAGGAAAAATTACAAACCATACTGGACTGAAGAACTACAAAGTTTGGAGGACAAAGTTGAAGATGCCAGGAAGACAGCAGAGAGAGAACAAACAATTGAAGCGAATATCTCTCCCAAAGCCATCTCAGCAAAATATAAAAGAACAGTAAATCAAACAACAAGAGATTGTTGGAGGGAAAAAACAGAAAACCTGAATTTTGACAGGGATGGAAACAAACTATGGAAACTAGTGAAAGCCATGAACAATGAAGGACCTAGAAACAAACAAATAACAATTAAACAAGGAAATGCCTTGCTTACAGGAAAAAAGGCTGCAAATGCACTAATGGAACACTATGCAAATGCAAACCACATTGATATTACAACCGAACAGAAGAAAGCAATCAAAGACAAACAGATACATCATAGAAATACAGAGACAGCAGCAGAATATATGATGGCAAATCTAACAATGGAAGAAATGGAACAGGCAATGAATACCCTAAAAAAGAAGAAATCACCAGGAAAGGATGGAATCACAAATGAAATGCTAATAGGACTAGGCACCACGGCAAAGAAGAAACTACTAGCAGTCCTAAATAACAGCTGGAAGAGAGGAATAGTCCCACAGGCATGGAAGGAAGCTATACTAATACCAGTCCCAAAGAAAGGAAAAGACCTGGAAGAACCAAATGGCTATCGACCTATCAGTCTACTTAGCTGTGTAGGAAAATTAATGGAACGCATTATCAATGGCAGGCTAACATGGCATCTGGAAGAAAACAAACTCTTAACACCACACCAAGCAGGATTCAGAAAGTTCAGATCCACTGAAGATCAAATAACCTATATAGCTCAGGAAATCGAGGATGCCTTCCAAGAGAAAAAGCACACACTAGCAGTCTGGATAGATTTAGAAAAAGCATTTGATAAAGTATGGAAGGAAGGATTGAAAGTAAAACTGCAAAACATGCATGTTTGTGGGAAAATGTATAAATGGATCAGCCACTACCTTGAGAACAGAACTGCCAGGACAAAAGTACAAGGACAAACAAGCAAAATGATGCTGCTGGAGCAAGGTGTCCCCCAAGGAGGAGTTCTTTCACCAACATTATTCCTAGCATATACAAATGACATCACAGAAAATTTTCCAGCCAGAGTACACACATCCTCCTTTGCAGATGACCTAGCCATATGGACATCTGAAGAATATATTAGTACAGCTAACAGCAGAATACAGCAAGCCTTATTAGCGCTAGAGGACTGGTCAAAATCATGGCTAGTGAAGATAAGTGAGGAGAAAACAACATGCACAGTGTTCTCCCTCTCAAATAAAACTCAGCAACCTAAGCTGGTATTGAATGGAAAAATATTGCGCCATGAAGAAAATCCAAACTATCTAGGAGTCACCTTTGATCGTCGCCTGACATGGAAGACACAGGTTGAGAAAAATCGAACAAGAGCAAGGCAGAGAATGGCAATCATGAAAAAGCTTGCTGGTACAACGTGGGGAGCAGATGAGAAAGTTCTCAAGAAGTTATATACTGGACGGGTGAGGCCAGTACTGGAATATGGCATTGCAGCTTGGGCAACAGCAGCTAAGTCAAACTTTAACAAAATAAGTAGAGTCCAAAACCAAGGAATGCGAATCATAACTGGAAGCCTGAAGACAACGCCTATTAATGAACTAGAAAAGATCACTTGTTTACAACCAATGCAGGATAGAAGAGATAGCAGAGCCCAGCAACAAGCAGAAAAATTTAGAAGATTGACAGACCACCCTATGTACAACAGATTTAATGGTTTTGGAAAGGGAAGACTGAAGCGTAGCAACTTTGTAGAAACTGCAAAACGAAGGATTAGGGCAGATCCTATACTTAACATATCAACAGTCAAGCCCATACACAATGCACACAAGTTCCCAGCTTGGAGACAGCAGCAACTGCCTGAGATGATAGAAAACATTCCTGGTATTGAGAAAAAGAACACTCAGCATGAAACCGAAAGAAGAGAAATAACCCTAAACTACATAAAAGAACATTACCCAAGCAGGAATTGGACCCATGCATATACAGATGGATCAGCCAAAAATTCAATAGAGAATGGAGGAGGAGGAATTCTCCTAAATTTAAAAAATGGAGTGAAAAAAACACATTCAATGGCAACTGGAAAATTTTCAAGTAACTTCAAAGCGGAGGTAGAGGCTTTGAAAACTGCAGCAGAAATGCTCCTGATGGAGGAAAATAAAGAGAAGCAAATAGCTATCTTCACAGATGCAAAGTCAGCTGTCTCAATACTGAAGAGCAATAACAGCACAGAACTAACTGACCTAAGAGCAGCACTCCATGGTCTATGCCAGAAATCAAAAAAAGTTGTAATACAGTGGATCCCATCACATTGCAGTATACCTGGAAACGAAGAGGCTGACAGACTGGCAAAAGAGGGCGGACGACTACCGCAGCCTGACATAGACATAACCTATAATGAGGCAAAGAGGTTGATAAAAAGCACTTATAGAACCAAATGGGAATCAGAGCATCCAGGCCATCAGAAGGATGATGCATATTACAAACTCGACCGAAGAGAACAAGTAGCAATCTTCAGACTCCGCACAGGACACAACAGGCTGAAATACCACTTGTTCAATAAACTAAAGATAGGAGATACCGATGAAGGTAATTGTAGAACTGGAAAAATGACAGCAAAACATTTGCTGCAGGATTGCCCAACGTATGCAGAACAGAGAAAGATATTTTGGCTCACACCTGCTTCATTTGATGACAAGCTCTATGGAGATATCAACAAGCTCAAGTTGACCGCAGCTTACTTTAACTACATACAGTTTGACATTTAAAGGTGCATGAAGACCCAGAGGCATGAAATTGAATATTGCTTGGATAGCAAATCCATTATGTGGAAAGTCCAAATCGAAAGCTCGCTGTGTGGGCTTCATAAAAGGTGGAAAAGTGTCCTGGTGGCACGAAATGGAATATTGCTTGGATAGCAAATCCATTACGTGGAAAGTCCGAATCAAAAGCCCATTGTGTGGGCTTCATAAAAGGTGGAAAAGTGTCCTAGTGGCATGAAATGGAATATTGCTTGGATAGCAAATCCATTACGTGGAAAGTCCGAATCAAAAGCCCATTGTGTGGGCTTCATAAAAGGTGGAAAAGTGTCCTAGTGGCATGAAATGGAATATTGCTTGGATAGCAAATCCATTACGTGGAAAGTCCGAATCAAAAGCCCACTGTGTGGACTTCATAAAAGGTGGAAAAGTGTCCTAGTGGCACGAAATGGAATATTGCTTCGATAGCAAATCCATTACATGGAAAGTCCGAATCGAAAGCTCACTGTGTGGATGTCATGTGCAGACTGCATACTTCTGGTTTCCGGAAGAACAGCCTATGGTGAACGGAAGGCCCAGTATACGGAAGTGAGGCTAAGCAGCCATGTGCAGGACGTGACGATTCCTTGGGTGAGCCCAGTACCAGAGCGCTGTGTATTGGCTCTGCAAGTATGGAAGCCTCCTTGGATGGCGGGGAATGCCCATGGTCTGCCCCTGCCTTCCCTTGAGGGCTGACCAGGATCTTTGGCTGTTCTATATGGACCAGCTGGGATGGGGGATAACACCACAACAGTGAGAGTCAAACGTCCTAAGAAACCCCCGGGAAGGTTAACCCGGTCAACAAATGCCCGCAGAAGTCGGATGTGTCGGCCTAACGGCGCAAGAACGCAGCTCTGCTGTAAACAGGCACAACGCAATCACATCCGAAAAAAATCTCCGGATGAACGAAGAAGAAGAAGAAGGTAAAGCAGCAACAACAATGAACAAAACGAGTCTGAGAGAACAGGAAGCTTACTGCCAAAATAAAAATAAATCTTTGTATGTAAAGCCTGCGTCCTTAGTACTCTTCTTTATTGCAGTGAAGCCTGGTCAATTTACACCAAAAGAAACAGCTTTCATATGCGGTGTTGTCGAAGAATACTTGGTATTAAGTGGCAAGACAAAATCACAAACACTGAAGTATATGTATTGGAAAGATCAGGTTGTATGACGGTTTATTCCATGCTCAGTCTTCGTAGACTTAGATGGATAGGACATCTTAGGAGGATGGATGATGGTAGAATACCAAAGGACATCTTTTTTTGGTGAATTACAGATGGATAAGAGATCTCAGGGTCGGCCTCTACTACGATACAAAGATGTGTGTAAGCGGGACATGATTGATACAGGCATTGATAATGCACATTGGGAGCAAGTCGCCGCTGAACGTGTTGCATGGAGGGCAAACATCAGAAATGGAATAAAGACAAAGGAGAAAATTATTGCAGATAAGTCACATACCGAGCGTGTGAGACATAAGATGGTGCGTGATGGTGAAGATGACCATGTGTTCACATGTATCCACTGTGGACGAACATGTACGGCGCTAATTGGTCTGATCGGTCACATTCGCATCCGCCATGGATTGTAGTTATTATGCATTTTTTTTATAGCACAATGTAGCAAACTGTCGTCTGTCTAAACGGCCAGGTGCCAATGAATGATGAGCGAAGAGTTCCAATACTAAAGGCACCATTTGTAGTCTGATCATGTGTCCGTGTCGGGCAGATGCTCTGGTTACTCACTGCCGCAGCATCCTCTCCAAGCAATGGTGGTGCACCTGTTCTTCCACACGATACAAAGATCCAAAGATCCCCAATCACATCTGGCTTATCATGCACCACTATAAAATAAGCCTACAAAAAAGGATACGAAAGGATACGGACGCTTGCTCTTAAACTTCCGGTGTGCTGATTCCGAGGTAGCGGGTTCAACCCCTACACCAATCAGTTGGACTAATATGTTGACTTCTCGTCTTTGACTAATTGACTTTAACTGCACGTACCATTGAAGTTTGAGTGGGTCCGACTAATGGCGAAGGACACTGGTAATAATGAAAGCAACTTCTGAAGTCGAAGTGGGTTAGCCAGATGGCGAGGGACACTGGTAATAGGGAAAGCTAATCCACATGCAAAAGTCGGACCAATGCACTAAAAGCAGTCGTACAGGTATGGACTACGCTTGAGTTCAAGATGACCTCATCATCATGGTGGAATAACACGATCAGAATACGCCAACGCTACTCATCATACAGACCAACCTGATGATGATGATGAATATGATGATGATAACGATTAGAGAAAAACTGGGGGGAACATGTTTATTATAGAACTTTCTCTTCCCTGAAAACATAAGTGATAATTTTGTCAGGGCACGTCGCTTCGTTACTATTAATTTGCACCAGAAGTCCACGTGTTCGCCCGACATCTTGGAATAGACACTTCCGCTCACATCAAAGGGAGGATACTCTGTCATCTTGTTTAAGATTTATTTCCCCTTCATATCAAGCGCACTTGAGGTGACTGATGATAGTTTGTGGAGAAATCATCTGAAAGTTATTTTGAGAAACACTCAAGATAATGTCTAGCAAAAGGTATATACACTACAAGATGGTGATTAATCGGCTCACGAGGACGCAGCGAGGGTTATATTGCTTAAATCGAGGTACTCAGTGGCGTTTTACGACCGGATTGTAGGGTGAGCTGTAGGCGAATGGAGCCGATGGTGATGATGAGGTGCTGTACGCCGATGCTCCGATGCCTTGCAGGCTCTATTTGTGCCAGAGTTGTTGTACTGTCCGATTCATTATGAGTGATCTAAGATAAGTACTGTAGACAATAGATATGTACTGAGGACAGAGTAGACGTGTACTGTAGACAGAGCGCGCACACACACACACACACACACACACACACACACACACATACATATATATATATATATATATATATATATATATATATATATATATATATATATATATATATATATATATATATATATATATTCATTCATTCATTCATTCATTCAGTAGCATGTCCTTTGCCGAACCTCGCGCCCATAACAACCTTCCTGAAAACCTCTCGATCATAAGCAAGGTGTCTCGCGTCAGATACACCCGTCTGGAGATCATCCAGCATCCATCTGCGCTTTGGCTTTCCTCTTCCTCTCTTCCCAGGTATATACCCCTCCATTATTGTTCTCTCCAAACTTTCGTAACGTTTCAAGTGACCAAAATATTTCAATATATACATTGTAGACAATGCAAATGTGTGTTGTAGATATTACAGAAGTGAAGTTTTGACAGTCATAAAAAAACAAAAAACTATCATTTACTGCCAATATAGTACCTTGCGGTGTATGGCAGGGGGGGGGGGGCGTCTTGAGCCTGAGGAATTCAGGCCGCCTGGCTAGTGCAGTCGCCGCGAACTGTGCAGATTAGATTTGTCTTTTTGCCCACGACAGAATAAAACAAAAATAAAAAACTCCACACCATCAGTGCATAAATTAATTATAAAGAATGGTTAAATGTATAAACCATTTGTTCCTGTCTGTCTCCATACATCAGACACAGGTGGAGACTTTTACTCCGGTTACCAAGGTTACGGAGATTTCTTCATGGGCCAGTCTCAGGATGGACCCCCACAGGGTCTATCGTTCCTAACCACGCCGCACGGGACGCCGCCCCTGAACATGGACGGGTCCATTCACCCGGCAGGTGGGTCATTGTTTGCTGACGTGTCATTGTTGTGTTTGCTAAAATGTATTTTAACTCTCAGTGGCACAGGCAGACAGGCAGGCAGGCGGGCAGACAGACAGACAGACAGACAGACAGACAGACAGACAACTGCAATCAGTATGATCAATACATGAGTGGATGTACAGGCCAGAGTCTCGGATTCCAACAAGGGTATATTATAGTACATCGAATTAGAGAGGAATAAAAGACACGTGCAGAGTGGCAGGCTTCTATTCACAAATCAGAGACAGAGAGCATCTATGAGATCTTTCCCCCAGGACACGCTGGTGTGGTGGGAAACGAGCAGTCGGACAGACTGGCTGGGTCTGCCCCACTGGGTGGGGGTATTGGTGCATGATACGGCAGACGTGGTCGGGGATCTTTAGGATCACGTGTACAGTGTGGATGAACAGATAGACCAGCATGGCTTGGAGAGAAGCAAGCGGCAGGGGGTGACCAGAGGTTCTGACCGGTACTCTGAACTCCGAGGAACGAGGTACCATTACAGGCGCCGTGGCGATGAGGTTACGGACACGGTTTGTAATCCAGCAACCCGCGTTCGAATCACAGCTGCGGGTGATTTGGCAGCAGACCGCCTTGCGTTGTTTTTTTACGAAATGGTATGGGTGCCGATTGTTCAGAAAACAATTGCGAACCACTGAACGTAAACGTGCCAAGAGATCATAAACAGCAAACAATACTGGGGTTGACGGAGACGTCCTGTAAATGATATGTAACTAACTAACTGGTATCACTAGTATTGAGGCTCTTCGCTGGCTGTTAAAGATGAGGACGGAGCATGTATGGCTATGCCCCGAGGGCTGTGATGTCGGTTCTTGACTCAACTCAAAAGGAGGGGGTAAAAAATAGAAACTAGAAGAAAACAAACAACAAAACGCAGACATTTCCGGACACACGGGACAATTTTTAAAATAATTGTTATAATAGCGGGAGAGATAAAATAATCAGAGAATGCGTGCCATTCCAGATGCATTTCCGTTTCCGGTGTCAACATGGGAAACCATTTTGTTTCTGTGAAGTAGATAGGGAGGCATACGTCAATCAATGTGGAGTTGGCGGGTTCGTGTGCCGCTGAGCACTTCGACTTTCAGAGATTTAGGAGGTGTAGTTCTAGTATATTTACGGTTGTGAATGGCGGTCTCGTATGTTTACACTTTATAAATGGAAAATGTATATTTTTTTTAAAGGAAGACGCGTATACTTGTATTTTATAAATAAAGATTTATATGTTATAAATGGAAGATGCATATACTTGCATTTTATAAATAGGAGATTTATATTTTATAAATGCAGGATGGGTATACTTGCATTTTATAAATGGAAGATTTATAGTTTATAACTGGAGGACGTGTATATTTATATTTTATACACGGGACGTTGGTATATTTACATTTTACAACTGGAAGACTCGTATAATTACATGTTATAACTGAGAGACTTCATTTTATAAATGGGGGGTTGAATTTTTACTTTATATAAATGGAGATTTGTATAGATACATTTTATAACTGGGAGGCTTACATTTTATGAAAGGGAGATTTGCACATTTACATTTAATAAATGAGAGACATACATTTTATAAATGGGGAACTTGAAATTTTACTTTTTATAAATAGGATGTTTGAGTAATTACCTATTCTAAATGGGAGACATATATTTTATCAATGGGAGATTTGCATATATACAATTCCTAAATGGGAGATATACATTTTATAAATGGGTGATTTGCATATTTACATTTTATAAATGGGAGAATTACATGTTATAAATGGGAGACATACATTTTATGAATGGGCAACTTGTATATTTACTTTTTATAAATGGGAGACTCGAAGGCTTACATATTGTAAATGGGTGACTCGAATACTTACCTATTCTAAATGGAAGTCTGGTATACTTACAGTTTATAAAATGGAGACTCGAATATTGACCTGTTGTATATATCTACTGGTGTGTGTCAGTTGTGTGAATGGTAGATGTAAGAGTCCTAAAGTGGACAGGCCTATATCTCCAGCACGTGGCCTGGCCCCAGTGTTCGTAGCCCTTACATCTGTTCCGTTTACACCTGTATACCTGACTGTGTCAGTGTGTGTTGTTTGGGGGTTAATGAAACGCAGTTACAAAAATTCAAACCTGCTCCGATTTCAGAGGTACTTGTAATTTACGTTCCCACGTCAAGGACGACAGGTCAACATTTTAGTCCAACTGAAAGGTGTAGGTGCCTTACCTCGACAACATTTTAGTCCAACTGAAAGGTGTAGGTGCCTTACCTCGGCATTAGCGCACCGGATGTTTAAGAATGCGCTTGCATTGACGATAGTATGGGGCGTCGGTCGTTCAGAATGCAATGGGGAAAATACTGAACGTAAAATTGTCTGGCAAAGCATAAACAGCCACTAAATGATGGGGTTGACTGCAACTTCCTGTAAAGTACATGCAACTAAATTGTTGCATCCAACCATTACATTTACAACGATAACTATTTTAATCACAAAGAATAATATATCATCAAATGTGACCTCCCATTTAGATAAATGGACAATATATTGCCAAATCAGGGTCATCGTGTTATTTGGTTAGTTTCATGATATCTTACTTACGACATTTCAATGCTAAGTGAACTGAATTTTACATTATAATATTTGTTCATTTCATTGTATACCATATTTTGGTCCAAACATGCTTTTTGGTTTGGCCCGAATCAGTTATATCTGGTTGTTACATTTACAACAACAAAAAAGAGTAACATTATTAGAGCAGCTTCACGCGGTTTGTTTACAAACTTCAAAGGTGATATCCATCCTCCATGCCCTACCATTCTAATATTAAACACTTGGGGAGGGGGCGAGAGAGGGGAGGAAAAGGAGGCGGAGAGGGGGAAGGGTAAGAATGACTGGTCCAATGCTGATTCCAACTGCGGACGAGGTCACACAATCTGTACTTCCGTGTCGGGCTGCTAAATCCATACTTTGATTGTGTGTTCTCTGTGATGGGCGGAACAATAGCTTTGGTTGTCATTCTGGCATACAAAACGATTGTAATATTTCTGAGTTGTGAAATGTCTATTGAAGCGATGGCAGTGAGTAGGCAGAGGCTGTGATGGTTTCAGGTTAGTCCGTGATAAACGATTGTAATATTTCTGAGTTGTGAAATGTCTATTGAAGCGATGGCAGTGAGTAGGCAGAGGCTGTGATGGTTTCAGGTTAGTCCGTGATAAACATCCACACACGCACATAGATAAACATCCACACACCCACACAAACTTTCACACACCCACACAGATAAACATCCACACACCCACACAGATAAACATCCAAACTAAACAGTGATCCAAGCGGACTATCATCCAGACAAGCTCTCACAGAGCCATAAACATGGGGTGAAGAATGCATTGCCTTTTCTCCTTCTGTTTTTGTTCAAAATGTAAATAGACGTCCAAATCTCGATTTGTAAAAGTTAGTTGCATATCCTTTACAGGTCGTCACAGTCAACCCCAGACTGTTTGTAATCTCTTGACACGTTTTCATTCAAAAGTTTGCCGTTGCTGAAAACCGACCAGCACACATACCATTCTATGGAAATCAACGCAAATCGGTCTGCTGCGAAATCGCTGTGTTTTGAACTCGGTATGTGGGATTGCGAATTGTGTTTGTAATC
>OY992876.1:428626260-428668929 GCA_963921405.1 Cepaea hortensis
TATGTTTGTCTGTCCTGCAGTCTGTCCTGCTGTCTGTCCTGCTGTCTGTCCTGCTGTCTGTCCTGCTGTCTGTCCTGCTGTCTGTCCTGCTGTCTGTCCTACTGTCTGTAGTACTATCTATCTGTCCTTTTATCTGCCCTACTGTTTGTCCTTCTGTCTGTCATACTGTCTGTCCTATTGTCTGTCTAGTTTAGAAGAGCATTGTCTTTTCTGTCTGTCCTCCCAATACACCCATACACACCCACCCACCCACCCATCCATTCATACATGCATGCATGCATGCATCCATGCATCCACACATTCATCCATTCATCCATGCATGCATCCATCCGTGCATCCATTAATCCATCCATACATACAACCATCCACCTGTCCATCTACCCACCCACCCACCTACCTATCCATTTACGCAGCCACCCACCCACCTATGCATCCACCCATGCATCCATGCATCCACCCATCCATCCATGCATCTATCCATGCATGAATCCATCCATCCATACATCCATCCATGCATGCACCCATCCATTCATGCAGCCACCCATATATGCATCCATGCATCCACCCATCCATCCATGCATCTATCCATGCAATAATCTATCCATCCACACACCCACCAACCCTTCCATCCACCCTCCCATCCATTCCTACTTGCTATTCATCTATCCATACTTACTCCATCCGTCCATCCATCCATCCTTGTACCCATTCGTTTATTCATCCATCCAGGCACCCATTCACCCACCCATCCATCCATGCACCCATCCATCCATACTTATTATTCATCTATCCATACTTACTGCATCCGTCCATCTATCCATCCATGTACCCATCCGTCTATTCATCCATCAATGCACCCATCCGTCCATTCAGGCACTCATACATCCATCTATGCACCCATCCATCCATCTACTATCCATTCATCCACCCACCCACCATCCGCCAATTCATCTACCATCCATCCATCCATTGATCTACCATCCATCCATCCACCAACCCATCCATCCATCCATCTACTATCCATCCATCCACCCACCCATCCTTCCACCTATCCATCTACTATCCATCCATCTATCAAATCAAGGAAGGCGAAGGGGGTAGATGGATGATGGATTGTCGAGGCGTAGATCAATATATTCCATGTTTTGTTTTGCTATGTTGTAGTGTATTCTGTCCTCTTCTACCCTGGGGTGTAGAGGTATCTTACAGTCTTGTTTGGTTTTTTCCTCTTCTACCCTGGGGTGTAGAGATAGATAACAGACAACGTTTCATATTCATGTCGCTTAAAAAATGTGCGCGCTTAAAAGTCGACAGGGTCGACTTCATTGCACCGGGTTTTATCCCATATGGCTCGGTCTCTTTCCGCAGCACGGAAAGCGTCGCACAAAGCACGAACTCCGTAGCTTTTAGCGACGACCCACAGGAGTCTCCGAAACATTTAACTCGTAAACCGAAGGACGCGGCCCGAAATCGAACCCACAACCTTCGAAGCACGAGTCAAACGGCTTGACCACTTCGCCACAGAGACTCCCATCCATGGGTGGTGGATGGTTGGATAGGTGAGTGGATGGATGGATAGCAGAGACTCATATTTATGTGACCTATGCTAGTTTAATATAACATTCTGTGACATTCTATGGTGCTAAGAAACGAATTCTGTCCATATTCCATAGTTGTGGATTCATGTGTACGATAGACCTGGCTCGTGAAGACACCTTATTTAAGGGTGTCTTGTTGGTCATGCGTAGAAGTACACTTGTTCCTGCAGTCAGGCCTTGCTGTCATTTGGAGGTGACAGGTTCAAATCTGGGTCGGCAACAACAGCTTTCAATTTGTATGATGCCTAGTGTGTTCTTCGTCTTCTTCTGCGTTCATCCGGAGTGTTTTTTTTCCAGATGTAATTGCGTTGTGCCAAATTTATTTGCGCCCTTAGGCCGACACATCAGACTTCTGCGGGCAGTGTGTTCTCTAGTCTCTACTTCTTTCTTCTACTTCTTTGACCGCCAAACAATACACGTGTGTTTATTTATGAACTACCTTTCACATGACATGATATTGCATCATGTTATAATTACATTATAATATATTATATTAAGCCACGTATTACTACATTATAATTATATAACGCAACATATTATTACATTATATTTCTATTACAATAGTGATCCATACAGCGATAGATAATGAAAGGTAATGCACGTGTCTTTGATAGCTAACCAGTGCCATTTCTGCTTCGTTTTACGGTAATTGTGCCAAATTGGCGCCCAAATTGGAAAACTGAAACACAACGTCGCAGACTCCGACATGTTTTGATAAGTGCAAGACCGCAAGGTGTGCGCCAGACAGGAGCACACCGCCCTGTGTGCCTATCCTGGGGTGCCCGTTATCTCATTCTATAAACCACGCATGATTTAATAATCGATATTTGCATTAAGCGGGTTTGTGAGATCAAACACACGGGGCTGAGTAGCACGTGTGCCTGGGAGATGTGTGATGGATGCATTACAGTGGTATCTTAGGAATGGGGTTTTCCCGAATATTGAAATTAAAAGCGAAAGTTGGATGCGGGAGTGATAGACAGTTTAGCCGGTGGTTTGGTTGTGGGTTGGTTAGTTTGTTGATTGATTGGTAGGTTGGTTGGTTGAATGGTTGTTCTGTTGATTGATTGACTGGTTGGTTATTTGGTTAAATGGTTGGTTACTTCGTTGGTAAGTTGCTGATTGGTGTGTGCGTTTGTTGGTTGATTGATGTGGTTGTTGATTCGTTGGTTGAGTTTGTTGGTTGATTGGTTGGTTGTTGTATTGGTGGGTTGGCTGATTCATCGGTTGTTTGGTTGATCGATTGCTTGATTTGTTGGTTAGTGATTCTGTCTGTCCACAATCTTCTGTCTCGTGTACTGACAATCTTTCTTATAGTTCATGCTGTGTGGCGTTGGTGATCATGCCTGTCCACAGCCTTCTGTCTCGTGTACTGCCAATCTTCTTATCTTCTTCTTCTTCAGCGTTCCGAGCAATCTTCTTATACAAGAAATAAATGGGGAGAACCGTTGAGGCCACTAAGACGATTAAACAAATAAACACACATAGTATTATTTGGCGCTCACAGAAGAAGAAGAAGGAAATAGAGATTAGAAGACACACTAGACAACATAAAATTTGAAAGCTATAATTGTTACCGACCGGGATCGAACCTATCGCCTCCAAATGACGACGGCGCCTCGCTGCAGGAACAAGTGTACTTCGACGGACGACCAACTAGACTAGTGCCAAATAATACTATGTGTGTTTATTTGTTCAATCATCTTATAGTCCATGCCGTGTGACGTTGGTGGTCATGCCTGTCCACTGCCTTCTGTCTCATGTACTGCCAATCTTCTTCTGTCTCATGTACTGCCAATCTTCTTATAAGTCCATGTCTGATAACATCCTTTCTTATTTCGTCTCAGATAATTAAATTGGCAGCTCTCCTCAAGCATCCCATCTCACATATGTTAATTTTGCGTAAGTGTGATTTGTATAATGCCCGAGTTTGACATTGGTAGCATAGGGTTGGTGTGAATATACTGTTCATTATCTGTCAATTCGTAGACGTACGTACAGTTAGATGTTTCAGTATGACATCATTAACTAATTAAGTGTCAAATAGGATGATGAATCATCTTGAACGATTTCCCGTATCTGCCACGTGCTTATATATCCTCGAAATGTTGTCTTTGCATTATACTACAACATGTCTGCTACCATATTAACAACTTTTAAGTCATAACCAAGACACACCCGTACTTCCCATTTTCCACCATCCATTTTTGTTTGGTCCAACCTACCTTTTGTTTCGTCCAGATTACTTTTAATTTGGTCCAACCTACTTTTGGTTTGCTCCAACCTACTTTTGGATTGGTCCTATCTACTTTTGGTTTGGTCCTATCTACTTTTGGTTTGGTCCAGCCTACTTTTGGTTTGGTCCAATCTACTTTTTGTTTGATCCAACCTACTTTTGGTTTGGTCGAATCTACTTTTTGTTTCGTCCAATCTACTTTTTGTTACGTCCAGCCTACTTTTGGTTTGGTCCAAACTACTTTTTGTTTGGCGCTGAATCTGTTAAATTACCCAGATAATTACATGGTGGACTTATCATGAACTATGTACTGTATCAGATCAAACAGCTCAGTGCGCGATTCTCTAGTTATTTATTGTAGCAGATATCATTGCGCCAGTACACAATCTCACACAACATTTGTTTCCCTTTCCGCAGGTTTGGGCCCCGATGGGCAGTTTCATCCAGGCGACGTCATCAATCCGTCGACACCGGAACCACACTCCCTGGGTCAGCACGAGGCGTTCGGGATTCCCCGAAACATCAGCCACCACTTCAGCCAATCGCTGTCGCCGTCCCTGGCGCACCACCACCCTCATCAGCATCATCACCACCAACAACTACCACCACAAATGACGTCCGAGGTCTGGTGAAGGGTACATCTAGGTCATCAATGGACGACAACTGCGGGGTCCTGGACCCATCTTGCCTTGAGTGGTCAGGGGCGGCGCACTAGAAGCGACCTTTGCATGGAGGACACTTTTGTCTGTAAGATATCTAATTGTGCAGGTCGTGGGAAAGTCACCGCTATGGCAAATAGCAAACTACACTGAACATGTCACAGTGACACGTGAAAGGGTTCTCATTCTTCGTCGAAGTGACTAGTGATGCCATCCATATATTCAGGTCGAAAGCCACGTTATCCACACATGCAGGTCGGCTGTCACGCTATCCATACGTAAAGGTCAACTTCCACATCATACATACCCGCGGACACGATTGGGACAATTGACAGACTTTGTACGCCGATGGTTTTCATAAAGACATGCGTCTGATGAGTCCCCCGTACTTCCAGTTGGATACCAATGTTATCCATATATCAAGGTCGGCTGCCTCGTCAATCATTTCTGCAGGACAATTGCCACGTTGTCCATACCTACATGAGAACTACCACGTTATCCATCCTAAATGACAACTACCACGTTATCCATACCTACAGGACAACTACCACGTTTTCCATACCTACAGGACAACTACCACGTTATCCATACCTACAGAACAACAGTCACGTTATCCATACCTACATGACTCTTGCCATGTCTACAGGAAAACTGCCACGTTATCCATACCTAGAGGACAACTGTCACATTACCCAAACCTACAAGCCAGCTGTCACGCTATCCATACCCACAGGACAACTGTCACGCTATCCATACCCACAGGACAACTGTCACGCTATCCATACCCACAGGACAACTGTCACGTTATCCACGCCTACAGGACAACTGTCACGTTATTCATGCCTACAGGGCAACTGTCACGTTATCCAAACCTACAGAACTACTGCCACGTTATCCATACTTACACGGAAACTGCGACGTTATCCATACCTACAGAACAACTTTCACGTTATCCATACTCGCGGGACAATTGCAACTTTATCCATACCTGCAGGACAACTGGGACGTTATCCATACCAACAGGGCAATTGCCACGCTATCGATATCTACATAGTGAGGTAGTGCCATAGTGAACGACATTCTACGGGATACTTTGGTAGTAACATCGGCCAATCACCTGGCCACATCCGGTACAAGGTTTAGACATGAAGGGAAGCATCGTTGCCATATGGTTCGTGCAATAATTTCTACAAATCGCGTATATACATTTTGGATTAAATATTGTGTTTAGGAGTGTTATGCGGGCGACATACGTTTGTTAATCTTGGACAATTTCATGAACAATACCCCCCCCCCCCCCCAAAAAATAAAAAAATAAAAATAAAATAAATGAAGGCTTTGATCTTAAAAGCCAAAGAAAATGGAGGCTAAACAAAACAGTAAGTATAGGTATTTGGGAGTTTAAAAGCTTCGGGAAAAATATGAGGATATTATGGAGTAAGAGGAAACAAGGAAACTGACATTCTTCCAGATGTGAACATGTGAGAACACTGGTCCCTGAAAAGTATTTTATCTGGGACACTGACATTAATTTGGTTCTATCTCTAAAACTGACATTTAGTTAGTTAGTTAGTTAGTCGACAGATCATCCTCATTGCACATCGAACCATTCAGTCCATAAGTGCTCGGATCCCCTCCTCAGCAAATCCCGCAGCGTGTAGCGGCTAACGACGCCAGTTCTGTGTTGGTTTATCAATCTTCTTTGGCTTCCTGCGTAGTGTTCTTGTTTGGCCACCCCTCTTTTGATTTGCTGTTCTCGCAGTCTGAACATGGTTGTAGATTCACAGTCATCACTTGGTTCTCGCAAAAGTCTTACTTCTCGTAGAGCATTCAGAATGTCAGCCTGGTCCATGGCGCGTCCGCCCTCCACAGTAGCCTCACCTGCGAGCTTGTCAGCCCGCTCATTTCTTTGTACTCCCGCATGCCCTGGCACGAAGATGAAACTAATCTTTGCCAGCCGAGACCGCTCCAGAGGCAGCAACCATTCTCTTCGGATCGACCCCTCCTCTATCCTCTTGATCATGTTCATTGAGTCGCTAAGGAAACAAGCCCTAGTGAATGTCTGTGTCTCGAGATATGTTATTGCTTTACTTACTGCCATGACTTCCATGGTCAGGCTACTTGTGGTTTCAGTGAAAGCACCAGAGTCCTCCTTCACAATTCTCCCTCCGGCCCGAGCTGTAAAGGCCCATGAGCTTCTCACATGTCGGACGACCGACCCATCTGTGTAGATGACCGCGTCACCGTCTAGCGAATTCTCGAAAATCAACGCTTGTACTTCAGCCTCAACAGCAGCCGGATTTTCTTGTCTGCATTTTCTATCTAGTTGGATGCAAACTGAAAAGGATGTGCAGAAGTCTGTTGGCACTTGCACCCACTCCTCGCCAGGTTCTAAGTCCTCAAGTGAATACACCTGTTGAAGAATGTCTTCGGCTTGACCCATCCACGACCGTCCTCTTTTTAACCTGCTGCCCTTCACCTTCCTAATATCACTATGCAGTGGATGTTGTGTGTTTGCTTTAATTCTGAGGTAGGCGCGTGCCCTGCAAACTTGTATTCTCTCTTCAATGGTTGGAAAATCAAGAAGGTAGCGCATCGCCCTGCATGCTGTATCTCTTGTACATCCAAGAATAATACGCATAGCTTCATTCTGTATCCTTTCCATCCTTTCTATCTGTTTATGGCTGAGAGTCAGGATTGCCATTGCATACTCCACAACAGACATGACCAGCCCCTCGTACAGAAGACATAGATGGCGCTGCTCACAGTTTGCTGCCGCCATCACCCGCATCGCTGCCAAACCCCGCTTGGCCTTTGTTATCACCTGGTCTATGTGCACATTATAAGCAAGGCTTCGATCGAACCGTATCCCCAGGTAATTCATTGCCTGCGTTATTTCCACCGTCTCTGAACACAGCATTACAGTTGGTGTTGGAGTGTTGACAATATGATTATTCAACGAGAACCAAGTCACTGTTGCCTTTGTTGGGTTGACCATTGCCAAAGCTTCATCACACCAAGTACTTATGCGATTGAGTTCGGTTTGTAGTTCCACACCAACCTCCTCTCTATCCTTACCCTGACGATACACTAAAACATCATCGGCATATGACAATGTCCTGCCAGGTCCAGTGATCTGCTCACTGGTGATTCTCACTGTGTAGGCGTTGAACAGTACCGGAGATAATGGTGATCCCTGTGGTAGGCCAGGATATATTGTTGTTGGTTCCGAAGTCCAACTGCCACATCTAAAAACTACTTTCCGTTGGAAGAGGGCTGCAGCGATCCAACTAAGGAGGAATGGACTTACGTTTAGTTCAAGAAGCTGAAACATTAAAAAATCCAGTGGTACTCTGTTGTATGCGTCCTCAAGATCAATCGCTGCAGCAACGGTTTCAGTGCCTGAGTGGAAACCTTCATAGACATCATGGGCAAAGACTGCTGCATTGGTCCAGGTTTCTCTTTTTGGACGGTACCCACCCAGGGTAGGTGGGAAAACACCTTGCCTCTCTAGTTGGCTTGATATTTTCCTGGCAATTACCTTCTCCAGCAGCTTGCCTATTGTATTCTGCATGGTTATAATTCGATATCCCTGAATTTTTTTGTGGTCTTTGTCAGGCTTCGGCAAGGGAATCAGATAGCTGTGTAACCATTCCTCCTTGATGCTAGCACTCCCTATACTGTTGTTGTACATGTCTGCTAGTTTCTCTAGCTCATTGTCGGTACACCTATTTATGTCGTCGTATCTTATGCCATCAGGACCTGGAGCACTGTTTTTTGATCGTCGAAGCACAGCCTTGATTTCTTTCACTGTCACTGTGTCTTCATCCGAAGTGTTCTTGGCCTTGCATCTGTCTGAGGTGACCTCCTTGGCCAGATTCCGGCCTCCCATATCTGTCTGGTTGCTCTGATCAAGGTAGCGTTCAAAGAGGGCTTTGCCCTTGTCCTCGTCAGTCCTCTGCCAGATGAGGTCAGCACCTTGGAAGTCAGAAATGCTCTTATTCTTGACTACACCACTCATGCGTTTATGTAGTCGCCAGAACAATTTCAGTGACTTGTCTGTCCTTACTCTTTGACACACCTCTGCCCATTTTTCGCTTTTAACCACCTTGACCAGTTTTTTGAAATAGCTTACTTTTGTGTGCATCTCTCTTTCTAAGTGCAAGCAGGGACTAGGATGACCAGCTCTGTTCTTCTTAGCATTTTGCCATCTCCTTACAGCACTACGCTTATCCACCCAAGCCTTCTCCACCTCGAGACTCCACCACGGTGGCTGCTCCCAGCTTTTTTTCCTGCCCTGAAACGTTCTGCGCTTGTCACGTCTTATTTTACTCACCACATCTTGCCCTGTACTGTCTTACTGGAACGTCTTTACCTTTAGCTTGTGCTGCCTGGTTCTGCCTTTTTCCACCAATATGCTGCAAGGGTGGTGGTCGCTGCCATGGTGTCCTAGGACACCCCATCTACACACTGTAGTGAGTGAAGGTGAAACTAGCGCCAGATCAATTGCACTGTCCTCATCGCCTGGACGGCTTGCTGTGCTGGTGACACAGCCACTGTTGATACAAACCAGGTCGATGGTTTCCAGTGCAGTCTCGAGCTCCTCCCCCTGTGTATTGGAGGAAGTGTTTCCTCATGATCTGCCTTTAGCGTTGAAGTCACCACAGAAAATAACATTTCTCTCGTGGCCTAGTATGCCACTTAAGCACTGCCACTTCTGGGCGTCCACACTCGCATTGCGGGCATAAACATTAACCAACACGAATGGTGTACTGGAATGAACTCTCAACGCCTGTATTTGTATATCGTCACTGTCCCAACTGGACATGTCTAGCTCTGACGCCACCATGCTGTCGCATTATTTTGGTCATATCTCGGACACTGACATTACTTTGGTCATATCTATGAAATTGAAATTACTTTGGTCATATCTTTGAAACTGAAATTACTTTGGTCATATCTTTGAAACTGAAATTACTTTGGTCATATCTTTGAAACTGACATTATTTTGGTCATATCTATGAAATTGACATTACTTTGGTAATATCTATGAAACTGACATTACTTTGGTCATATCTCACACACTGACAGTCCTTTGGTCATATATATGAAATTGAAATTAGTTTAGTCATATCTATGAAATTGAAATTACTTTGGTCCTATCTATGAAATTGAAATTACTTTGGTCATATCTATGAAACTGACATTACTTTGGTCATATCTATGAAACTAACATTGCTTTGGTCATATCCACGAAACTCGACATTGCTTTGGTCATATCTACGAAACTGACATTAGCGTGGTCATATCTATGTAAAGAACGCTAATGGAAGTTCCTGATGTTAGAAGAAGGGAACAGCGGTCAACCAATACTATACACCCGGAGCGTGAAAGTGCTGGAGACTTGGAGCTGGCAGCAGACTGAGCTTCTGTTACTGGGCTGTGATGAGTGCCACGTAATACACAGATTTCCTGGATGGTAATGATAGATCATCAATCGCCCATCTAGGAGGACACTAGTTTGTTTGTCTAATCATATATAAAATATATTGCCTAAATATTGTTTGATTTCCGAGTTGTTTTTTGTTTAAATTTTATTGACAGGGTTTCTCTCTGCCTACATGTTCATAATGTAACACGGTGTCACAGGGAGTGAGTGTGTGGAGAGAGGGAGGAAATCAGGGGAGGGAGGGAGAGAGTGTGTGGAGGGAGGGAGTGTGTTGAGGGGAGAAGGGTGGGAGGGAAGATAGGGAGGAAGTCAGGGGAGGAAATTAGTTAGCGAGTGGAGGTAGAGAGGGAGTGGAGGAGGCTGGGAGTGAGTGGAAATAGGGAGTGAGCTAAGAGAGTGAGTGAGTTAGCGTGTGGAGGGAGTTAGTGGAGGGAGGGAGTTTAGTGGGCGGAGGGAGTAATTGGATTGAGTGAGTGAATGGAGGTAGGGGTTTAATGGAGGGAGGGGTGAGTTAGCGTGTGAAGAGAGTTAGTGAAGGGAGGGAGTTAGTGGACGGATGGAGTTAGTGGACGGAGGGAGTTAGTGGACGGAGGAAGGGAGTGAATAGAATGAGGGAGTAAGTGGAGGGGGTGATTACGTGGAGAAAAAGAGTGTGGGGAGGGAAGGAGTGAGTGAGTGGGGAGTGAGTGAGTGAAGGGAGGGAGTGTGTTAGCGTGTGGAAGGAGATTGTGGGTGAAGGATGAAAGTGTGTGGAGGAAATGAGTGTGTCGAGGGAGGGAGTGAGTGAGTGGAGGGCGTTAGTGAGTGGAAGTAGTGAGTAGAGGGAGGGAGTGAGGGAGGGAGAGAGCTAGTTTATGGAGGGAGTGAGTGGAAGGAGGGAGGGGATGAGTTAGCTGGTGGATGGAGTGAGTGAGTTGAGGGAGAGGTGGAGGGAAGGAGTCAGTGAAAGGAGGAAGTCAGAGGAGAGAGTGGAGTGGGGGAGAAGAATGAGTGAGTGAATGAAGGGAGGGAGGGTGGATGTGAGTGACATTTGGTCGGCGGGCGAGCGTGCTTGCGTGGGTGTGTGAGTGTGTGTGTAAGCAATGAGAAGACCACGAGATATGACAGTGTTCTCTTGAAGAAGACAAACACTGACACCATACAAGATCTGAACGAGGAATAACACTGGCTCTTAAACAACACTGTGTCTCGAGAAAACTGAAATACCTATACCGTGGTTTAGGAAGAGCAGCGCTGGAAGAAGGCGCGGCTGCCGAGAGAAGAGGCAGTGGTCGAGCTACACGAAGTGGGCAAGGGACATAACGGCACACCGGGAATCTACATACAGGGGGTGGGTGACAGGTGAAGGGTGGAGATCATATCTGTGGTGGGTGGTGATGGGAGGGACCGTCTGTCAACTACTTTCACTTGTTGATGATGACGATGATGATGATGATGCTGGTGTGTTCAGTCAGTGGATGTTGCTTGCCAACAACGCTTCATACATGTGACGTGTACAGCCCACACAACACGCAGGACATGATCTATAAATACACATCATTCATAGGACATGATCATCTAGCACATCTCTCTCTCTCTCTCTCTCTCTCTCTCTCTCTCTCTCTCTCTCTCTCTCGCTCGCTCTCTCTCTCTCTCTGTATGTTTTATCTCTTTCAGTTCCTCTCTTTTTCTTTTAACTCTCTCTCTCTCTCTCTCTCTCTCTCTCTCTCTCTCTCTCTCTCTCTCTCTCTCTCTCTCTCTCTCTCTGTGTGTTTTATCTCTTTCAGTTCCTCTCTTTCTCTTTTAACTCTCTCTCTCTCTTTCTCTCTCTCTGTCTCTGTCTCTGTCTCTCTCTCTCTCTCTCTCTCTCTCTCTCTCTCTCTCTCTATTACATATATACATATATACACATATGAGTGAGACAGAAAGTGAAACCCCTCTGCTGTGTGTCCACCGTGACGAGGTAGAGGGGCTTGTGCGTCCCAATGACCCCAAGAGCTATGCCGACGGTAGCACAGCTACTGGTAGGGCCACCCATGTCGGACAGGTCAAGGGAGAGGGACCAGACGAAGAGACACACAAACCTGCTGCCTTGTAGGTAGACTGGGGACAGTCAAAGGCTAGGGAAAGCACCCCGAATACATGCTTGTCGAAATCGGATGTACTGAGCCACAGGCGTGACAAAGCAGTGCAACGTAAAACCTGCTGCCTTGTAGGTAGACTGGGGACAGTCAAAGGCTAGGGAAAGCATCCCGAATAAATGCTTGTCGAAATCGGATGTACTGAGCCACAGGCTTGACAAAGCAGTGCAACGTAACTTAATTCATGATGTCACAAATCAAAATTAATCGATATGGTGCTAATCCCGTGAAGTCCCATCAGGCGGCGATAGTGCCGGGCCCCCTGCCTCGAGGGGGTCCACCCATGACTACTGGTGGTCACCTTCCCCTGTGCTGTGGAGTCAAGGCACAGAGGAGTAGGTTAAGAGCTATTGACCAAATACCCCGGACACTCAACATACTACAGTGGAATGCCGAAGGAGTTTACAAGAAGAAAGACTCCCTAACACAGCGTCTTCATAAAGATAGAATAGATGTGGCATGCATTCAAGAGACACACCTCAACGCCAATCACAAATTCTCAGTCAGAGGATATCAGGCCACACGTTTCGACCGCGAAGGACACAAAGGAGGAGTTCTAATACTTACACGAAATACAATACCTTGCAGCGAAGTATCTGTGATCTCTGACAACCAAACGGAAATTATAGGTGTTGATATAATGATATAGGACGTGAAAATAAGAATCTACAATCTGTATAGCCCAGCAGATAAGGACCTTACACTCTCAAACATGAAAATAACTGACACAAACTGCATTATTGTCGGAGACTTTAATAGCCGTTCAGAAAGATGGGAATACCCAGATACTGACAAAAGAGGAGATGAATTGGAGTACTGGGAAATAGACTCAAATCTCCATCTACTCAACAAAGTGGATGACACACCGAGCTTCTACTCCAGAAGATGGCTTACCACTTCTACTCCAGACTTAGCTTTCTGCACAGGAGACATCCTCCACAAAATCGATCGCCATGTGCTTGACCAATTAGCAGGTAGTGACCACAGACCAATCAAGCTTGAAATGAATATGGAGTATGTTCCACAGGAGCAAAAGCCCTTGCCCCGCTGGAATTACAAACGAGCAGATTGGGACAGATTTGCCATACTAACAGACAAATATTGTGAAAACATAAATACACGATATGGCAACATAAAGCAAATGGTGGAAAGTCTAAACAGAGCGATAATACAGGCAGCCACTGAGTCCATTCCTAGAGGAGCGAGGAAAAATTACAAACCATACTGGACTGAAGAACTACAAAGTTTGGAGGACAAAGTTGAAGATGCCAGGAAGACAGCAGAGAGAGAACAAACAATTGAAGCGAACATCTCTCTCAAAGCCATCTCAGCAAAATATAAAAGAACAGTAAATCAAACAACAAGAGATTGTTGGAGGGAAAAAAACAGAAAACCTGAATTTTGACAGGGATGGAAACAAACTATGGAAACTAGTGAAAGCCATGAACAATGAAGGACCTAGAAACAAACAAATAACAATTAAACAAGGAAATGCCTTGCTTACAGGAAAAAAGGCTGCAAATGCACTAATGGAACACTATGCAAATGCAAACCACATTGATATTACAACCGAACAGAAGAAAGCAATCAAAGACAAACAGATACATCATAGAAATACAGAGACAGCAGCAGAATATATGATGGCAAATCTAACAATGGAAGAAATGGAACAGGCAATGAATACCCTAAAAAAGAAGAAATCACCAGGAAAGGATGGAATCACAAATGAAATGCTAATAGGACTAGGCACCAAGGCAAAGAAGAAACTACTAGCAGTCCTAAATAACAGCTGGAAGAGAGGAATAGTCCCACAGGCATGGAAGGAAGCTATACTAATACCAGTCCCAAAGAAAGGAAAAGACCTGGAAGAACCAAATGGCTATCGACCTATCTGTCTACTTAGCTGTGTAGGAAAATTAATGGAACGCATTATCAATGGCAGGCTAACATGGCATCTGGAAGAAAACAAACTCTTAACACCACACCAAGCAGGATTCAGAAAGTACAGATCCACTGAAGATCAAATAACCTATATAGCTCAGGAAATAGAGGATGCCTTCCAAGAGAAAAAGCACACACTAGCAGTCTGGATAGATTTAGAAAAAGCATTTGATAAAGTATGGAAGGAAGGACTGAAAGTAAAACTGCAAAAAATGCATGTTTGTGGAAAAATGTATAAATGGATCAGCCACTACCTTGAGAACAGAACTGCCAGGACAAAAGTACAAGGACAAACAAGAAAAATGATGCTGTTGGAGCAAGGTGTCCCCCAAGGAGGAGTTCTTTCACCAACATTATTCCTAGCATATATAAATGACATCACAGAAAATTTTCCAGCCAGAGTACACACATCCTCCTTTGCAGATGACCTAGCCATATGGACATCTGAAGAATATATTAGTACAGCTAACAGCAGAATACAGCAAGCCTTATTAGCGCTAGAGGACTGGTCAAAATCATGGCTAGTGAAGATAAGTGAGGAGAAAACAACATGCACAGTGTTCTCCCTCTCAAATAAAACTCAGCAACCTAAGCTGGTATTGAATGGAAAAATATTGCGCCATGAAGAAAATCCAAACTATCTAGGAGTGTCACCGACCGTTAGGGTGTTTCTATTGAAATAGACAGAAATCCCTATCCAAGAGTTTGCCGACAGTCTCTAGAAATTATGGCTCGTTACAAGAATGTCTAAAGGGATGGTCCCGATAGAAGAGACTGGGATTCACTTGGTAGACAAAGGCAGAAGGTGAAGAACACTCGTGTATGTAGGAAGCCCTAACACGACTGTCTAGTTTATCTGTCGGCGATCCTTCGTCAATTGATGGAGCCCCCTGTTTTAAATACTTTCACGCACTCACGCGCACACCTTGCGTTCAAAATGATCACGAGTGGAGTACGTTGGTGAAAGTATAAAACAATAATACTCTTTAATAATAAAAGAGAAAATGAAAATTGTGGTTCAACTGGTGAACTATGATAGTTACATTTATGTTACAGGTACAAAAATAAAATAGTTTTCTGATGCTTAGACAGATAGCCTATCATCATTCACACCATCCAGACAGTGACACACTCAGAACACATGTAGACACAGAGTCACCTGAGACAATCTGATCTCTGTTAGGAATAGTGCTGGCTTTCGGTTGTATTATGTCTTGGAGTCGACCCTAGCATTCGACAGGTGTACGATGCTCCTCCGGATTCCAGGTTCCGTCTCCACTAGTTGGTGGCTCAAAGTTTCGGTAACCGGACCAGTTAGGTGTCAGCAGTATCAGCAGCTAGGCTCCTTAAATCAAACAAACAGTTGCAGACTCCTTAGTGTCTTGACAATAACAATGTGTCTGAGTGTTGGTGTTGTGTGTCTGTTGTGTATGTGTCAGATGCAGAACAGGAATAAAACAATTTCTCTCTGCTATTCTGTATCAAAAGCAAAGGCCAATAGTTCTTATCAGCTTGGCTATACCTTGTATGACATGATGATACAAGGTGAAAAAGGGTCCAGAAGTGGACACATTCTAAGACCACATGGTCCATTGGAGTAGAACATGTAGACAAATCTTTGTTTGAAAAAGGCATTACAAAATGTACATGGTTGTAAAACTTGCAGTGACTCATATGCAATAATTACTGGGGTATTCCTTAACACCATGGTGAGGAAGTCCTGGGCAGCCAGGATGTTTCCCTAGATAGCTAAGGAAGGGCCAACAATAATTCAACCTAATCCCACATCAGTCATTAGGCATAAAGCAATCAAGTGTCGCCATGAAGTCGTGAGGTATACCCCACAGAATATACGAGCTAAAAGATAAGAAGAAGGCCAGCAGGCAAGCAAGGGGGCTGAGATATTCCAGGCATTGGGCTTTAGGATGTCTCAGTTATCCCTTGTTGAGTTATTTACTCCCCAAATTCTGATTCCTCACCACATGGTATTTGCCTTGAACTTATGACCGTCAGTGTCGTGTAGTTCGGCATGGTGGTGAATTAGGGGTAAGCAAATTTATGTTTGAATATATATCACCTAGTAATATTGCTGGCATGTGAGAATCATGTTCCACATGTCTCTTCTACTTCTGCCCACATGGCAAAATCATGTTATCATATTTTCAACAAAATATACATGTAAATACATTCACAAAATACATATGAAAATAATCAGTAAGGTTCATACATTATATCTATATATATTTTTATCTATAAATATATCTAGGCCTCACATGTTTTCTCTCAATGTCTCCCCTTTCAACTACCACGTTTCATAAATATACATGGTCGGGAAAGTTTTGGGTTTTCCCAATATCAGAATATAAATGTGTACACACTTCTTACTATAATCATAATTATTATGTTACTACACTCACCCCCAGTCTTATTGCAGCACTTAAGATAGGTTTTGGTATAATCTACCAAGGATGCAATTGGATATGGCAGCTCACTTCATATAAGGTCTGCTTAGCACAGCAGCTATGGTCGTTGTGAACCGGACGGAAGTTGTTAGTCACAATTTCCGGTGCAGCCGTACTAATAGCATATCGCCGTATTCCCGTTGCTAGGGAGTGACGGACCTATATCCCCAGTCATTAGACTTGATATTAATAAGGGCTGAAGACAGGGAATTTCCCTTGTGACATCATTTGATGATGACGTGGAAATGTGCTGTCCCCAATAGTACAGTGTGTAGTTTTAGTGCAGCAAATGTCTGCGTCGCCAATATGACGTCATTATTAGTAATTTAGCTGCCTACTGAATCCAGAATGTAAATAGTAATTCCACTAACGCAGTAGTGGTGGGGTTTGCATAGTGATCTAGACTCATCCCGTCACAAGGAGTCACCTTTGATCGTCGCCTGACATGGAAGACACAGGTTGAGAAAAATCGAACAAGAGCAAGGCAGAGAATGGCAATCATGAAAAAGCTTGCTGGTACAACATGGGGAGCAGATGAGAAAGTTCTCAAGAAGTTATATACTGGACGGGTGAGGCCAGTACTGGAATATGGCATTGCAGCTTGGGCAACAGCAGCTAAGTCAAACTTTAACAAAATAAGTAGAGTCCAAAACCAAGGAATGCGAATCATAACTGGAAGCCTGAAGACAACGCCTATTAATGAACTAGAAAAGATCACTTGTTTACAACCAATGCAGGATAGAAGAGATAGCAGAGCCCAGCAACAAGCAGAAAAATTCAGAAGATTGACAGACCACCCTATGTACAACAGATTTAATGGTTTTGGAAAGGGAAGCCTGAAGCGTACCAACTTTGTAGAAACTGCAAAACGAAGGATTAGGGCAGATCCTATACTTAACATATCAACAGTCAAACCCATTTACAATGCACACAAGTTCCCAGCTTGGAGACAGCAGCAACTGCCTGAGATGATAGAATAGATGGTATTGAGAAAAAGAACACTCAGCATGAAACCGAAAGAAGAGAAATAACCCTAAACTACATAAAAGAACATTACCCAAGCAAGAATTGGACCCATGCATATACAGATGGATCAGCCAAAAATTCAATAGAGAATGGAGGAGGAGGAATTCTCCTAAATTTAAAAAATGGAGTGAAAAAAACACATTCAATGGCAACTGGAAAATTTTCAAGTAACTTCAAAGCGGAGGTAGAGGCTCTGAAAACTGCAGCAGAAATGCTCCTGATGGAGGAAAATAAAGAGAAGCAAATAGCTATCTTCACAGATGCAAAGTCAGCTGTCTCAATACTGAAGAGCAATAACAGCACAGAACTAGCTGACCTACGAGCAACACTCCATGGTCTATGCCAGAAATCCAAAAAAGTTGTAATACAGTGGATCCCATCACATTGCAGTATACCTGGAAACGAAGAGGCTGACAGACTGGCAAAAGAGGGCGGACGACTACCACAGCCTGACATAGACATAACCTATAATGAGGCAAAGAGGTTGATAAAAAGCACTTATGGAACCAAATGGGAATCAGAGCATCCAGGCCATCAGAAGGATGATGCATATTACAAACTCGACCGAAGAGAACAAGTAGCAATCTTCAGACTCCGCACAGGACATAACAGGCTGAAATACCACTTGTTCAATAAACTAAAGATAGGAGATACCGATGAATGTAATTGTAGAACTGGAAAAATGACAGCAAAACATTTGCTGCAGGATTGCCCAACGTATGCAGAACAGAGAAAGATATTTTGGCCCACACCTGCTTCATTTGAGGACAAGCTCTATGGAGATATCAACAAGCTCAAGTTGACCGCAGCTTACTTTAACTACATACAGGTTGACATTTAAAGGTGCATGAAGACCCAGAGGCATGAAATGGAATATTGCTTGGATAGCAAATCCATTATGTGGAAAGTCCAAATCGAAAGCTCGCTGTGTGGGCTTCATAAAAGGTGGAAAAGTGTCCTAGTGGCACGAAATGGAATATTGCTTGGATAGCAAATCTATTACATGGAAAGTCCGAATCGAAAGCTCACTGTGTGGATGTCATCTGCAGACTGCATACCTCTGGTTTCCGGAAGAACAGCCTATGGTGAACGGAAGGCCCAATATACGGAAGTGAGGCTAAGCAGCCATGTGCAGGACGTGACGATTCCTTGGGTGAGCCCAGTACCAGAGCCCTATGTATCGGCTCTGCAAGTATGGAAGCCTTCTTGGATGGCGGGGAATGCCCATGGTCTGCCCCTGCCTTCCCTTGAGGGCTGACCAGGATCTTTAACTGTTCTATATGGACCAGCTGGGATGGGGGATAACACCACAACAGTGAGAGTCAAACGTCCTAAGAAACCCCCGGGAAGGTTAACCCGGTCAACAAATGCCCGCAGAAGTCGGATGTGTCGGCCTTGGGCGCAAGAACGCAGCTCTGCTGTAAACAGGCACAACACAATCACATCCGAAAAAAACAACTCCGGATGATCGCAGAAGAAGAAGAAGAAGAAAGTGAAAGATGGAGAAAGACAAAGAAAAGAGAGAGACAGGGAGAAGGAGAATCACATTCATATATATTTATGTAGCAGTCGACGTGGCTTCACTGGTAAGAGCCCTCAGCTCTTAAACTTCCAGTGCGCTGACGGCGTGGCAGGAGATCTTTCCCCTGCGTGTTTCAGTTGAACAAGTTGAACTGAAACACTGACTTCTCGTTCAGAAAGCAATGGCAAACTTTTTTTTTAAAATTCGCATATCCTTTACAGGACATCGCTGTCAACAGCAGCATCTTTCAGCTGTCTGTTGATTTCTTGGCAAGATTACGCTCAGTAGTTTGCCATTGCTTTCTGAGCGGCCGGCTCAGTGTCCCGCAAGTCACCAGCGGGGGACGAACCGCTCCCAGCTCGCTCCCGCTACGAGACTCTGCGTGACAAACGGGATTACGGAGAAAGTGTTGTAATCCCTCAGCCAGAGAGAACGGCAATGGCAAACTACTAAAGTTAAAATTGCCTAGAAAATCAACATAGGGATGATCACGACGACGTAACTAGGCTGCCTGGAAGAGGCTCATGAAAGTAGGTCACGCAACTACGAGGGTGATTCACATGAAAAGTGTGATAGAAATGACAATAACCATGCCATTGTCTTGTAACCTATCAATATTGTTCTTAAGCATGTCAAGAGTGTTCAGCATGTGACATCACACTGTAGACGAACACGGTGAAGTAATCAGGACAATTTAAAATGGCCGCCTCACATTTCACATGCAGCAAAGAGGAGCAGCGTTCTGTTATCCGTTTTTTTTTTTTTTTTTATCAGTGAAGGGGTGAAACCTATAGAATGCATGCCTATCAGTCCAGCAAGTGTATGAGTGGAGTGGGAAGTTACAAAATGGCCTGACCTCTATGACAGACTGTCCACAACCGGGTCAGACACACATTGTAATGACCCCAGAGAATTTGTTTTTTCTTCAGGAATCCAAGCACTTTATCGGCGCTAAAGGACTTGCATTTAATGCAGTGGCGACTAAATCGAAAAATTATACATTTGTTCTGAACTTTTCAGAATATAATCACTAAAACAAAAACAAAAACAAACAAAAAATGTATTCATTTGACGCCTCCTAGCGTAGACGAGGCTAGAGAGACGAATGTTGCAAAAACCTTGGACAGCCGGAATAACTAGCACGAACGCGGGTGCCTGGGACCGGCTAGTGAAAGTAGGGCACGCAACTGTAAGAAACAGACGCCATCGTGCTAGCAGGGAAGCAAAGAATCCAGCCATGTAGCCGATCGTGCACTTGTGTGACACAACCACGGGGAGTGGAAGGGAACTGTTTACCTCATCTCATAGAAATGTTTAGATGCAATATCCAACCAACGGAAGTCAGCATGGCTGAATGGATAAGAGTGTTCGTTCTTAAACATCCAGTGTGCTGATGCCGAGGTAACGGGTTCAGCCCCTACACCGGTCAGTTAAACTAAAATGTTGACTTCTCTTGTTTGACTTTCGGATGTAAATTACAAGTACTTCTGAAGTCGGGATAGATTCACCTGATGGCGAGGGGCACTGGTAATAGGGAAAACTAATCCACACGTAAAAATCATCTCAGTGCAGTAGAAGTGGTAGCGCGTGTATGGATCACGTTGAGTTCAAAGCGAGCGAAAGAAACAAACATATCCAGCCAACTATGAAACAGTCTAAAGATAAAGACAGAGAAATAACTCCGTCAGGTAAGATAGAAGTAGGATCGTCTCCTAGAAGTGTGACCCAGTTTGGAGAAAACCACTAGGAGTGTGGATCGCCCATATACGTCGTGTCTGCTAGGAACATCTCCAGAACTGGAACCTGGATTGTTGGAACTCTCTATGAGAAATGCAGCACTGGTGGTTAGTTAGTTAGTCTTTCCTCTTGAGCCTAAGGCGGCGCATAGGGCAGAAGTCCTGTCTCTCCATGCCTGGCGGTTCGCTGCTACCTGTTGTAGATCTTGGATATTTACTTGGCCATTGAATGAGCCTTCTCTAATGATGGTTCTACGCAGGGTCTCTCTTGGTCTTCCCCGTTTTCTTTTCCCTACTGGTGACCATATGAGGGCTTGGTAGGGGAGTCTTGTCTTGTCCATTCTGAGTACATGGCCGATGTAGTTCCAACGGCGTCTTCTTATGAAATTGGATACTGTATCTTGCTTAGTCTCTTGTCTTATTTGCGAATTGGTTCTGAAGTCTGTCCAGTGGATGTTTAGAAGTCTTCTAAGACATTTGTTCTCAAAATTGTCTAATTTTTTTTATCTAAAGCTACCGTTGATTTCCAACTTTCACATCCATACGTTAACACTGGAATCACACAAGAGTTGAAGATTTTAAGTTTTGTGTGTTTGCTGAGTGTCTTTGACTTCCAGATGTTTGACAGTTTATTGAAGGCACTAGATGCCAGTGCGATTCTAGATGATATTTCTGGTGTTGAGTCCCCTGTAGATGTCATTTTGCTTCCTAGGTATGTGAAGCTGTTAACTTTTTCAAGAACGTAGCTGTTCAATTTGGTGTCATCTGAACTGTTGGTAAGATCAATAGTCTTTGTTTTTGTGGTGTTAATTTGGAGACCAATTTGCCTTGAAACATTTTGGAGGTGGTTTATTTTCTCTTGGGCATCCGGGTGTGTTGAACTCAAAAGCACTATGTCGTCGGCAAAGTCCAGGTCTTCTAGAATTTTGTCAACCCAATGGATACCCATATTTGTGTTGTTTGTGCATTTGCGTATGCCCCAATAGATAGCTATTCCAAAAAGCATCGGTGATAAGACACAACCCTGTTTCACTCATGTTTCGACTGAGAACCAGTCAGAGTTGCCTGTTTCTGTTCTTACACAGCAACGTGTCTCTTTGTAGAAAGATTTTATGACGTTGGTATATTTGGTAGGAAAACCATAGATGTTAAGTAGATTCCAAAGTGAAGGACGGTGGATGCTGTCGAAGGCTTTTTGAAAGTCGACAAAGTTGGTGATTAATTTCGACTGGAATTCTACGGAGTCTTCAATGATTATTCTGAGGGTGAAAATGTGGTCTATGCATGACCGTTTTGGTCTGAAGCCTGCTTGTTCTTCTCTGAGCCTTTCATCTATCGCCTTTTTCAATCTCTCAAGTAACATGCTACAAAAAAGTTTTCCTGGTACTGATAATAGAGTGATACCACGCCAATTATTGCAATCAGACATATCGCCCTTTTTAGGCAGTTTGAAAATTACACCATCTTTCCACTGTTGTGGTGGGGATTCTTCTTCTTCTTCTTCTTCGTTCATCCGGAGTTTTTTTCGGATGTGATTGCGTTGTGCCTGTTTACAGCAGAGCTGCGTTCTTGCGCCGTTAGGCCGACACATCCGACTTCTGCGGGCATTTGTTGACCGGGTTAACCTTCCCGGGGGTTTCTTAGGACGTTTGACTCTCACTGTTGTGGTGTTATCCCCCATCCCAGCTGGTCCATATAGAACAGCCAAAGATCCTGGTCAAACCTCAAGGGAAGGCAGGGGCAGACCATGGGCATTCCCCGCCATCCAAGGAGGCTTCCATACTTGCAGAGCCGATACATAGCGCTCTGGTACTGGGCTCACCCAAGGAATCGTCACGTCCTGCACATGGCTGCTTAGCCTCACTTCCGTATATTGGGCCTTCCGTTCACCATAGGCTGTTCTTCCGGAAACCAGAAGTATGCAGTCTGCAGATGACATCCACACAGTGAGCTTTCGATTCGGACTTTCCATGTAATGGATTTGCTAGCCAAGCAATATTCCATTTCGTGCCACTAGGACACTTTTCCACCTTTTATGAAGCCCACACAGTGGGCTTTTGATTCAGACTTTCCACGTAATGGATTTGCTATCCAAGCAATATTCCATTTCGTGCCACTAGGACACTTTTCCACCTTTTATGAAGCCCACACAGTGGGCTTTTGATTCGGACTTTCCACGTAATGGATTTGCTATCCAAGCAATATTCCATTTCGTGCCACTAGGACACTTTTCCACCTTTTATGAAGCCCACACAATGGGCTTTTGATTTGGACTTTCCACGTAATGGATTTGCTATCCAAGCAATATTCCATTTCATGCCTCTGGGTCTTCATGCACCTTTAAATGTCAACCTGTATATAGTTAAAGTAATCTGCGGTCAACTTTAGCTTGTTGATATCTCCATAGAGCTTGTCCTCAAATGAAGCAGGTGTGGGCCAAAATATCTTTCTCTGTTCTGCATACGTTGGGCAATCCTGCAGCAAATGTTTTGCTGTCATTTTTCCAGTTCTACAATTACATTCATCGGTATCTCCTATCTTTAGTTTATTGAACAAGTGGTATTTCAGCCTGTTGTGTCCTGTGCGGAGTCTGAAGATTGCTACTTGTTCTCTTCTGTCGAGTTTGTAATATGCATCATCCTTCTGATGGCCTGGATGCTCTGATTCCCATTTGGTTCTATAAGTGCTTTTTATCAACCTCTTTGCCTCATTATAGGTTATGTCTATGTCAGGCTGTGGTAGTCGTCCGCCCTCTTTTGCCAGTCTGTCAGCCTCTTCGTTTCCAGGTATACTGCAATGTGATGGGATCCACTGTATTACAACTTTTTTGGATTTCTGGCATAGACCATGGAGTGCTGCTCTTAGGTCAGTTAGTTCTGTGCTGTTATTGCTCTTCAGTATTGAGACAGCTGACTTTGCATCTGTGAAGATAGCTATTTGCTTCTCTTTATTTTCCTCCATCAGGAGCATTTCTGCTGCAGTTTTCAGAGCCTCTACCTCCGCTTTGAAGTTACTTGAAAATTTTCCAGTTGCCATTGAATGTGTTTTTTTCGCTCCATTTTTTAAATTTAGGAGAATTCCTCCTCCTCCATTTTCTATTGAATTTTTGGCTGATCCATCTGTATATGCATGGGTCCAATTCCTGCTTGGGTAATGTTCTTTTATGTAGTTTAGGGTTATTTCTCTTCTTTCGGTTTCATGCTGAGTGTTCTTTTTCTCAATACCAGGAATGTTTTCTATCATCTCAGGCAGTTGCTGCTGTCTCCAAGCTGGGAACTTGTGTGCATTGTGTATGGGCTTGACTGTTGATATGTTAAGAATAGGATCTGACCTAATCCTTCGTTTTGCAGTTTCTACAAAGTTGCTACGCTTCAGTCTTCCCTTTCCAAAACCATTAAATCTGTTGTACATAGGGTGGTCTGTCAATCTTCTAAATTTTTCTGCTTGTTGCTGGGCTCTGCTATCTCTTCTATCCTGCATTGGTTGTAAACAAGTGATCTTTTCTAATTCATTAATAGGCGTTGTCTTCAGGCTTCCAGTTATGATTCGCATTCCTTGATTTTGGACTCTACTTATTTTGTTAAAGTTTGACTTAGCTGCTGTTGCCCAAGCTGCAATGCCATATTCCAGTACTGGCCTCACCCGCCCAGTATATAACTTCTTGAGAACTTTCTCATCTGCTCCCCATGTTGTACCAGCAAGCTTTTTCATGATTGCCATTCTTTGCTTTGCTCTTGTTCGATTTTTCTCAACCTGTGTCTTCCATGTCAGGCGACGATCAAAGGTGACTCCTAGATAGTTTGGATTTTCTTCATGGCGCAATATTTTTCCATTCAATACCAGCTTAGGTTGCTGAGTTTTAGTTGAGAGGGAGAACACTGTGCATGTTGTTTTCTCCTCACTTATCTTCACTAGCCATGATTTTGACCAGTCCTCTAGCGCTAATAGGGCTTGCTGTATTCTGCTGTTAGCTGTACTAATATATTCTTCAGATGTCCATATGGCTAGGTCATCTGCAAAGGATGATGTGTGTACTCTGGCTGGAAAATTTTCCGTGATGTCGTTTATATATGCTAGGAATAATGTTGGTGAAAGAACTCCTCCTTGGGGGACACCTTGCTCCAACAGCATCATTTTGCTGGTTTGTCCTTGTACTTTTGTCCTGGCAGTTCTGTTCTCAAGGTAGTGGCTGATCCATTTGTACATTTTCCCGCAAACATGCATTTTTTGCAGTTTTACTTTCAGTCCTTCCTTCCATACTTTATCAAATGCTTTTTCTAAATCTATCCAGACTGCTAGTGTGTGCTTTTTCTCTTGGAAGGCATCCTCTATTTCCTGAGCTATATAGGTTATTTGATCTTCAGTAGATCTGTACTTTCTGAATCCTGCTTGGTGAGGTGTTAAGAGTTGGTTTTCTTCCAGATGCCATGTTAGCCTGCCATTGATAATGCGTTCCATTAATTTTCCTACACAGCTAAGAAGACTGATAGGTCGATAGCCATTTGGTTCTTCCATGTCTTTTCCTTTCTTTGGGACTGGTATTAGTATAGCTTCCTTCCATGCCTGTGGGACTATTCCCCTCTTCCAGCTGTAATTTAGGACTGCTAGTAGTTTCTTTTTTGCCTTAGTGCCTAGTCCTATTAGCATTTCATTTGTGATTCCATCCTTTCCTGGTGATGTCTTCTTTTTTAGGGTATTCATTGCCTGTTCCATTTCTTCCATTGTTAGATTTGCCATCATATATTCTGCTGCTGTCTCTGTATATGTATGATGCATCTGTTTATCTTTGATTGCTTTCTTCTGTTCGGCTGTAATATCAATGTGGTTTGCACTGGCATAGTGTTCCATTAGTGCATTTGCAGACTTTTTTCCTGTAAGCAAGGAATTTCCTTGTTTAATTGTTATTTGTTTGTTTCTAGGTCCTTCATTGTTCATGGCTTTCACTAGTTTCCATAGTTTGTTTCCATCCCTGTCAAAATTCAGGTTTTCTGTTTTTTTCCTCCAACAATCTCTTGTTGTTTGATTTACTGTTCTTTTATATTTTGCTGAGATGGCTTTGAGAGAGATATTCGCTTCAGTTGTTTGTTCTCTCTCTGCGGTCTTCCTAGCATCTTCAACTTTGTCCTCCAAAAATTGTAGTTCTTCAGTCCAGTATGGTTTGTAATTTTTCCTTGCTCCTCTTGGAATAGACTCAGTGACTGCCTGTATTATTGCTCTGTTTAGACTTTCCACCATTTGCTTCATGTTGCCATATCGTGTATTTACGTTTTCACAATATTTGTCTGTTAGTATGGCAAATCTGTCCCAATCTGCTCGTTTGTAATTCCAACGGGGCAAAGGCTTTTGCTCCTGTCGAACATACTCCATATTTATTACAAGCTTGATTGGTCTGTGGTCACTACCTGCTAATTGGTCCAGCACATGGCGATCGATTTTGTGGAGGATGTCTCCTGTGCAGAAAGCTAAGTCTGGAGTAGAAGTGGTAATCCATCTTCTGGAGTAGAAGCTCGGTGTGTCATCCGCTTTGTTAAGTAGATAGAGATTTGAGTCTATTTCCCAGTCCTCCACTTCATCTCCTCTTTTGTCAGTATCTGGGTATCCCCATCTTTCTGAACGGCTATTAAAGTCTCCGACAACAATGCAATTTGTGTCAGTTATTTCCATGTTTGAGAGTGTAAGATCCTTATCTGCCGGGCTATATAGATTGTAAATTCTTATTTTCACGTCCTTTATCATTATATCAACACCTATAATTTCCGTTTGGTTGTCAGAGATCACAGATACTTCGCTGCAAGGTATTGTATTTCGTGTAAGTATTACAACTCCTCCTTTATGTCCTTCGCGGTCGAAACGTGTGGCCTGATATCCCTCGACTGAAAATGTGCGATTGGCGTTGAGGTGTGTCTCTTGAATGCATGCCACATCTATTCTATCTTTATGAAGACGCTGTGTTAGGGAGGCTTTCTTGTTATAAACTCCTTCTGCATTCCATTGTAGTATGTTGAGTGTCCGGGGTGTTTGGTCAATAGCTCTTAACCTACTCCTCTGTGCCTTGACTCCACAGCACAGGGGAAGGTGACCACCAGTAGTCATGGGTGGACCCCCTCGAGGCAGGGGGCCCGGCACTATCACCGCCTGATGGGACTTCACGGGATTAGCACCATATCGATTAACTTTCATCTGTGGCATCATGAAATGATAAAGTTACGTTGCACTTCTTTGTCAAGCCTGTGGCTCAGTACATCCGATTTCGACAAGCATTTGTTCGGGATGCTTTCCCTAGCCTTTGACTGTCCCCAGTCTACCTACAAGGCAGCAGGTTTGTGCGTCACTTCGTCTGGTCCCTCTCCCTTGACCTGTCCGACATGGGTGACCCTACCAGTAGCTGTGCTACCGTCGGCATAGCTCTTGGGGTCATTGGAACGCTCAAGCCCCTCTACCTCGTCAAGGTGGACGCACGGCAGAGGGGGTGGTGGGGATTCGCTTTGCCAGATTTCATTGATCAGCTGTAATAAACGTTGTAAGGTGTTCTCATCTGCTGCTTTGAGCATTTCTCCTGAGATTTCATCTTCACCAACAGCTTTGTTGTTCTACAATTTTTTGATGGCTGCTTTAATCTCTTCCATGGTGAATGACTCGCAGGAGGCATCTAGTGGGGGAATAGTAATTTCTCCATCCAGGTTCGGAACAGTGTCAGGCTGTGGTCTATTTAATATTTCTTTGAAATGTTCTGCCCATCGTTGCTTTTGAAGGTCATCGGATAACAATTGATTGCCTTGTTTGTCTTTGATGGGTATATTTGGTGTAGGTGAGTGATTGCATAGTTGCTTCATGATATGGAATACGGCTCTGTTGTTTCCAGTTCTGGCAGCTGCTTCGGCGTCGGAGGCCAGGCTGTGAATAAAGTTCTGTTTGTCTTTTCGTGCGCTTGATTTCACCTCTTTATCCAACATAGAGTATTTTTGCTTATGGGTTTCATATGTAGAGATGTCTTTTGCAGAAAGAAGTGTTAGTTTTGCTTGTTTTCTTTCTTGTTTCTTCGTCCAGGAGTTATCGCTTAGCCACTTCTTCTTCTGTCTTTGTACGTAGCCGACTGTGTTTGTTGCAGCATTTAGCAAGGTATTTCTTAGGAAATTCCAATTTTCTTCAATGTTGTTTTTAATATTCGCATTGCTCGATATACTTTCTTTGTTAGCATAGATGCTTGGTACCTCTGAATTGAATGAGAGTTGGTGTTCTTTAGTCAGTAGGGACTGTGAGTTTATTTTCTTAATTCTGGGTGATCTGTGCAGAGTCTTGAGTTTTATTTTTAGTTTGGCAATGCAGAGATTGTGATCACTGCCAGCATCTGCACCTCTGTAGGCTCTGACGTCTTGTACTGCTGAACGGAATTTGGCGTAGACTGGTGGTAGACGAAATTAAATACATAATAATAGCATTTTGGGATTACCCGAAACAAGATGAGGCGGAGCAGGCCAAATGCTTGTTAATACAGGTGAAACAGTTCTGTTCTCTAGCCGTACAGGGGAAAACTCTCACATTGAAGGAGTAGCTTTAATGTTATCAAAAAGGCAGCGAATGCACTAAAAAACGGGAAGCCGTGGATTCAAGACACTACTTTGAACCACAATAAAGAGAGTAAATATTTATTCTAGAGTTACGCAATTACATTGAAGGGATTCATCAGTTTACGAGGAATTGTGCACGAAACTTCAAAGTACAATAGGTAATCAAAGAAACTACTAAATCAAAATTTTCATTGTGCATCTGATTACCGAGACGGGATGGAATAACACAGGTTGTGAAGAAAACACCGGGAATCACGAACTAGGCGTAATTAACGAGAACGGCAAATAATTCAACTATTTTGGCGCAGTCAGAAAACCGCCAACACCAGCTCAAGACTATTACCACTTTAAGGACAGACCAGAGCAAATAATAATTGTGCCCTTTAAAACAGGACACAATAGATTACGCAACCACGTGTATGCAACATTCTAGATTGGCGAATCAGTCATGTGTGCATGTGGATTGGTGTCGCAGACAATGTTTTGTCTTTTATTAATTTCATTGTCTTTATTTTTTCTCAGTGGTGTATACTTAACTCATCTGGGGGTCGAAAACAACCTCCTTCGATGGGAGAGGGAGGAGAAAGAGGGAGAGAGTGAGCGAGACTGTAGGATAGTTAACAGACACATACAGAATGAGTGAGTGAGAGAGAGAGAGAGAGAGAGAGAGAGGGGGGGGGGGAGAGAGAGAGAGAGAATGAGGTGAGTTAGTGAATGAGGGAAAGAGTGAGAGAGAGACAATGAGTGAGTGAGTTAGTTAGTAAGAGAAAGAGAGAGTGAGTGAATGAGAGAGAGTGAGTGAATGATAGAGAGTGAGTGAGTGAGTTAGTAAGAGAGAGAGAGAGTGAGTGAATGAGAGAGAGAGTGAGTGAATGAGAGAGAAAGTGTGTGTGTGTGAGTGAATGAGAGAGTGGGTGAGTGAGTGAATGGGAGAGTGAGTGAGTCAGTGAGAGAGAGAGAGAGAGTGAGTGGGTGGGTGAGTGAATGAGAAAGAGTGATTGAGAGAGTAAGTGAGTGAGTGGGTGAGTGTTAGAGAGATTGAGTACGTGTGACAGGTTGGCCCACCTCTCAGATCGTTTTGTTACTAGATGGAGATAGCCCTCAGTAAACCCCTCTATGTATCTTGTATTAATTTTTATGTTTGTCTATATTTTCAAATATTAGATAAAATCGTCTTTGGTTAGTGTATTTATATACATAAAACTATAGAGAGAGAGAGTTAAATACTATTTCTTCTTATAGTTAGAAGTAGATGTAGGGTAGAGTTCGTTTACAAGCCAAGAAATCAAGTCAGGCTGAATTTTATATTCAGTTTTGGCTGTGAATAATAATTTGGCCACAGGAAGGGAACTCTCCTGGATGAGAAGTTAACTTCCGGTAGCACCCTAACTTCTGCCATTTCTGATAGCAACCTGGAAGGAGCAGGAGGAGCTATCAAGTCAATTGGCTAAAATTGAACACCTGTCTGTGTTTAAACATATTTTATTGCTGGCTCTTGTTAAGCCGAACAACAATCTAAAACATAGAAAAGCCAATGATAGTCTCCACTCCCGATAGGCCAGTCAAAATCTAGTTGCAGGGTGAGTTAATAATAATTTTGTTAAACATTTTTCTGTGTGTCAAAATACCGGCAAAATCTACCGGCCATGCTGATCGATAATAGATACTATTAATTAAAACTAGTGTTAGGTAACTAATATTAGAATTAGGACCATGTTTGTGCCATGTGGCTTGCCGACAAGGGTAAAACGAAAAGCTCGTCACATGTGGCATTAAAAACATGGATAAATTACATTACGTGATTCTCGAAATTAGGTATCTGCCTGCGGAAGGACACCTGAGTTAGTCAGTAGACGATTAGAGTTAAGATAATTTAATTATGTGCTTAAACTTCGGAACTAGCGTATTTCTCTAGAGAATATACTTATTAGTTGAAGGAATTAGTTCAGAGAGTGAATAAGTTACAATTAATTATTCTTTATTAATCTCTATCTTGCCCATAGTCAGATTACTACCATGTGGTCCAAGATGGCCCACTTAACAAAGTTCAAACCTTGGGGGAATTCTCCAACCCTAATATTGTTCTTGTATATAGTGAAAATAATCTTAAACCTAGCTAAGAAATCTTCTAGATAATTAATTATGTTTTAAGTAATATAAGGAAGACTTGCTAGTAGTACAACTCATAACTCTTTAAGTGAACTTGGGGTGTTTCATTGATTTTAATGGTTCACTCGTGTACATCATGAAGTTATAGTTGTTGTGTGTGATTTCATTTCATTCTATGGAATTCATCATGTGATGTTAATTCATCGTGTGGAGGGTAGTTTGTGTGTTTCCATACTTGGAAAATGATGTGTGGTGTTTCATCGATTTAATGGTTTGTTAATGTATATGTGACGTCGGAGTTGTGGCGTCTGAGTTCCATTCCATTGAAGTCATCCTATATGTACTGTTAAGTCATTATGTGAATTGTGGTTCATGTTTCCATGATTAATCGTGACTTAGAATATATATTTGGAATGTGGTCTTTGAAGTAGAGCATTGTGATTGTACATGTTTGATCTAAATGTCAGCAGAGAGAATAGGATATCATTTGTGTGCTGTTTCCATTAGATCAGTGTGCTGTTGTAGATTTCAGATAAGGAATCAACCTGTAAATTTAAATAATACATGCTATGAAAATTTATGAGACAAGCATGCCATGCAGGACATGGCCAAAAGAATTTACAATTCTGTCTTGAAGGATTATTCACTCCTCCTCACTGTCATTCACAGAGCCTGCACCCTGATCATCTGTAGCCGTAGTCACGACCGGTGATTGAGCTACGAACCACTCACTTGCTGCAGCAGAGAGTGGAGTCCATACCACGATCCAGTCAGCACTGCCAGCTTACCATCCAGGAGACTAAGGATTATCAGATGAGTGGCTACCCACCCGTTTGCCACTGCACAGCAATTCTAATTTGTCCGCTATTGGCTAAGAGTCTATGATTATATCCTCTAGCTGAACATTATCTGGTCAAGATTTCAGGGATCTGCGTATCTCTTATGTGTCAGTGAGTTCCCAGTGGGGCTCACGTAGTGTTCTTTAGGATTAAACGTTATGTTATATTTGTACTTTTAACAACTGCGTCTGTCATTATAGAATTAGCATCATCAGATTGTGTGACGAGTGAAAGGACTACATCTATACGTATCATTCTGTCTTATCTCCTGTTGTGTGAGAATACATTAGGCAGTGGGGGCTCATTATTCATCCAGGCACGTTAGCAGGAATAACTTGACATACTGTCTTCGTGTGTTAGTACAGTTAGTCGTCATAACTTTCCGCCTGGCACTGTTTAGAAGTAGTGATCCATTCTGGGACTTTGTTAATCATTCTTCTAGAACTGCGAGCCATTTGATCGCTTCTTCAGCAGTGGTTAGATTCTCTATTTGTAGAAGTCTATTTAGTATCTACTTTGATCCAATTCCATCCTAGTAGAATAAGTTACGCGACACTGGTGGCTCGGTCCGGGCATGACAATCCTATAGATTGTTGGGTTCAGTCGAGTTTCCAACTTCATAGATATTTCTAACTTTCAGTCACTCAAAAGAGATAGCTACTAATCATACTAGTTAATATATATATATACTTATAACATAGGATTAACATAAGAATAGATATAAGATAACATAAGTTAGGGCAAAGGTGAATTGCTGGCAAACGGGTAAGTGTTGTGTCATTGTGTAACATTTTTTATGCTTGTCATTGAAGATATTTGTGAATCTTTGCGACAAACACATTCTTGATTAAGTGAGTGAGTTATCCAGGTGTATCAACAGATATCATATTATTACATAACTAACATGTCTTCTGAAAAGCCACCTACTAAGGAGGAACTGCGAGAACAAGGAACATTGTTAGGTTATGAGGGTGCAGAGTTGGAAAAAAATGTAATAGAAGAAGGAAGAACATGGCGCCGAGAACAAAGGGACATCATCAAAGAGAAGGACGAACGAGAGGAAAGAATTAAATTAAAAATCCAGATGGCGGAAATTGAATCCAGACAGAAGATGCGACAAGCTGAATTGGACAACCAGTTGAAACAGGCTGAATTGGACAACCAGTTGAAACAGGCTGAATTGGACAACCAGTTGAAGCAAGCAGAACTGGACAAGGAGTTGAAATTAGCTGAGCAGTTAAGACAGCACGAGTTAGAACTGAGGAGATTAGAACTACAAAATCCTGATGCCTCCAGATTTAGCAGTGCCAGCTCTCCAACTGACAGCCAAGACATTTCCTCAGGACCACATATTACTCCAGGATCAATGAGTTTTCCACTGGCCCACTTCGACCCGAAGGAGGATCAGATGGATGAATATCTTGACAAATTTGTGTTAATGTGTGAAGCCTACAATCTGCCTAAGGATAAATTTAATATTAAACTCTCCCAAGCACTTCGCGGTCCAGCGTATGACGTGTTTGCAAAACTCCCTCCAGGTCTTGAGAAGGACTTTGTCACACTCAAAAATGCTCTCTTGAAACGATATCAGTTAACTTCTAGTGCCTACAGGTTGAAGTTCCGTACCGCCAAACGGTCACAAGGAGAATCATTTCCTCAGTTCGCCTCACGGTTACACACTTATTTTAACAAGTGGGTAGAACTGAGTGATTTGGATGCTACTTATGACGGGCTGGCGGAACTAATACTTGTTGAGCAATTTAAAGATGTTCTTCCAAAACAGCTACAAACCTTTATTGCAGAGAATGGTGGTGCTCGGTTAGAGGAGGTTATCGCACTAGCCGAACGATATTTAACTGCCCATGGCGAAGTAGCTACCACTAAATCTTGTAATTCTTCTACTGCTCAAAATACTCCTGCAACACAGAATAAGGGTTTTCAGCAGAACAACTCTTATGGTAAAGACACCAGAGGGCACACTGGGGGTCCGCACCAAAATCCTGGTTTTCAAAAACAAAAACCACCAGCGAACAATAGTGGATGGGGTAAACCTTACTGCAAGAACTGCAAAAGTAATGATCACCACACGAGCGTGTGCAGAAATAATCCCCCTACCCAGTATGCTGCATGTATGATTACGGGGGCAAGTACCCAACAGAGCATATGTTCTAGTAATGGAACTAGGCCACCCACGGTTGAAACTATTCTGGTTAACGGTAGTCCAGTACTATGTCTCTATGACAGTGGACTCCAGTGTGATGCAATAATAGCTAAGCAGTTAGTGAAACCATCACAGTTAACAAAACAAACAGTTGTAGTTAAAGGGGCTACCAGGAGCTCTCCAACTATAATAGCTAAGATAGCCAAAGTACATGTGACATCTAAGTATGTCACTGGACTCATTTCAGCTGCAGTGATCGATGATCCGGTATATCCTTTCATGCTTGGTCATAAGTATGTATATTTAGGAGAACCATCATCACCAATGATAATGGCAGCAGTGGAGACCCGGAGTCAGGTTGCACAGTCACATGAACCTATACTCTCAATCAACCCTCTACCTCGGGAGATTAGGGCTGCACAAAATGAATGTCCGACTTTAGTATCTTGTTTTGGCAAACTGCCAAACGGTAGAAATCCTCCAGCAGCTGGAAATTTCTATTTAAAGGACAAGTTGTTGTACCATAGGGCAGGAACTATGGGTACCGAACACGGGCAACTTGTCATGCCGAAACAATATCGTAATCAGATATTGCATATGGGACATACCATATCCTTCAGTGGACATATGACTGTAGGAGTTACTACCCAGCGTATTTCTTGTCATTATTTTTGGCCGGGAATGACTGCTGACATACGAAGATACGTCCAGTCTTGTCCGGAGTGTCAATATGGCTCCCCCAAGCAGTGGTCTACTCCTGTTTCCATAGGGGAAGGGTTAGTTTTGAACATTCCTTTTGAGCGAGTAGCTATAGACATTATTGGTCCACTGCCCACTTCTCTCTCTCTCTCTCATCATGTTCCTCTTGTACCTTGCGGTGTCGAGGTGAAGTATAAACTTCGTGAGAGTGCCCGGTTATGGGCTTCGTATATCGACATTCCCATGGATTCTGTTATTCCCTCCGTCCAGCGTTTACGTGGTCGGCCTCTTCCTCTGTTTCCATCTGGTCTGTACGTCATTGCCTGTTGTGGCATGCTGTTGACTGGTAGCCTACTTGCATGGCCAAACCATTTGACTTGCTGCTTTCTAATAAAATCTAGAGCAGCTTTAACCCCCACTTTAGTCCTGATTTCTTCATTTCTGATCTTATCTCTTCTTGATACGTTGAGTATTCTTCTCAGGAACCTCATTTCTGTTGTTGTGATTTTTCTTTTCTCTTTTTCTGTCATTGTCCAGGTTTGGCATTGGTAGCACAGAGTTGGTAGGAAGATTGTGTTGTAAAGTGCTTTCTTAGTAGTTATTGATACATGTTTGTTCTTTAGTATTGGTGCCATTTGTCCAATGAGTTGATTTGCCTTATTGCACCTATTTTCGATCTCGTCTTCTGATCTGCCATTTGATGATATTATACTTCCTAGGTACCTGAAGCTCTTTACTTGTTTCAAGGGATGTTCGTTTAGGTGAATTGTTGCTGTTTGTTCTTCTTTAGTTATAGTCATTACCTCTGTTTTGCTTGTGCTAATTTTCATGTTATGTTCCCTACACATTTCGTTTAGACTATTCATGTGGTCTTGTAATTCAGCTTCTGATTTTGCTATTAGTGCTTGGTCGTCCGCAAACAGGAGTTCTCTAATGGTTAGATTTGCAGATGGTTCTTCTTCTGTGTTCTCGTCATGCGGTATTCTTGCTGTCTCTGCTTGGCTGGTTTCTTTACATATGTTGTCTATATATGTTATGAACAAGAGAGGGGACAGGACACAACCTTGTCGTACTCCAGATCTTATGGTGAAGGGTTCTGAGTGTCCTCCAGTTGCTCTCACTATGCATTCACTGTTGTCGTATAAACTTCTACATAGGTTTGTTAGATGTGTACTCACTCCATATTGTTTAAGGATTTCCCAAAGCTTGTTTCTATCTACCCTATCAAATGCCTTTTCTTGGTCAACAAAGGCTAAGTAGAGTGTTTCATTGAATTCAATTGATTTTTCTATAAGTTGTCTAAGAGCAAAAATGGCGTCTGTGCATCCTTTGTTTTTCCTAAATCCAAGCTGCGTTTCGCTTAGCTGGGGTTCTAAAGTAGTTCGTAATCTTTTTTCAAGAATTTTGCAAAATATTTTCCCAGTATGACTCAACAGTGAAATGCCTCTGTATTGTGTGCAATCTCTTTTGCTGCCTTTGTTTTTCCAAATTGGGATAATTATGGCGTTTCCCCAGTCTCGTGGTGTCTGTTGTTCTACCCAAACATGGTTGAATAGTCTATGTAGCCAAGCTGTTCCTACTTCCCTTGCTGCTTTAATTAGTTCATTTGGTATTTCATCCTGTCCTGGTGATTTGTTCAATGGGGCTAATCTGATGGCTTCTATAATTTCTTCTTTTAGTATGTCTGGTTCTAGTTCCTCGGTGACATCTGTGTAGGTCTCTTGAATTCCTGTGACATCTGATGGGATGTTGAGAAGTTGTTCGAAATACTGCTTCCATCTTATTAGGATGTGTTTTTGTTCACTTATTGGTTCTCCATTTTCGCTGTTAATTATTTCAGTTGGGTCAAAGGGTACTCCTCTGGTTCGCATTGCACTTATCTTTTTGTAGAAGTTTCTGGTTGCCTCCTTGTAGTTTTTATTTAGGGTTTCTCCATACTCTTCCCAGTCTTTCTGTTTTTCCCTCTTTACTATTCTACTCACATGTCTTCTCGATATTCTGTATTCTATGAGATCACATTCCTGTTTGCTCTTCAACCACTTTTTATATTTTTCCTTTTTTTCTTTTACCGCTTTCTTTACTTCTGCGTTCCACCAACTTGTTATTTTCTTTATCCGTGTTTTGCATTTTTTCGTGGTTCCGCATGTTATTTTTGCAGTATTTAAAACGCTTGATTTGAACGTCTCCCATTCTTCTTCCACTGTTTTTCTTTCCGTAGGTAATTTTACAAAGAGTTCAGTTAGTTCTTTCTCATAATTTTCCCTTACTGCCTCGTCTTTAAGGTTTTTTCTTCTAAGAAGAAAAATACTTATATTTTAACTGTAGTAGATACAGGTACAATGTGGGCTGAAGCTACTGTACTGCCTTCCATCAATGCAACTAGGGTAGCAGAGGCTCTCCTAGAAATATTTACCAGAGTAGGATTCCCTATTCTTATGGTAAGTGATAGTGGTTCATCATTAAACGAGAAGTTAAGGGGAGAAATCTCTGACATCTTCAGGATGCACCATGTCAACACAGGTTTTAGTCTCACGGAGAATAAGCGACTTGTGGTCAAATATACAGGGACTCTCAAATCGATCGTGAACAAGTTAGTCCAGGAGAAACCAGATAGTTGGGACACATACTTATCAGCAGCAATGTTTGCCTATCGAGAAGTACCACATGTCGCCACCGGTCTTCCACCTGCTACACTATTGTTCGGACGACCAATTAAAGGACCGCTGGAGGCTCTTTTGAGAACCTGGACTGATGAAGGAACAGATGAGAGTGTCGTCAAGTCTTCACAGTATGTAGAGGAACTGAAACAGAAACTGCACACGGGATGGAAATTAGCTAACTCCACTCTCCGTCGTGCCAGAAAGAAACAGGCTTCCTTCTATAATGAACCTATTAGAAACCAGTCTCTAGAGGTAGGAGATAAAGTGCTAGTCTTATTAACCAAAGGGGATAATAAGTTAGAAATTGCTTGGCAAGGACCATTCATCATTAAAGAGAAGGTGTCCAGCAACAAGTACTCTGTTTCTATTCGCGGGAAAACTGCAGTCTTCCACGTGAATTTACTCAAAAGACATTTTGAGAACACGAACCCACCAGTTCATATTATGACTCTGGCAGTGGTTGATAAGGGATCCAAAGGGGATCAATCCAGATGGGAAGACAACCCCGACAGATGTGAGGAAGATGACGCGGCTGAGCACGATCCCAACTTAGAGACGTCTAAAGGGAAAGTAAGGGCGACGCGCATGAAGTATAGGGATCAAGACCAATTGGGTCGAAGGAGAGATGTTGGAATTGTAGGACCTTTATCAGTGACAGACGAAGGACACCCCGACCAACGAAAGCAAAGTTTCCAGAGAAGATTTCCTTGGAAGCGACATCAAGCGAGGAGGTTTCTTAGAAGGTGTCTTAGAAACGAAGAGTCTGAGAATTGTGAATAGACATTGTGCTATTGATGAAGAGGGGGACCTGTCCAAATGACCCATAAACGTCAGAGTAAGGGCTGACAAAACTATATGAGAGTTCGGGCTGGAGAAAAAGTTGCTTCTCCAACTTTTTTGAACGATGGGCATTTGTGACAGGTTGGCCCACCTCTCAGATCGTTTTGTTACTAGATGGAGATAGCCCTCAGTAAACCCCTCTATGTATCTTGTATTAATTTTTATTTTTGTCTATATTTTCAAATATTAGATAAAATCGTCTTTGGTTAGTGTATTTATATACATAAAACTATAGAGAGAGAGTTAAATACTATTTCTTCTTATAGTTAGAAGTAGATGTAGGGTAGAGTTCGTTTACAAGCCAAGAAATCAAGTCAGGCTGAATTTTATATTCAGTTTTGGCTGTGAATAATAATTTGGCCACAGGAAGGGAACTCTCCTGGATGAGAAGTTAACTTCCGGTAGCACCCTAACTTCTGCCATTTCTGATAGCAACCTGGAAGGAGCAGGAGGAGCTATCAAGTCAATTGGCTAAAATTGAACACCTGTCTGTGTTTAAACATATTTTATTGCTGGCTCTTGTTAAGCCGAACAACAATCTAAAACATAGAAAAGCCAATGATAGTCTCCACTCCCGATAGGCCAGTCAAAATCTAGTTGCAGGGTGAGTTAATAATAATTTTGTTAAACATTTTTCTGTGTGTCAAAATACCGGCAAAATCTACCGGCCATGCTGATCGATAATAGATACTATTAATTAAAACTAGTGTTAGGTAACTAATATTAGAATTAGGACCATGTTTGTGCCATGTGGCTTGCCGACAAGGGTAAAACGAAAAGCTCGTCACATGTGGCATTAAAAACATGGATAAATTACATTACGTGATTCTCGAAATTAGGTATCTGCCTGCGGAAGGACACCTGAGTTAGTCAGTAGACGATTAGAGTTAAGATAATTTAATTATGTGCTTAAACTTCGGAACTAGCGTATTTCTCTAGAGAATATACTTATTAGTTGAAGGAATTAGTTCAGAGAGTGAATAAGTTACAATTAATTATTCTTTATTAATCTCTATCTTGCCCATAGTCAGATTACTACCATGTGGTCCAAGATGGCCCACTTAACAAAGTTCAAACCTTGGGGGAATTCTCCAACCCTAATATTGTTCTTGTATATAGTGAAAATAATCTTAAACCTAGCTAAGAAATCTTCTAGATAATTAATTATGTTTTAAGTAATATAAGGAAGACTTGCTAGTAGTACAACTCATAACTCTTTAAGTGAACTTGGGGTGTTTCATTGATTTTAATGGTTCACTCGTGTACATCATGAAGTTATAGTTGTTGTGTGTGATTTCATTTCATTCTATGGAATTCATCATGTGATGTTAATTCATCGTGTGGAGGGTAGTTTGTGTGTTTCCATACTTGGAAAATGATGTGTGGTGTTTCATCGATTTAATGGTTTGTTAATGTATATGTGACGTCGGAGTTGTGGCGTCTGAGTTCCATTCCATTGAAGTCATCCTATATGTACTGTTAAGTCATTATGTGAATTGTGGTTCATGTTTCCATGATTAATCGTGACTTAGAATATATATTTGGAATGTGGTCTTTGAAGTAGAGCATTGTGATTGTACATGTTTGATCTAAATGTCAGCAGAGAGAATAGGATATCATTTGTGTGCTGTTTCCATTAGATCAGTGTGCTGTTGTAGATTTCAGATAAGGAATCAACCTGTAAATTTAAATAATACATGCTATGAAAATTTATGAGACAAGCATGCCATGCAGGACATGGCCAAAAGAATTTACAATTCTGTCTTGAAGGATTATTCACTCCTCCTCACTGTCATTCACAGAGCCTGCACCCTGATCATCTGTAGCCGTAGTCACGACCGGTGATTGAGCTACGAACCACTCACTTGCTGCAGCAGAGAGTGGAGTCCATACCACGATCCAGTCAGCACTGCCAGCTTACCATCCAGGAGACTAAGGATTATCAGATGAGTGGCTACCCACCCGTTTGCCACTGCACAGCAATTCTAATTTGTCCGCTATTGGCTAAGAGTCTATGATTATATCCTCTAGCTGAACATTATCTGGTCAAGATTTCAGGGATCTGCGTATCTCTTATGTGTCAGTGAGTTCCCAGTGGGGCTCACGTAGTGTTCTTTAGGATTAAACGTTATGTTATATTTGTACTTTTAACAACTGCGTCTGTCATTATAGAATTAGCATCATCAGATTGTGTGACGAGTGAAAGGACTACATCTATACGTATCATTCTGTCTTATCTCCTATTGTGTGAGAATACATTAGGCAGTGGGGGCTCATTATTCATCCAGGCACGTTAGCAGGAATAACTTGACATACTGTCTTCGTGTGTTAGTACAGTTAGTCGTCATAACTTTCCGCCTGGCACTGTTTAGAAGTAGTGATCCATTCTGGGACTTTGTTAATCATTCTTCTAGAACTGCGAGCCATTTGATCGCTTCTTCAGCAGTGGTTAGATTCTCTATTTGTAGAAGTCTATTTAGTATCTACTTTGATCCAATTCCATCCTAGTAGAATAAGTTACGCGACAGTACGTGAGTGAGGGATTGAGAGAGAAAGATTGAGTGAGTGAATGAATGAGAGAGAGAGAGAGAGAGTCAGTCAGTCAGTCAGTCAGTCAGAGAGATAGATAGTTGGTGAGAGAGAGTGAGTGTGAGTACGAGAGTTAGTGAGTGAGTTACTGGATGAGTGAGATAGACCGATGGATAGTTCGTGAGAGATAATGAGTGGGTGAGTGTGAGAGTGAGTGAGTACGCGAGTGAGTGAGAGAGAGAGAGAGAGAGAGAGAGAGAGAGAGAGAGAGTCAAAATAGGAACACATCTCCTAGCATTAAGAATCAGAACTGTAGAAGCAAGACCAGAGACCAGCGAGCGCTGTCAATGAACTCTCTCGTGGACAAGTCATCTGTACCACGCACGTAGACAATGCCAGGAGCCCAGAGACAAGCGCCCAACAATAGTGCTGCCAACAGTACAAGATGGCACTGGATTCCCACGGGTCCTCTCCGAGAATGAACTGTTTCAGAAACGCAGTCCGTGTATTTGTTTTGTGAATCGAATTCTTCGCTTAACTGAATTCCGTCTGCCGCCACGACACGGGTGATTTAGCATCAATATCAACATCAAAATCAACATCAAAATCAACAACAACTACCGGGTTCTTTGTAGGAAAGTCTTCATGAGATATGATTTTACAATTGCAAGACAGGGGTTCAAATGGGATAACTCCCGACGGAATTCCTGCAAAAACTCAAGGCGGTGCAGTCCCTTGGGGACGTCACATTGAAGTGAATGCACGAGATATGAATGGTGATATGTGGATTGACGAATGGGATTGCTCTATGTAGAGATGTGCAGATGAAGATTTGACATTATTTCTGGTCTATAGAATGGACTGAAGTATTTAAAGATGGCAGATAACTTAAGTGGTTCGGGGGAAGCTGCGTGTTACAGCCTGATCATTGGCGAGCGACGTTTGTTTTCAATGTGTACCATCATAATGATATAGTAGCGTCTTGTTTGTGCTACAAGTGTAGCCACTGTTGATGTTGTTTCAGTCAATCTACTTGCATACTTACCAACATTGCTACATACATGTCTGACTGGCCTACCTATATACTTACTTATCTATCTACTTACCTGAGCGCTGGACTACCCAGATATCTATTTATCTATCTACTTACCTGTCTGTCTGACTACTTATCTATCCACTTATCTATCCACTTACCTCCCTGCCGATCTACCTATCTATTAACCTATCCATCTAATACCTGCCTGCTTATCTACCTATGTACTTATCTTCTTATAATAAAAGGCGATCTCCGTCTGTCTGTATGTCCGTATGTCCTTTATGCGCTCGCGAACGGCCCATCCGATTGAGATGAAATTTTCTACACGTCTTCCTTTCATTCCAGCGCAGCCCACTGTCATATTTTTTTAGTGTGAAATCGGCTGCTTACCCAATATTATTTAATTTTCCATTTTTCATTGTATTTCTATACAGCGAGGGGACTTAACTCTGTAAAAGTTATTTCAAGGGGCATAACTTTTCTGTATAACTTATAGTCATATTGTTGCATCGTTTTCAAAGATTTGTAAACTCTTAGTCCATAGTTATATACCGGCATATGAGTTATAATAAATAGTGATACAATCTTTAAGGCATTTTCAAAGTTTTCATAAAAATAATGCATAATGCATAACATTGTAACTCATCTTTTTTATGCTTAAAGAATAAATAAATAATAGTTACCTTATCTCTATCAAGTTTGAAGATTTTATATTTCTTTACACTGTCGCCAACTCTAAGAAGACATGGAACAACTTCAGCCATTATTAAATCTACAGGCATATGCGTTATATTCCTCCTCCTCCTCCTCTCCCCTCCTCCACCTCCTACCCTCTTCCTCTTCCCCCCCCTCCTCCCTCTCCCTCCTCCTCTTCCCTCTTTCTCCCCCTCCTCCCTCCTCCTCCCTCTTCCTCCTCCTTCCTCCTCCTCTTTCCTCCTCCTCCCTCTTCCTCCCTCTTCCTCCTCCTGCCTCCTCGCCCTCCTCCCTCCTCCTAATAACTCCTCCTCCCTTCTCCTCCTCTCTTCTCCTACTCCCTCCTCCTCCCTCCTCCTCCTCCTACGTCACCCCCTCCTCCCTCCTCCTTCTCCTCCCTCTTCCTCCCTCCTCCTCCTTCTCCTCCCTCTTCCTCCCTCCTTCTCCTCCCTCCTCCTCCCTCTCCTCCTCCCTCTTCCTCCCTCTCCTCCTCCCTCCTCTTCATCCCTTCTCCTCCTCCCTTCTCCTCCTCCCTCCTCATCCTCTCTCCTCCTCCCTCCTCCTCCTCCCTCTACCTCCTTCCTCCTCCTCCCTCCTCCTCCTCCCTCCACATCCCTCCTCCTCCTCACTCTTCATCCTCCCTCCTCCTCCCCCTCCTTCTCCTCCCTCCTCCTTCTCCCTCCTCCTTCTCTCTCCTCCTCCTCCTCTCTCCTCCTCCTCCCTCATCCTCCCTCCTCCTCCATCTCCCTCCTCCTCCCTCCTCCTCCATCTCCCTCCTCCTCCATC
>OY992876.1:428669129-428701629 GCA_963921405.1 Cepaea hortensis
AGTGAACATTATAACTTATATCTTAACATAGCAAAAAGAAAGACAATGCATACAGATAAAACTACTATGGAGAAAGAAATATATGTTAATGAGGACAAATTGGAGGCGGCGGACAATTTTGAATATCTTGGGTCATTGATTACCAACAACGGTGATACAATAAAAGAAATTAAACGACGACTATCAATTGCTCTTCAGAGACTAAAACAACTGAATAAATTATAGGGTTGGACAGACTATAACATTTAGATTTTTAAGAGCATGCATCTTTCCCATTGCAGCATACACATGTGAGACCTTGACACTTAGTAAACAAGCTGAACTGCGCATAAATGCCTTTGAATATAAATGTTATAGGCGAGTTCTAAGAATATCTTGGGTAAAGAAAAGAACAAATGAATCCATACTTCAGGAGCCTAATATTGAAGAAGGCTGGCTATTAAAGACGATAAAACAAAGAAAATTGAAATATTTTGGTCACTTGAAACGTCACGAAAGTTTGGAGAGGACAATAATGGAGGGGTATATACATGGGAACAGAGGAAGAGGAAGGCCAAAGAGAAGATGGGTGCAGGCTGTGGCGGAGGATCTCCAGATGGGTGTATCGGACGCCGGACATCTTGCTTATGATGGAGAGGTTTCCGGAAGGTTGTTATGGGAGCGAGGTTCTGCAACGGACATGCTACTGAATGAATGAATGAATGAATGAATGAGGACCTATATACTTACTTATATATCTACACACTTGTCTGCCTGCCTTCTGATCTATCTACTTATATCTCTACATACCTGTCTGCTTGACTACCTACCTATCTACTTATATGTCTACATACCTATATATCTATATATATAAAACAAAGTGTATGTAAATATGTATGTCCTTTATTTTTTCGCTAACGGCCCATCCGATTGAGATGAAATTTTCTACACGTCTTCCTTTCATTCCAGAGCTGCCAACTGTGATATTTTTTTAGTGTGAAATCGCCTGCTTACTCAGTATTATTTCATTTTTCATTAAAATTTATATATAGCGAAGGGACTTAACTCTAGAAAAAGTTATTTCAAGGGGCATAACTTTTAATAACATTGTTGTATAACTTATAGTCATATTGTTGTATCGTTTTCAAAGATTTATAAACTCTTTGTCTATAGTTATTTACCGGCATATGAGTTATAATAAATAATGATGCAATCTTTAAGGCATTTTTAAAGTTTACATAAAAATAATGCATAATGCATAACATTGTAACTCATCTTTCTATACTTAAGAAGTTATCTAAAAGATGTTGAACAATATCATCGCATCTTTAGTGTTTTCCGCCATCATATCGACACGATTCGCTTGACAGCACTTCTCAGCGCTATCAAGCCAAGACGCCTTACACATTTCAAGCAGCCTGATACGGGGGGAAAATGGCACGTCGTAATAGCACAAAGAAACAAGCAGCTTCCAAGATGCATAGTGAGAAAACCGACCAGACTATCAAGAAGACGAACCTGCCTTTGGAGAGTCTGCATGCAAGCTGTAATAAAGTATCTGAACCTACAGTCAATGAAACTACCAATAAGAAGAGCGACGACTACCCACAGACGAACACAAAAACTTGTGAGAGGAAGGAGGACCAAGACACCAGAATCAGAAACACTGATTCAAACACAGTCAGATGGGTGGTCAAGCGGCTAAAAATGGAGCTTACTGATCAACAAATACAGAAGCAGCTTCTTCTTCTTCAGCGTTCCGAGCCATTGAGGTTCTTTGCTGCAAATACAATCCGTCTCCATTCGTCTCTCTGGTGGACCTTCTCTTGCCAGTCGTTGATTCCAAGTGCCTGTAGGTCTGTACATGTATTATCTCTCCACCGCCTTCTTGGTCTACCTCGGGGTCTACGGTCATTTATTTCCTGAGTGTAAGCGAGTTTTGTTTCCCTATACCAGAAGCAGCTGCAGGAAGAAAATCTTCACGTCAACATTTTGAAGGCAGAGCGGATTCTTACCTACTCAGAATTAAATGAGATGCTCCACACCAGGGACTGGGCGAACCCGGGCCGGGTCAGGCAGACAGACAGACAGACAGACAGACAGACAGACAGACAGACAGACAGACAGACAGACAGACAGACAGACAGACAGACAGACAGACAGACAGACAGACAGACAGACAGATAGATAGATAGACAAACAGACAGGGAGGGAGGGAGGGAGGGAGGGATAGACGGAGGGAGAGACAGAGGGATAGGTCTATTAGACAGACAGACAGACAGACAGACAGACAGACAGACAGACAGAGATAGATAGACAAACAGACAGACAGACAGACAGACACACACAGACAGACAGACAGACAGACAGACAGACAGACAGACAGACAGACAGACAGACAGACAGACAGACAGACAGACAGACAAATAGTCGGTAACGGGAACGGGAGCTTATATGACTACTTATATGAATTAAATGAGATGCTCCCCACCAGGGACTGGGCGAAGCCGGGCCGGGTCAGCAAGTATATATATATATATAAACGCATCACGTCGTCGCCATTGGAACAGCCATAACACCTGATGGGAGATTCCTTGAAGAGATTAGAACAAGAATCGCCATGGCGAAATTGGCCTTTAGTAAAATGAAAAACATTCTGACCAATAAAAAGATGTCAATTGAAACGAGAAAAAGAGTGTTGAGGGGATACATAGAGCCTGTTCTTTTGTATGGATGTGAAACTTGGACAATGAGCAGTCAAGCTGAAAAACATCTGATGGCTGCAGAAATGTGGTTTCTGAGGAAAATGCAAAGAATACCATGGACAGATAGAAAAACCAATGACCAAGTACTACAGGAGACAAATGAAAATCGTAAATTTAGTAGACAGTCAAAATTTTTTGGACATGTTATGAGAAGAAATGGATTGGAGAACTTAGTAGTGACAACTGGCAAGATCGAGGGGAACAGACCAACAGGAAGACCGAGCGGAAAATACCTGGATGGCTTGGCCACATGGCATGGACGAGACAGGAGCAATGAGCTGATCCACAACTCTGGTGATCGAGTGAAATGGCGAGACATGACTGCCCACGCTTTCCGGCATGGCACATGATTTATATATATATACCTGTATGCCTGCCAATTTATCTATCCACATACTTGATTGACTGCCGACCAATACACTTACCTATTCACCTACATACTTGACTGCCGATCTACCTATCTACTTACCTATCTATCTACATACCTGCCTGCCTAACAAACTATCTATCCACTTATCTATTTATATATATGATGCCTGCTTACCTGTCTACTTACCGTATGACAGTAGGTGGTACTACCTGCTGTCTGTTAGCGCCGAATATTTGGCGGCGCTCACCAAACGGACACCCCACATTGTGCCAACGGCTTTGGGCGGAGGAGTGCAATTGGGAGGGTACAAGCCTTACCCTAGTGCGAGGAAATGCAATCTAAAGACTAAATGTCATGAAAAGTCAGTCCAGGCCCCTTAGCCTTGGTCGGCATCTGGTCTAGGATCGAATCTCCGACAGGTGGGCAGTTAGAGTATTGCTTTGCTGATCTGGCAGCTTCTGCAGCTGGTCTTGTTACAGATGTATTGGTGTTACCTTTTCTCTGGAGTAAACTAGGCAGGCCGAGAGAGGGATCATGCTGCATGGGCAACACATAGTCTCTAAATTCAGCCCAGGCTTTGTGCTGTGGAGAGGTATAACTCCATTTTACAATCTATCGTCGGTCGAGACGGCAAGGTGCCAGTCAGTCAAATGGGTTCGCCTGATGGCGAGGGACACTGGTAACAGGGAAAGCTAATCCACACGCAAACATCAGCCCAGTGGACTAGAAGTAATACACAGACATATAAATTGGGGAACTATGTGAAGCCATCAAGACGGTTAATAAATAAATATACACGTATTGTTTGGCGTTCATAGAAGTAGGGGTGAGAATTAGAGACTAGAGGACGAACTAGACAACATAAACATTGAAAGCTATAGATACCAACCAGGATTCGAACCTGTCACCTCCAAATCACGACAGCGCTTCGCTGCAGGAACAAGTGTATTTCGACACATGACCAACTAGACACCCGTAAAAAGGTGTCTTCATTAGCCAGGTCTATCATCCACGTGAACCCACAACTATGGAATATGGACAGAATTCTTATCCAACTATTGAAAAAGCACTAGAAGTAGTAGCATGTGTATGGACTACGCTTGAGTTCAAAGCGAATGATCGCTAAAAACGTGTCCAAGCGAATGATTAGAGAAATCATATAGTTCAATCAAAATGACCAAAATAAGATTAGTCAGATCAAACAGGAGTCACCCGGGAAGGGTAGCCCGGTCACCAAATGCCCACAGAAGTCGGATGTCGGCATAACGGAGTAAGAACGCAGCTCTACTGTAAACAGACACGCAATCACGTCCGAAAAAAAACAAAAACTTTCCGAATGAACGCAGAAGGAGAAGAAACAGGCTTCACGCACTCAACGTTCTCCACGAGCGAGGATTAACGATGCCACAGTCCCAGAAGTACACCGCTCGCGGAGATCCAAGGAACGCCATCTCACAGCTCATCTGACCTCACTTTCCAGCAGCTCTAGGCTTCTCCAGTAAGCGGCCAGACGAAACTATCTGTCCATTCTGCTTCATATGGGTGTTAAGTTACGGACAGTCAAAGGGAAGCAACTGACAACATTGTTCACTCGGTACCTGGATAGCGGCGGGCGCACTTAAGAAAAGATACGGGATGTCAAACGTTGGCAATCTCCTCCATCTAACCTGAAGTCTAGAACTCCCACAGAGTCCATCTCCGGGCCCTTTGATCTGGTTTCCAGGCATGGGGTTCGTTCTGCGGTTTTCTCCCAGCAGAATGCCGCTGTTGAATGACTTAGCTCCCCTGTCGGGGTTTAGTTCAAGTCTCGTTTAAAATATATTTTACTGAGTGCTTTCAACAGCGTTTCTTATCTTTGCGATATTTCAAACATGCAATGTGGTATCGTGAGAGTTTCGCTAAACAAGCAATACTGTGTCGTGAGAGGTTTGCTAAACGAGCAATGCTGTGTGGTGAGAGTTTCACTAAACGAGCAATGCTGTGTCGTGAGAGTTTCGCTAAACGAGCAATGCTGTGTCGTGAGAGTTTCGCTAAACGAGCAATGCTGTGTAGTGAGAGTTTCGCTAAACGAGCAATGCTGTGACGTGAGAGATTCGCTAAACGAGCAATGCTGTATCGTGAGAGTTTTGCTAAACTAGCAATGCTGTGTCGTGAGAGTTTCGCTAAACGAGCAATGCTGTATCATGAATGTCGCTAAACGAGCAATACTGTATTGTGAGAATTTCGCTAAACGAACAATGCTGCTTAGTGAGATTTTCAATAAACGAGCATTGTTAAATCGTGAGAGTTATATGAAACTAATAACACCGCATCTTGAATGTTTCGCTAAACGAATAGTAGACTATATATAGACTACGAATGTTTTGCTAAAAGAAGAATACAGTATTGTGGTAGTTTCGCTAAACGAATAGCGCTGAATCGTGAATGTTTCGCTAAACGAACAAAACATTATCGTGCATGTTTCGTTAAACAAACAATGCACTATCGTGAAAGTTCCCCTAAATTAACCTAGCGAATGACGGAACAATTCAGTGTCGTAAAAATTTCCCTAAATTAACCTAGCGAATGACGGAACAGTTCAGTGTCGTAAAAATTTCCCTAAATTAACCCAGCCAATGACGGAACAATTCAGTATTGTGAAATTGTGGCTCAAACGTCCGTTGTTCTGAGGGCAGAGTGGCAGGTTCATTCCGGATACAATTCAGCTGGACTTCTACGGTGACTTCTCGTTCAGAAAGCAATGGCAAACTACTGAACGTAAAAGAAAACAGCGTTGTTTAAAAAACAAAATGATCGCATGTTAAAACTTGCCGAGGCGATCGCGATTCATTTACATAAACCAACTTTGGGCAAGAAAAAGACACAACAGTCAGTTTACCGTGGTAGACAATTCAAATTACTGTGTGAATATGTGTGATGTATATTTCAGCTTGAAGGATTTATCTAATTACTTTAGTTTATGTTGTGTGAATTCTGCAGTATGTACCTGACGAGATGCCGCGAAATATGCCAGGCAATAAATCGTGCAATCTGTTGTAGTTTTGAAGGTACAATAGCCTAGAAGTCACCCTGAGATTAGGGTTGACTGCAACCCTCTGTAAAGGTCATGTAACAACAACAACAACAACAACAACAACAACAACAACAACAACAACAAAGTGATGGTCCTGCACAAAGCGTATTTCGCGTGTAAATGTTGTGTGACTGTTGTGTGAATGTTGTATGAATGTTATGTGAATGTTGTAAGAATTTTATGTGAATGTTATGTGAATGTTGTATGGATGTTATGTGAATGTAATGTGAATGTTGTGTGAATGTTGTGAGATATGATATCGCCATCATACACAAACTGGCTTCACAACATAATGACCTGGGTTTATTTCCCATAGGGCATGACCTGTTTTCTGTATGTAGGTCATCTGGGATTGATCCGCGCTCTAGCTTTGCCCCATGCTACGAGATTAATGCAGAATTACAAAATTAATCTAAGCTCCTAGGCCGACCGAGCCTACAGTCGTCATCATCATGCAGGGGTCTGAGTGGTCTCCAGGTATTATGTCCGCTTCGCGTGTTGGAGGTCCCGGGTTCAAGCCCCGATGAGGGCCGGGATTTTTTCACGTGGACTTCTAGTAACAAAATTTCCCCTGGTCTCTGGGTAGTGAGATCGGGCGCCCGTGTGTATTGTTGCGCACGTAAAAAATCCCCCCTTTGGCAGTTGGAAATCGAAAAAGAGTAGCCTAACGGCGCTGCCCGTGCAACATTTTGAATTAAAATTCTACCCAAAGTATTTCAGGATCCTCGCCGGTGCTACGTAGTTCATGCACTGAGCTGAGTTTCTCCGGGCTCAGGCTTGAGTTAGGAGTAGAACGGAGCACTTATGGGTTACACCCGTGTGCCGTGATGTTGATCCATCGACTAAACTAAACTAAACTATCACCATCAAGTGCCCTGCCAACTGGCGTGGGCGTTCATGTCTCTCCACAGACCTTGGTCCTTGATGTTCTGGGTCAACTCTGCTGATGATATTCCTCCATACCACCGTCTCAGTCCACCCAGCATCATGACTCTTGGATCTGCCTCTGCCTCTGGTCTCATCTTGCCAGTTGTCAGAGCCTGCAGCGGGCACCGGGACATCTCTTGGGAAGCGAAGGCGCCGTGTGTGACACTGCCCACATGTTTGTTAAAGGAATATTCCAGATGAACGCTCAAGACGGCGTTAACCTCACAAGTGAATTGAGTACAACGGCAGCGGTATCTCTCCTTGCCACCCCCTCCCTCCACTAGTTACGCCACTGTTAGTTGTATATCCTTATCAGGACGTCGCAATCGAACCCCGCATTTTTTAGCTGTTCGTGATTTCTTGGCAAGTTTACTTTCAGTAGTCTGTCATTGCTTTCTGAACGACCGGCACCCATACCAGTGTATGGAAACCAACGCAAAGCGGCATGTTTCAAAATCTCCCACAGCTGTGTTTCGAACGCGGGATGCGGGATTACGAATTGCGTTCGTAACCCCTTCGCTAGAGAAAATCACAAACAGCCAATAAATGTTGGGGTTGATTCCGACGTCGTGCCATGCATGTGCAACTAAGTAAACCCTTGCAGAAGCAGCTGTAGAAGGAAGAATGCATGGACCACAACTTGATAAGTGATCGCCATCGCCTGCCGGCTAGAAATGGCGGCTAAATGTACTGATGAAAAGATAATGATAATAATGATGACGATCCGAATGGTAAACATTCTTCCCTTATTTATGCAGGCACCCCCCGCAGACAGGCTGTCCGCCCGAATCACGCAGTTCTCTTTAATCATCACAAATTCGTATCTATCATATTCCGTTTCTTGTTCCGTATCTATGCCTTTTCTCAAGTTAGAATTTTCAATTTCCCCCGCGAAGTCCACAAGCGGTTGCTTACAAAACTATCGCAGTAAACGAATCAAACCACGAACTAACGCAGGCACAGTATCCATGCGCCTCCCTGCTGTGTGGCGGATGCCTGCGTTTTTTACCAACCAAACTTTTATCGTCGCGACATAATCAAGTCCGCACAGCAGGAAGACCGTTTCTCCACCCAGGTGTATCACCACCGCTTCTCCAGTTCATAGACGGGGAGAGCACGAGTATCTGGAGTCAACATTGTGCGAGATGAAGTGTCTGGTTCTTTTAGTGGTGTATTTATTGAAACGGAAGATGAATGTGGTTGCGTCAAGGTATGGATTTATCCAGGGATAGAGTTGTCACATGACAGCTACTTTCTCACGGAGTGGGTATGTAGAGGAGGTTATGTTTTGTTCGCGGGCTTTACGGTGTGGGGAGACCAGGTCTATTTATTGCACGTGTTGCCGTTCCTAAGCTTGTCAAGCTCATGGGTGGTTATCATATACAAACAAATACCTTGCATCAGAAATAGCACTGATGTACACTCATAAACAATCAGAAACGCACATCACGATCATACAGACATTACAAACATATGCATATATTACAACCATTATATCCATATAAGGACAGTACAAACATGTACACAAACAGTACAATCATTTACAGAAAGTACAATCATAAATGCCGGTCTCTCTGGCTGTGGGGTTACAACACTTTCTCTCTGTAATCCCGTTTATCACGCAGAGTCTCGCAGCGGAGCGAGAACTGAGGTGGTTCGACCCCCGCTCGTGACTTGCGGATACTGAGCCGGCCGCTCAGAAAGCAATGGCAAACTACTGAGCGTAATCTTGCCAAGAGATCAACAGACAGCTGAAAGATGCTGCTGTTGACAGCTAAGTCCTGTAAAAGGATACGCAAAACATTTATTTATTACAATCATAAATAGACAAATCCAACCATACGTTCTAATATGCATGCATACACAATCATACATACGCATATAGTCACACGCCGTCATACAGAATCATATACAGATTTACGCACGGATTCTCCATCGGGAGACCCGGGTTCGAATCCTCGGTAAGGTGTGGAGATTTTTCTGTCGGGGGCAAAAAGAAAATTCTAACCTGCACATACCGCGACCACTGCACTAGCCAGGCGGCCTTAATTCCTCAGGCTCAAGACACACCCCCCCCCCCCCGTGCCATACTCAGCAAGGTACTATATTGGCAGTAAATGACAGTTTTCACAGTGTGACACTTAACCATAAACCCATATGCATGAATACATAATCACAGACACGTATGTGTATATATACATATACACACAATCATGTGCTCACAAATACAGGTAGACGAAATGTCATACTCTTAAAGTGACATGCACAACCAATCACAGTAATATACATCTGTATACACTCATAGGCAAACATATACTCACGTGCACACATTTGCAATCATATACACAAAAAACGTAATCAAATACAGACAAAAGCAGGCATTCAAATACAATCATAGGCAATGATAGACACTCATAGACAATCATAAATAACAATAAACAATTATAAACAATCATAGACAATTATAGACAATCGTAGACAACTACAGACAATCATAGACAATCACAGACAATCGCAGACAATCACAGACAATCACAGAAATCATAGACAATCACAGACAATCATAGACAATCACAGACAATCATAGACAATGAAGGAATCACCAACATCGAGAAGTAGACGGCAAGCTTGACTAGAACACGATTACAAGAAGCAACATGGACTCTGCGGCCAAAGCCTTCATCAGCACAACAAGAACAGTTACACGCCGAAACAACTACATGGACAACTCTACATGAAAATATAAACATTCATATACAGACATACACAGTCAAGCACAGTCATATACATTCATGTACAGACATACACAGTCAAGCACAGTCATATACATTCATGTACAGACATACACAGTCAAGCACAGTCATATACATTCATGTACAGACATACACAGTCAAGCACAGTCATATACATTCATGTACAGACATACACAGTCAAGCACAGTCGTATACATTCATGTACAGACACCAAGGGGGCTGAGTGGTCTCCAGGTATGGTGTCTGCCACGAGTGCTGGAGGTCCCGGGTTCAAGCCTGGTGAGGGTCTGGATTTTTTTCACGTGGACTTCTAGTAATAAAATTTCCCCTGGTCTCTGGGTAGTGAGATCGGACGCCCGTGTGTATTGTTGCACACGTAACAAATCCCTTGGCAGTTGGAAATCGAAAAAGAGTAGCCTAACGGCGCTGCCCGGGTAAAATTTCGAGTTAAAAATCCACCCAAAGTATTTCAGGATCCTCGCCGGTGCTACGGGGATTGTGCACTGAGCTAAGTTTCTCCGGACTCAGGCTTATGGGTTACACCCGTGTGCCGTGATGTTGATCCGTCGACTAAACTCAACTAAATACAGACACTTACAAACATGAGCACTCAATGAGCAAGTCCTACACGAAACAAACGGAAACCGCAAACCGATTAGAGCAATAAGATGTACAGAGTGAATTTTTGTTTGTTTGTTGTTGTGTGGCACGTTATGAAAAGAAATTAACTAGAGAACTTTGTGACAAGTGGCAAAATTGAAGGGAAAAGAACAAGGGGAAGGCAGAGAAGTAAATATCTAGATGGCTTGACCACTGGACAAGGTGGGGACAAGAACACAGAGCTGATCCACGACTCTGGTGATCGTGTAATATGCTCCACGCTTATCGGCATGGCACATGATGATGATGACAGGCATATATAACGATCAAACAGAGACATACACAATAATAAATCAAACACAAGGACAAGCAACGCATCCCCATTACCGGGAAAATCCGCTCAAGCGTTTCGATTCCCACATTGACATTGTATTCTTTTGTCACTGGTAACGAGAGAAAAGTGGTCACGTGCAGTTTGTGAGACGCATGGCCGCGTGGGTTCCTTGTGATATAATCGTTAGCATTGTCAATTACCGAGGATGTCGCCCAGCGCATGTATGAACTCGTGGGGAACTATTGATAGCGCCGAAGCGATTTATCACTTTCTAGTTTATTGAGTAGCATATTGCGGCCGAGTAGAAGGCCAGAGGATATCGCACTTGCATTGTCTGGGGAGAACGCAGCATGCCGCACACGAAATCCCGAGACTGCACGAGCTCCGGGCAGATAGTTTACGGAAGTAAGTTTTGACTCACGTGACTACCCAATCTGTCATCGTCAAGGTTAGCCCAACCTGTTTTCTCTTTAAGTTACGGAGTACCGAACGCCACTTAGAGTGGTTCACAAACTGCCCCAAATTTAGCAGACTTAATTTAAGATGGCTTCAGCAGTTGAAACTACAGATTTAGATTAAGTTTAATATATGCGCTTAAACTTTCGGTGCGTTGACGGCGGGCTATGAGTCTCGTGTAGAATGCAATGGCAAGCTACTAAACGTAAAATTGCCTTAAAAAATCAACCAAAGGCTGGGGTTGAACGCAACATTTTTCAATAGACGCGCAACACTTTAAGAAAAATAGCTGCCAAGGAAATAAATTATGTAAATCTAGGAATATTTTAAGACATTTCATATTATAAATGTCATCAGGTATTCTGAAATACACCAGGGAAATTAAATTCAGGAAGACATAAGAAAACACGCAGAAGAGAAGTACCGGGTGTTTGTGAAGTCTCAATAAACGTTGTATGTAGAAGAAATTTTAAAAATGAAGTAATTGATGTCATCAAAAAATGTGCTAACAAGTTCATCACATTAGTTACAATAGCTACTGCTATAGTCTAAAGCTGTTTTGGGGAAGCTGGACAGTACTTCAGAAGTATTCATTGTTTGGAGTGCAAAGAATTACCCCTACAGACGACAGTCATTCGCTGCATACAGCTTCACGAAGCGCTGTTGCGCACATTTCTTATGACGTCATGTACTTCATTTTTCGAATTTGTTAGTTTAGTTTGTTTAGTCGACGGATCAATATCACGGCACACGGGTGTAACCCATAAGTGCTCCGTTCTACTCCTATCTCAAGCCTGAGTCCGGAGAATCTCAGCTCAGTCCAAGAACTCTGTAGCACCGGCGAGGATCCTGAAATACTTTTGGGTAGATTTTTAACTCGAAATTTTGCCCGGGCAGCGCCGTTGAGTTACTCTTTTTTCGATTTCCAACTGCCAAGGGCTTTGAACTCGAGCGTCGTCCATACACATGCTATTACCTCTAGTAGTCGTCACTACTGGGGAATGTACTAGGCTGATGTTTGCGTGTAGATTAGCTTTCCCTATTACCAGTGTCCCTCGCCATCAGGCGAACTCACTGCGACTTCTGGGGCTGATGACTTTTGGTAATCAGTATGATGTTATGGCGGAATGTGCTGTTGTAGGTCAACATAAAGCGATGGGCGTCAAATTACTGTGACCAATTATGACTCAATGTCGACCAAGATTTGTGTCAAATTACTGTAACCAATTATGACTCAGTGTCGACCAAGATGGCGTCAAATTACTGTGACCAATTATCACTCAATGTTGACCAAGCTGGGCGTCAAATTACTGTGACCAATTATGACTCAATGTCGACCAAGATGGCGTCAAATTACTGTGACCAATTATGACTCAATGTCGACCAAGATGGGCGTCAAATTACTGTGACCAATTATGACTCAATGTCGACCACGATGAGCGTCAAATTACTGTAACAAATTATGACTCAATGTAGACCAAGATGGGCGTCAAATTACTGTGAGAAATTATGACCCAACGTGGACCTTAGGGCTTTGAGGCCGTACTCCGAGGGGCAATGTCCACGACGCCTTTAAATGTGCACAGTGGCATAGCCATGTGTGGAGTTTGTGGTGGGAAGAATGAGCGAAGAAGTAGTTCGCTTGTAGTTGTTGCTATAAACAATCAACTTTTAGTTTCCTTGGAGTTTTTGTTTCTAGTTCCCTTAGTGTTGTTGTTATAAACAGTAAACTTTTAGTTCCCTTGGAGGTTTTGCTATAAACAGTAAATTTTAGTTCCCTTGGAGTTGATATCAGAAAAAGCACAATTTCAGTTCTCTTAGAGTTCACACTACACGCAGTAAACTCTTAGTTCTCTTTGAGTTGATGCTACAAACAGTAAACTTTTAGAAAACTTTTCTTCGCGTTGATGTTGGTGAGGACATCACGAAGTCTACGTAAGTCTCCAGTGTATGTAGGACCTCCTGGTAAGGACATCGTGGAGTCTACGTAAGTCACTGGTGTATGTAGGACATCTTGGTGAGTACATTATGGAGTCTACGTAAGTCCCTGGTATTTGTAGGACCTCTTGGTGAGGACATTTTAGAGTCTACGTAAGTCACTGGTATACTTATGGCCCCTTGGTGGGGACAGTTTAGAGAGTCTATGTATGTCTCTGGTGTATGTAGGACCACTTGGTGAGGACATCGCGTTGTCTACATATGTCCCTGGTATATAAAGGACAACTTAGTGAGGACATCATAGTTTTCATTGTAGCTGGTATATGTAGGACCATTTGGTGAGGACATCATAGTTTTCATTGTGGCTGGTATGTGTAGGACAACGTAGTGAGGACATCATAGTTTTCATTGTAGCTGGTATATGTAGGACCTCTTGGTGAGGACATTTTAGAGTCTACGTAAGTCACTGGTATACTTATGACCCCTTGGTGGGGACAGTTTAGAGAGTTTATGTATGACTCTGGTGTATGTAGGACCACTTGGTGAGGACATCGCGGTGTCTTCGTATGTCCCTAGTATATGTAGGGCAATCTGGTGAGAACATCTTAGAGTCTACTATGTCCCTGGTATATAAAGGACAACTTAGTGAGGACATCATAGTTTTCATTGTAGCTGGTATATGTAGGACTACTTGGTGAGGACATCATAGAGAAAACGTATGTCTCTGGTGTATGTAGGACAACTTGGTGTGGACATATTAGAGTCTACTTGTGTCTCTGGTGTATGTAGGCCCACTTGGTGAGGACATCAAAGAGTGTACATATGTCTCTGGTGTATGTAGGACAACTTGGTGAGGGCATATTAGAGTCTACTTGTGTCTCTGGTGTATGTAGGGCCACTTGGTGAGGACATCAAAGAGTGTACATATGTCTCTGGTGTAAGTAGGACAACTTGCTGAGGACACCATAGTCTACATATGTTTCTGGTGTATGCAAGACAACTTGGTAAGGACATCATAGAGTGTAAGTATGTCTCTGGAATATTTAGGACCACTTGGTGAGGACATCATAGAGTCTACGCATGTTCTAGAATATTTGGGACCACTTGGTGCGGACAGTTTAGAGTGTCTACATATGTCGCTGTTAGGTGAAGGACTACTTGGTCAGGGCATCGCAGAGAATCTGTGTACATCGCTGGAAAAGTAGGACCACTCAGTGAGGACATCACAGAGTCTATGATTATCGCTGGGAGAATTAGTTCTATCTAGTTCGGACACGAAAGAAGAAGGCTGTGTCGGAATTAAGATTACATTCTCAACACAATGTCACACATAATGATGTTTGAACCCGGAAACCCAAACTTTGTCCTTGCCTTATTCAAGAAAATAGGAGTGCAAATATGCTCGACCAACGGCGTGAAAACAGCTAGACAGACAGACTGCAACCTCAGACGAAAGACATGAGCTCGCAAGTACACACAGGCAACAGAAACCAACAGAGAAAGATATATATATATATATATATATATATATATATATATATATATATATATATATATATATATATATAGAGAGAGAGAGAGAGAGAGAGAGAGAGAGAGAGAGAGAGAGAGAGAGAGAGAGCGCAAAATATTAGACATAAACTTTACAGTGTCAGGACAGATATCCAAATGTAAAACCATAAAAAACGACAGCAAACATGCAAAGCAATCAACAGAAAAAGAGACAAGCCTCTCCACGAACATCGTCAGAGAAAGTTCTCGAATTCTTCACACCAGCACGGCCATAAATTACGGAAATCTGTCCGCAAACTGACGGACCAGCGACAAATTGCCTGCAAGTTACGGCCGCTGCGATAGATGGCTGCAGATACGGCGATGCAGTTCTCCGTTTGCATTTAACATCCTTTCTTTGTCTGTTTTCAAAAATGATTTAAAACTCGTCTCCATTTACATTTCTGGCACTTTTACTCACGTTAAACCGTTAACTTGTAAGGAACAGGCCAGGACCTCGTAAGCAAAGGAAGTTTAAAAGAAAAATGGAGTAATTTTGACAGTTAATAGTTTGGCTTGCGATGTGTGCCTGGTTGCACGCACATTCTAGAGAGGCGTTTGTGATGTCCTCACCCAGTGTTTCCTGGTGCAGAGGTAGTGCTTTATGGCCAGCCCACGACAAGTTGGGTTCTTGGGGAGGAGGCAGCAGTTGTCAGGCGGCCACAGATGTCAAAATCCGGAAATGAGCATGGCTTTTGGCGTGGGAGCAACAACACAATGATTCTACCCGTTTTGTTGTTGGGAATCGCCTCTGGCGGTTTAAATGGCAATTCATTGCAAGAAATGATATGAAAGTAAGCAATACATATAGCACATACAGCAATGAATATAGCACGATAAGAAATCAATATAGCACAATAGGCAATGAATATGGTACAGTAAGCAATGATTATAGCATAGTCAGTTATAAATATAGCCCAGCAAGCAATAATTAAAGCACAGTACCCAATGCATATAGCGCAGTAAACAATGAATATAGTACAGTAAACAATGAATATAGCACAGTAAGCTATGAATATAGCATATTAATTAATGAATATAGCATGGTAAGCAATAAATATAGTACAGTAAGCAATGAATACAGCATATTAAACAATAAATGTAATAAAGTAAGCAAAGAATATAGCCCAGTAAGCTATGGATATAGCCCAGTAAGCAATGGATATAGCACAGTATGCAATGATTGATTGATTGATTGGTTGGTTGATTGATTGATTGATTGATTGATCTTTATTTTATAAGGGTTACAAATTGGGCACGCAGTCCTTCGCCCTCTCCAGTCACTCATCTTTCGTTCAACAATAGTACATCATGCATTTACATAAGAAAAAAAAAACATTGTCAAATGAATGTTGTAAACATAAACAATGCCTATTATTATGTTATGAGACATATCCCCCACCCACCCCCACATCCACCACCAACCACACATCCAACACACACACACACATCCCCACCCCCCACACACACTCGCCCACCCACACATCCTCCACCAACCCACCCACACATCCCCAACAACTCAGCCAAACGCACATCCTCAATCACACATTCCCCCACCCACACAAACATCCCCACCTAACCCACACATCATGCACCCTACCACACACACCCCCACCCACACTTCACCCACCACACAATCTCCCCCCACCTACACACACGTCCCGCACCCACCCACACACACACATCCCAACCCACACACATCCCCCAGCAACACAATCTCCCCGCCCACACCCACGCCACACACATCCCCCATCTCACGCACACTCACCCACCCACACAACATCTACACATCCTCTACCCGTCCACCTACACACTCCCAACCACCCATCCCCCATCCACTCATTCCTCAACCACATAACCCCCACCTACACACATTCCTCACCAACCCACACATACGCCACTCATACACACCCCACCTACCCACCCACATAATATCCCCTACCCATACACACATCCCCATACACACATCCCCACACACATCCCCCACTCACGTACTCATCCCTCAACAACAAACACACACACACCCCGCACCCACACATCAACACATACCTCAACACTCACACACACCAATCACCCAGCCAAACACACATCCCCTAACCCTCACACATCCCTCACACACCCGCACATCCCACACCCAATCATACCTCCCCAACCCACACATACATCCCTCACCTCCACACACACACACACCTCCCCGCACATCTTCCACCCACCGACACATCTCCCACCTACAAACATCCTCACCACCCACACATACATCCTCCACCCACCCACATACACCCCACCCACACAGACATATCCCCCAAACACACACACACACATTCCCACACCCATCCCTCAAAACACACCCATCCCTCAAAACACACCCATCCCTCAAAACACACACACATCCCCACACCCACACACCCCTCACTGTAGTATAATAATACGTCCTTACCCTTTCCTGGCATTGACGCCCTTAAAAATACCACAGGCCCTAGGGATTACTGTTTAAATACCTTATTTTGGGAGAATAAAAACAACGATAGACTGACCGTGGTACAGCCAAATTTAATTGGCATTAGTTTAAAATTTGGCCTTAGTTTGGTTCACGTACCTGGCCACAACCGGTACTAAATGTAAAACAAAGAGTTTATTAGTAGCCATTTTGGTCAGTGTAGACAAAGGAGTCAGACACGTAAAGCCTTTCCCTTTTGGGGATTGACGATTTTAAATAAATTTTATAAATATTTTAAAAATATGTCATTCTCTGCAGCAATTGGTATGTTAAATCTACATTATTAATACGTATTTATGTGTGTTTATAAGGTACACTAGCTGACCCGGCCCGGCTTCGCCCAGGCCCTGGAGGGGATCTATCTATCTATCAGTCTGTCTGTCTGCTTGTTTGTCTGTCTGTCTGTCTGGCTGACCCGGCCCGGCTTCACCCAGTCCCTGGTGGGGAGCATCTCATTTAATTCATATAAGTAGTCATATAAGCTCTCCCGTTCCCGACTATCTGTCTGTCTGTCTATCTGTCTGTCTGTCTGTCTGACCCGGCTTCACCCAGTCCCTGGTGGGGAGCATCTCATTTAATTCATATACGTAGTCATATAACCTCTCCCGTTCCCGACTATCTGTTTGTCTGTCTATCTGCCTGTCTGTCTGTCCCGGCCCGGCTTCACCCAGTCCCTGGTGGGGAGCATGTCATTTAATTCATTCATATAAGTAGTCAAATAAGCTTCCGTTCCCGACTATCTGTCCGTCTGTCTATCTATTTGACCCGGCGTGGTTTCGCAGGTAAACAGTAACTTAAAAGAATGTCCTTCCACACACCATTCATTATTTTTAATGAAAACTGTTTTTAATCACAGTTAATCACAGTTGATAAGTTTTGTAAGCAGAAAAAGATGGGTTAAAATGTTATGCATAATGCATTATTTTTATGCAAACTTTAAAAATACCTTAAAGATTATATCATTATTTAATATAACTCATATGCCTAAAAATAACTATAGACAAAGAGTTTAACAATAGTGCAGGTAAGTCCAACAATATGACTGTAAAGTATATAGAAATCTGACCCGGCGTGGTTTCGCCGGTAAACAGTAACTTAAAAGAATGTCCTTCCACACACCATTCATTATTTTTAATGAAAACTGTTTTTAATCACAGTTAATCACAGTTGATAAGTTTTGTAAGCAGAAAAAGATGGGTTAAAATGTTATGCATAATGCATTATTTTTATGCAAACTTTAAAAATACCTTAAAGATTATATCATTATTTAATATAACTCATATGCCTAAAAATAACTATAGACAAAGAGTTAAACAATAGTGCAGGTAAGTCCAACAATATGACTATAAAGTATATAGAAATGTTATTAAAAGTTATGCCCCTTGAAATAACTTTTCTAGAGTGAAGTCCCCCTGCTATATAGACATTATATAATGAAAATGGAAAAGTAAATGTTATTAAATAAGTAGAAGATTTTACATTAAGAAATTATTATAGTCGGTTGCACAGGAATGAAAGGAAGACGTGTAGAAAATTTCATCTCAATCGGAGGTACCGTTATCGAACGCATCCAAGACCCACAAACCCACAAACATACACTCTGTTTTATAGATATAGATATACCATTGTGTTTAATTAAGAATTGGTTAAAACGATAAATCAACAATGCTTGTAAACTAGAGTCTGATTGATTTTTACTACTGAGCGCCATGTGGTACCACGCTGTCAAAAATTTCCATACTTACAATTTCTAATTCCTATGTTAAAACCTCTTCTATGCATTGTGAACTATATCTCACTATCTATGCTTAGAAAATCTGCAAATAAGCAATGTACTATAGAGTATTCAACTCTAAAGAACATGTTAAAAAAAAAAAAAAAAAAAATACACCGACAACAGAGTATCGTCTACTTTTACGTATGGGAGATACCGCCTGGTACGACATCAATCCGCGAGGTCAACGAAACCATGGGACATTCCCAGTTTCCTGTTCAGGATTGAATAATCCTTCAATCAGTCATACAGCGGCAGACTCTACACCAAGTTCTAGATACGAACACCAACTCAAACAAATGGGAAGAGACACTGAAACAACATAAGCCAGCACAACCAAGGTACCAACTTAATACCAACTTAATATCAACTGAAAAACAACTGAGAAACCAGATTACCTCAAGGTTCAAATCTGCAACACTCTGAAAGCAGCCAGATCCACTCGAGATCTCTGAACCGAAACACCATCAGTAGGCCATACGAAAGAATCTAGTGGAGTAAATGCCTCTACGCATGCAGCAACACGAATCATCTGATTGTTGTGCGACTCCCAGTTTGTGTGTTGGAATTAATATTCTTCAGTTCCATGCCTTCAGAAGATCAATCCTTGACATAATTCCAGATGAACCAAATGAATGACTCACCATTGTATGTTCTACACTGAAATGGAATGAATCAGAACTTTATGCTGGTTCCATGTCGGCCTAACTGCCCCATCACCAAGTGTGGGATGGCCTATCAACATGAACCGGGTGTGTGACAAAGCCTCTTGAAATAAATTGAGAAACGGTTAACATAAACCGAGCTGTTGGACAGTCGTCATCTTTTCATCGATAGGATGATATAGGGAAGGACCTTCTGCAAGAGCTTAAGTTGTATTTCCTGAAAGAATGACATACCTAGGCATCAATTTCAATTGGAACACAGAGCCCAAAGGCAACAGAGTATTCTTGAATTCAGCCCCACGGAGGGGATATGTGCTTGTGTATAATTATATTCTTGGATTATGGATTATAAATATTCACCAGCCAACTTCAGTGAACATAATGTAAGGAGAACATCACTGTGAGTACATTTATTTCTGCCCGGATAAATATGGACATTATCTGCTTCACACTGGAGAAGAATAACCGACAGCAACACCTAATGAAAAAGACTGTAATTAAATAATTAGTTTAATTATTAGTACTAGCAAAGTCTGTGGCTAAGGGCTTGCGATCGCGGTTTGTGAGCTCGTATACCCGGGTTCGAAACACAGCGGTGCTGGTTTTTTTCGAAAAAGGTATAGGGGCCGGTCGTTCAGAAAGAAATGGCAAACTACTGAACGTAACACTTGCCTAGTACATCAACTGCAGCTGAAAATGCTGGTGTTGACTGCAACGTCCCGTAAGGGATATGCAACAAAATTATTATATTATAAAGCTTCTATATGTGTTTTTTTTTCTCCATGCCATGGATGTGTAAGGTCAGTAGCTTTTTTTCAGTGAATGGTAGAATCAACAGGTGGTTGTTGTTTTGGTTGAGTACTCTGCTGCCATCTCATTATTTTTTAAATATGAGAATTGTAACTGGTGTCAGAAACAATTGTTTATATGTTGGGTGTTATGAACTTAGATCATTGTTTACTGGGGTTTTTCTGGGGACAATGTGGGTAATGTGTTTTTTTTTTTTTTTTTCATATTGAAAATCATTCCCATGCCTGTTCTGGAAATTCAATGTGGCCATTACAATTTCGTGTATGTTACTGCAGATCTTAATTTAATGCCTGAACTGTTTATCCAAAATTGTTGATGTTTACGTCAAGTCCAGTGTTGATGGTTGTTCAACCGTGGTTGTTTTATATGTTGTAAACAATCAATATCCTCTAACACTATAGGAAATTTATAAGGTGATAAGTGGGAATGGAGAAGTACTCATAAATACAGTTATGAACAGGAGTGAAGTATTTTCCTTCTTGTGTTTATGGTAGAATTCCATGATCACCTTGCATTCTAGCAGTGACCAGAGAATCAAACCTAAATCGCCTAGACACTTTTAACAAAATATTCTCTTAGATTAAAATTCACATCCCACACTCACCCACCAACCCACACACACTTCCAACCAATCCACACCCACACACATCCGACACAAACACACACATCCCTCACCCACCACACATCCCTTCACCCACCAACACACATCCCCCGCACACACCCCTCCACACATACATCCCCTGCACACATCCCACAGACACACCCCCACATACACATTCACACACACACACACACACACACACACACACACACATCTAGACACCTGTATGATGTCTCACATAATCACTGAAACTAGTATGAACAAACTCCCACACTTTACACACACATGCAGTGGCGATTGGTGTACAAAAATGGAGAAAACACTGTACATATACATCTTGTAAGGGAAAAATTAGTGATGCAATTCAACTTTCTCCCCACCCTCTCTCTCTCTCTCTCTCTCTCTCTCTCTCTCTCTCTCTCTCTCTCTTTCTTTTTCTTACACCCACACGCACGCGCACTCTCTCTCACACACACACACACACATACATACATACACACACACTCCTTCACTCACACTCACTAACTCTCTCACTAACTTTACAATAATGTGCATGTGTTTATATTATACATGATAAAATCAAGTGGCATACAAATATCTCGTAATATGAAAGATGAGAGTACATTTAACAAAAAATATGGAATATCATGTTACATGACATGCGTGCGCTCAACTCTCTCTCTCTCTCTCTCTCTCTCTCTCTCTCTCTCTCTCTCTCTCTCTCTCTCTCTCTCTCTCTCTCTCAATGAACACATCAGAGTACGCAATAAATATAGCACAGTAAGCAATGGATATAGCACAGTAAGCAAAGAATACATCACAGTACGCAATACATATAGCACAGTAAACAATGAATATAGCACAGTAAGCAATTCGTATGGCACAGGAAGCAATGCATATAGCATATTAATCCATGAATATAGCATAGTAAGCAATGAATATGCTGTTTGTCCATCAAGAATGATGATGACCATTCAATTCATCCAGTGGGGTTGAAAGTATGTAGCCGTGACTTCTAAGGTGGCTTATAAGGCCTAGTTTGGCTCGAAATGTTCTGTGACAATGTGGGCAAAGAATGCTTGACGTACCAGTAGGAGGAACTCCTGCAGTGGTTTTTCTGCCCAGCCTTTTGTTCACAGCTCTTGCATTCTTGTTAGTTAGTTAGTTATCAGTTGGGGTATCTTCGTTGCACTCCGGACATGTCCATAGGTGCTCAGATCCTCCCCCCAGCATATGCATCAGCGTCCGGTGGCTAATAGTGCCAGTTCTGTGTTGGTTGACTAGGCGCTTTGTTTTCCCGATGTACCTCTCGCGTCTGGCTGTGCCGATTCTTACTCCCAGGTCTTTCATCCTGGAAAGCGATGTGGAATCACTGGCGTCAAAATCCTCTGTTCTCGCCATATCTTTAAGGGCGTTAATAACATCGGCACGATCCATGGGCTGGCCATCTACAGGGGGTGCAGAGCCAGCTAATTTATCAGCTCGTTCATTTCCCTCGACTCCCGCATGTCCCGGGACGAAGATGAAGGTGACTTTGCGGACAACAGACTTCCGCAGCGACTCAGTCCACTGTCTACGTACAGATCCAGCTTCGACCTTCTGAATCATGCTCATTGAATCACTTAGTACACACACGTTGGTATAATGCTGTGATTCCAGCCATATGAAAGCCTGTGTAACTGCCATCACCTCCATCGTCATGCTGCTCGTGGTCATGGAGTGGGCACCACTGGATTCTTGAACGGTTCGGCCCGCTGAGCGGGCTGTAAATGCCCACGCACTTCTCTGCTGCTTTACAACAGATCCATCTGTATAGATGAGCACTTCGGGGCTATCTGAGTGATCACAGATGAGCGCGTTAACCTCTGCATTGACAGCGGCAGGGTTCTGCTCTCTGCACCGTCTGTCGAGTGTGATAATGCAGGAGAAGGTACACTTAAAAGCTGGAGGCACCGGCACCCATTCCTTGCCGGGGTTGATACTGGTAAGACTGCAGACCTATCCGACGACATCTTCCGCCCGACCCATCCATGATTTGCCCCTCTTTAGCCTGTCACCCTTTTCTCTGAATACAGCGTCATGCAGAGGGTGCTGCTCATCTGCACTTATTTTTAAGTATGCACGAGCTCTCCAGATCTTGATCCTGTGTTCCATTGTCGGGAAGTCAAGGAGGTATCTCATTGCTACACAGCTGGTGTCTCTCGTGCAGCCCAAAATGATGCGCATGGCTTCGTTTTGTACCTTTTCAAGTCTTCCAATCTGTGTAGGGCTGACAGTGAGGATGGCCAGGGCATACTCGATGCGTGAAAGCACAAGTCCTTGGAACAGAAGTAATAGCAGTCTTTGCTCGATATTGGCACTCGCCATGACTCTCATTGCTGCCAAACCTTTTCGAGCCTTCGTTATGACATAATCGACATGATCTCTGAAGGACAGGCTACGATCAAGCCTCACGCCAAGATATGTCATTGACTGGGTTCTACTCAGAATGCTCCCATCCATTCTTACTGCCGGCAGGTCTGTTTTCACAATATGGTTGTTTAGTGAGAACCATGTAACCGTTGCCTTTGCAGGGTTGACAAGGGCATCGGCATCAGCACACCATGAGGAAATTCGATCTAGTTCGCCCTGCATATAGTTGGCAACCGCCTGTCTATCTCGACCCTGTCGATACACGAGGATGTCGTCAACGAATGATAGAGTCCTACCCCTCCCATCCAACTGTTGTTCAGTGATCGGCACCGTATACACGTTGAATAGTACTGGTGACAGTGGTGAACCCTGCGGCAATCCTGGACATATCGTTATCGGCTCAGAAGACCAACTCCCGCATCTTAGCACCACCTTCCTTTGGAGTAGAACTGCAGCTATCCATCGTACAAGGTGAGGGTGCACTTTCAGTCTGAGGAGGGTTTGCATCAAGTGCTCGAAAGATACTCTGTTATATGCGTCCTCTAAGTCTATGGCGGCCGCACATGTCTCTTCTCTGACCTGAAATCCTTCGTAAACATCTTGAGCAAAGACCGCCGCATTCAGCCATGACTCTTTGTTGCGTCTGTATCCTCCAAGTGTGGGCGGGAAGTAGCCGAGCTGTTCCAAGTCCCAAGCAAGTCTGTGTGCTACAATTTTCTCCAGTAGCTTGCCAACAGTATTCTGCATCGTAATGATTCTGTAGCCGCTTATCTTGGAGTGGTCTTTGTTCGGTTTTGGCAGCGGCAGCAGGTAGCTGTGTAGCCATTCTTCTTTGACCTGACCCCTCTGGATACTGGTGTTGAATTCTCTGGCCAGTTCTTCCATGTCATCATCTGATATCACCATTAGGTCACCATATCGGATGCCGTCTGGGCCTGGGGCGGTGTTAGGTGATTTCTTGAGCATCGCACGCAATATGTCAACTGTGATCGTCCATTCTTCGTCTGTCCCGACCCCCTCGCACAACTGAGAGAGTGTTGTTGTGGTCCTCTGTCTGGCGGGCTCGTCTTTCTGGTCAGTCTGTTCTATGTAGCGTGCAAGAAGGGCCTTACCTTTATCCGCATCCGACTTTTTCCATGCGAGGTCTGTGCTTTGAAAGTCTGGAATACCCCTACGTTGTGCAGCACCGTTCATGCTCTTGTGGAGGCGCCAGAATGTCGTAAGAGATTGCTCGGAGCACACCTTCCTGCAGAACTCGTCCCATTTGTCGGCCTTGGCCTGTTTGGCGCAGGATTTGAATAAAGTCGTCGTCCTAACGACCTCAGTCTTCAGGTTCGCCAATTCAACCTGTGGCATGTTAGCCTTTCTGGCCTTTTGCCAGTCTTTGACAGCCTGCCTCTTTCCCAGCCACACCTTCTCGACCTCTCCATTCCACCATGGTGGCTGCAGCCATCTTTCTTGTCTCCTACGGGAGGAAGTTAGTTTCCTTCTTCTGATCTTGCTTATGGCGTCTTGACCAGTGTTGTCGTACGGGAAGGCATTTGTCTTGTTTCCTTGACCCCTGGCTCTGTCTTTCTTGATCAGGATGATACAAGGGTAGTGGTCACTATCGTGGTATCCCAGTGTGCCCCACCGGCACCTTGGTGCGATGGTGGGCGACACCAGAGCCAAGTCAATGACGCTGTCAGAGTCGCCTGGTCGAGTGGCCATTCTAGTGACCTTCCCATCATTCAGACAGATTAGGGCAGCAGATGCCAGGGCGTCCTCCAAATCTTCTCCCTGTCTATTGGTGATGCAATTCCCCCATTGACTGCCTCTGGCATTGAAGTCCCCGCAGTAGATGATATGCCTTCCATCCATATCGAACAAACTCTGCCATTGTCGCACGTCGACCTTCCCATTTCGCGCATAGACGTTAACGATTACAAGCTGCACTGGTGTCATTATTCTTAATGCCTGCACTTGCATGGCATCGCTGTTCCAGGCGGACATATCGATCTCAGACACGAGTATGTTGTCGCGGACCAGAATGGCCTGTCCGAGGTGCCGCCTGTTAAGGAAACCCTGAAATCCCGCCACATTGACTGTTCCGTCGGTGAGGTGTGTTTCTTGCAAGACTACAATATCGTTTCCGTAGAGTAGTTTTTCAAGAATGGGTCGGCGTTGACTAAATGATGCACAGTTCCAGTACAGTACTCGAACATTTCCGATACCCAATCTGTCACATTTTAAGCGCCTTCTGCGCGCGCCCGCCCTCTTACCACGTTGTGTCCTAGCTGGTCGTCTGGCCGTCATGTTAGGCTTAACTATCGCCACCGGGCGCCGATGATACGCCGAAAGAAGACCGGACGCGCGTGCACGAACTCCGTTGCACGGTCCGAACTCCATTTCACCACGAAAAAACACTTAATCCATACACATTTCGGAAGAAACACGTTCCATTTTACGGGACGAAGAAATGTCCCGCCATTGCATTCTTGTTTACTTCACAAGTGACTGCACCCTTGCGTAACGATGTACGCCAAGAATTTCGGTCTTTGGCAGCAGTCACCCAAGTTTCATGATGAATTCCAAAAGCTTTTAGTGAGATCTTCAGAGTGTCTTTAAAGCATCTCCTCTGGCCGCCCTGGGAGCGTTTACCACAACGCAGCTCGCCGTAAAAATAATTCGTTTAGGGAGCCTATGATTTGACATGAGAGTCAAGTGACCGGCCCTGCGAATCTGGTTCTTCATTAGTAGAGTGTGGATACTGAGCAAGGGCGCTCTTTCTAGGACTTCAGCGTCTGGGATCTTGTCTTGCCATGTAATCTTCAGTAGTTTCCTAAGGCATATTGTGTGGAAGTGGTTTAATTTTCTAGCGTGTCGCTGGTAAACAGTCTAAGTTTCACAAGCATATAGCAGTGTGTGCAATGAATATAGGCAAGTAAGCAATGAATCAATTATCAGTTATCAGTTATCAGTTATCAGTTGAGGTATCTTCATTGCACTCTGGACAGGTCCATAGGTGCTCAGATCCTCTCCCCCAGCATATGCATCAGCGTCCGTTGGCTAATAGTGCCAGTTCTGTGTTGGTTGACGAGGCACCTCGTTTTCCTGATGTACCTCTCGTGTCTGGCCGTGCCGATCTTACTCCCAAGTCTTTCATCCTGGACAGCGATGTGGATTCATTGACGTCAAAGTCCTCTGTTCTCGCCATATCTTTAAGGGCGTTAATAACATCGGCACGATCCATGGGCTGGCCATCTACAGGGGGTGCAGTGCCAGCCAGTTTGTCAGCTCGTTCATTTCCCTCGACTCCCGCATGTCCCGGGACGAAGATGAAGGTGACTTTACGGACAACAGACTTCCGCAGCGACTCAGTCCACTGTCTACATACAGATCCAGCTTCGACCTTCTGAATCATGCTCATTGAAGGCAATGAATATAGCACAGTAAGCAATTAAATACGATAAAACAAAGAAAAATGATATAGTTTGGTCACTTGAAACGTCATGAATATTTGGCGAGAACAATAATGGAGGGGTATAAGCCTGGGGAGAGAGGAAGAGGGCGGCCAAAGAGAAGGTGGGAGCACGATGTGGCAGATGGGTGTATCGGACGCGGGACGTCTTGCTTGTGATGGAGAAGTTTTCCGGAGAGTTGTATGGGAGCGAGGTTCTGCAAAGGACATGGTACTGAATGAATGAATGAATGAAGCAATGAATATAGTACAGTTATCAATTGAATATAACACAGTGAGAAATGAATACAGCACGGTAAGCAATAAATATAGCACAGTAAACAATGAATATAGCAAAGTAAGCAATTAATATAGAACAGTAAATAATGAAAAAAAGCACATTAAAACATGAATATAGGACAGTAAGCAATGAATATAACACAATCAGAAATGGATATAGCACAGTGCGCAATGAATAAACCACAGTAACCAATGCATATAGCACAGTGAACAATGAAATTAGGACAGTAAGCAATGAATATAACACAGTAAGTAATTAATATAGCACAATAAGCAATGTATACTGTGCAGTAGGCAATGAATATAGAACAGCAAGCAATGAATATATCACAGTAAGGAATGGCTATAGCACAATGAGCAATGAATATAGCACGGTGGACAATAAATATAGCACGGTAAACAATGAATATATCACAGTAAGCAATTAAAATAACACATTAATCAATGAATATATCACCGTAAGCAATGAATATAGCACAATGAGCAATGAATATCGCACAGAACGCAATAATTATAACCAGCAAGTAATAGACATACCATAGTAAGCAATGAAAATAACATACTAAGCAGTGAATGTAGCACAAGTATTGAATATAGCGCAGAACGCAGTGAATAAAGCACAGTAAACTATGAGTAAAGACAAGTGAACAATGAATATAGCATGGTAAGCACTGAATACAATACAGTAAGCAATGAATATAGCACACTGAGCAATGAATATAGTACAGTAAGCAATGATTATAGAATAGTCAGCTATGAATATAGCCCAGTAAGCAATTAATATAGCCCAGTAAGCAATGAATATAGCACAGTACGCATTGAATACAGCACAGTAAGCAATGACTATAGCAAAATAAGCAATTAGTATAGAACAGTAAGCAATGGAAAAAGCACATTAAACCATGAATATAGGACAGTAAGCAGTGAATATAACACAATCAGCAATGAATATAGCACAGTACACAATGCATATAGCACAATAACCAATGCATATAGCATAATGAGCAATGAACATAGGACAGTAAGCAATGAATATAGCACAGTAAGTAATTGATATAGCACAGACAGTAAGCAATGTATACAGCACAGTAGACAATGAATTTAGAACAGTAAGCAATGCATATATTACAGTAAGCAATGAATATAGCACACTAGGCAATTAATATATCACAGTAAGCAATGTATATAGCACAGTAAATAATGAATATAGAACAGTAAGTAATTAATATATCACAGTAAGCAATGCATATAGCACAGTAAATAATAAATATAGCACAGTGAACAATAAATATAGCAAATTAACTTGTAAATACTTTCTAATGAACAATATCTTCTTCTTCTTCGTTCATCCATAGTTTTTATTTTCGGATGTGATTGCGTTGTGCCTGTTTACAGCAAAGCTGCGTTCTTGCTGCTTTAGGCCGACACATCCGACTTCTGCGGGCATTTGTTGACCGAGTTAACTAACCCGGGGCAACAATATCTGACCCACGTCAGCAGTAATTACGGTCAAATGAATAATATCATTGAGAAAATTAACAATATCATTGAGAAAATTAATAATATCATTCAGAAAATTAACAATATCATTGAGGAATGAACAATATCGTTGAGAAAATGAACAATAGCTGGGGGTAAAAGTCGCCAAGATCGACTTCATTGCATCCCATATGGCTCGGTCTCTTTCGGCAGCGCGGAAAGCGTCACACAAAGCACGAACTCCGTAGCTCTAGCAACGACCCACAGAAGTCTCCGAAAAATTTAATTCGTGAATAGAAGAACGCGGCCCGGAATGATGGTGATCCTCATTAATCATTAATTACTTATTACGATAGCGACCGAGTAAACTATATTAGCGAGTGCATGAAAGAACGCAAGAGTGAACAATGTTGGCGAGTAACTGAAAGAACGACCGAGTGAATTATATTGGCGAATAAATTAAAGAACAACCGAGTGAACTATATTGGCGAGTAACTGAAAGAACGACCGAGTGAGCTATACTGGTGTGTAAATGACAGAACGACCGAGTGAACTATATTGGCGAGTAAATGAAATAACGACTGAATGAATTATATTGGCGAATAAATTAAAGAACGACCGAGTGAACTATATTGGCGAGTAAATGACAGAACCACCGAGTGAACTATATTGGCGAGTAAATGACAGGACCACCGAATGAAAGAACCACCGAGTGAACTATATTGGTAAGTACATGACAGAACCACCGAGTGAACTATATTGGTGAGTAAATGACAGAACCACCGAATGAACTATATTGGCGAGTAAATGACAGAACCACCGAATGAAATAACCACCGAGTGAACTATATTGGTGAGTAAATGACAGAACCACCGAGTGAACTATATTGGTGAGTAAATGACAGAACGAGTGGGTGGACTATGTTGGTGAGTAAATGACAGAACGAGTGGGTGGACTATGTTGGTGAGTAAATGACAGAACGAGCGGGTGGACTATATTGGTGAGTAAATGACAGAACCACCGAGTGAACTATATTGGTGAGTAAATGACAGAACGAGTGGGTGGACTATGTTGGTGAGTAAATGACAGAACGAGTGGGTGGACTATGTTGGTGAGTAAATGACAGAATGAGTGGGTGGACTATGTTGGTGAGTAAATGACAGAACGAGCGGGTGGACTATATTGGTTAGTAAATGACAGAACGACCGGGTGGACTATATTGGTGAGTAAATGACAGAACGAGCGGGTGGACTATATTGGTGAGTAAATGACAGAACGAGCGGGTGGACTATATTGGTGAGTAAATGACAGAGCGAGCGGGTGGACTATATTGGTGAGTAAATGACAGAACGAGCGGCTGGACTATATTGGTGAGTAAATGACAGAGCGAGCGGGTGGACTATATTGGTGAATAAATGACAGAACGAGCGGGTGGACTATATTGGTGAGTAAATGACAGAACGAGCTGGTGAACTATATTTTCAAAGAGTTAACATTTGGGCAGCGGCGTCTGGGACGAATTGGTAGCGAAGAAGATTCGCATTCCCGCAAATGTGGTTAGACATCAACTGCATGCGATTTGGAAGCAGACCGTGTGTGTTGATTTTCAACTATGGTATGAGCGTCTGGCGTTCAGAAAGTGATATCAAACTACTGAAAGTAAACTTATTAAATCACAGGCACCAAATAATGCTGCGGTTGATTACCACCGTCCATCTTTCCAGTTGTCACGATGTTCTCTAATGCCGCTCTTCTCATCACATGACCAAAGAAAGCTGTTTGTCTCTTTCTTATTGTTGTATGTAATGTTCTAGTATCATTAGCCTCTTTCAGGCAGTCGTTAGTTACTCTGACAGTCCAAGGAATTCGCAACATTCGTCTCAGGAACCACATCTCTGGTGCTTCCAAGTTCTTCCTAATTTGTTCGCACATCACATATTAGATTAATTTCAAGCAAACATAAGAATATATGCGCTGTAAACACACTGCAATAAGCACAAACCATGACGACATGACCGCGGGCAGGTAGAGACCGTTACTTGGGATGGAATCTGTCTAGAGGACGCACACCTCACACAAACACGGGCTGGGAGTGACGCTCCTTCCTTCACAAGTGGAACGAAGAAGGGAAGAATTGTTGTTTTTTGTGTTGTATCCTTTTTCATTTTCTGCAATTTCTCTCAAGATAAGCCTTTCTTAGCATCTTTATATGATTAAATAATCTTTTATTTTTAATCTTATTATTTTATGATTTTTTTATTTTTTTTTTGCCCATGCCGTTGGTTATCATGTCTGTCCAGTCTTCTGTCTCGTGTACTGCCAATTTTCTTATAGTCCAAGCCGTGTGGTGTTGGTGATCATGTCTGTCCACAATTTTCTGTCTTGTGTATTGCCAATCTTCTTATAGTGTTTGCCGTGTGGCGTTGATTATCATGTCTGTCCACAACCTTATGTCTCGTGTATTGCCAATCTTCTCATATTCCATGCCGTGTGCCATTGGTGATCATGTCTTGTCCACAGCCCCCTGTCTCGTGCATTACCAATGATTTCTTATACCACTGTTCCTCCATGCCATGATTCAAACTGTCCAACATCATCTCTCTTGGTCGTCCTCTCCCTCTTCTCCTCTCCAACTTCCCCGTGTATGTCTCTCCAATCTACTTAAAACTCTCCAAACTACTTAAAACTCTCCAATCTACTTTAAACTCTCCAATCTACTTAAAACTCTCCAATCTACTTAAAACTCTCCAATCTACTGAAAACTCTCCAATCTACTGAAAACTCTCCAATCTACTGAAAACTCTCCAATCTACGTAAAGCTCTCCAATCTACTTAAAGCTCTCCAATCTACTTAAAACTCCAACCTACTTAAAACTCTCCAATCAACTTAAAACTCTCCAATCTACTTAAAACTCTCCAATCTACTTAAAACTCTCCAATCTACTTAAAACTCTATACCGGGCATATCCCCCACCGAGCTGCCAAAAGGATGACTTATTATCTACAGAATAATTGGACAAAGATAGCCCAAAGAGATAAAACACCTTGAAAAAGTAATTGAACAATTGTTCAGAAATTCAAGTTTTATTTTACCTTCCAAGGTGTCACTCAGCCCGTTATATAAATGACAGGCCAGAAGTCGACAGTAGCTTCCCCGCTCCAGAGATGATTGATGGCATCTCTCCTACCATCCCTCAAACTCTGGGCTTCCAATTTGTGGATCCATCTTGTTCCTCGCTAAGGTTACAATACGGTCCCAGCCTATCTGCCCCGTGGCAGTGAACAAGCTTTATAGTTGACTGCACGCGTATCTACAGTTGACATGACTGTAAGTGTGCCTATAATGACTTGATTGTAAGTGTGTCGATAGTTGACTTGAATGTAACCGTATCTACAGTTGACTTGACTTTAAACGGGTTTATAGTTGACATAACTGTAAGTTTGTAACAGGATGACTGATTAAAGTGTGTCTACAGTTATCTAGACTGTAAGTGTGTCTATACTTGACTTGACTGTAAGCATTTCTATAGTTGACTTGACTATAAGTACGTCTATAGTTGACTTGGCTGTGATTGTGTCTATAGTTGACTTGACTATAAGTACGTCTATAATTGACTTGACTATAAGTACGTCTATAGTTGACTTGACTATAAGTACGTCTATAGTTGACTTGACTATAAGTACGTCTATAGTTGACTTGACTATAAGTACGTCTATAGTTGACTTGACTATAAGTACGTCTATAGTTGACTTGACTATAAGTACGTCTATAGTTGA
>OY992876.1:428704129-429034129 GCA_963921405.1 Cepaea hortensis
ATAATAACTACAACCCATGACGGTAGCGAATGTGACTGGTCAGATCAATTCACGCCGTAGATGTTCGTCCACAATGGTTGTATATGAACACATGGTCATTTACACCATCATGCACCATCTTACGTCTCGCACGCTCGATGTGTAACTTCTTTCGTTCGCTTGAAATATGTCTATAACTGCATTGTTGTCTCTTGTATATATCTGTCCTTTCTAGATCACTCAGCGGTCCATAGAGTTTATCTTCCACTGTTGTCTCTCTAGGCCAGAAGGTTTGCCTAGATATGTTGTATATTGGGCAGTCTTGGAGTATGTTCTCTGCTGCCTGCGACGCCAATCCAAATGTGCACATGGCTGATTCACCAATCTTGAATTTTGTTTGCATTTGGTTGCGTTATCTATTGTGTCCTTTTCTGAGCCGCAGAATAATGACTTCTTCTGGTCTGTCCATAATGTGGTAGTCATCTTGAGTAGGTTTTTCGTGGCTTTCTGACTGATTTGAGCATTCTTTTCTTTTTGTGGTATGTAACGGGCACATCAGGCTGTTTTCTTTTGCTCCTTCCTTAGCCAATCGATCAACTCTGTCGTTTCCGGGTATTCCACAGTTGGATGGTATCCACTGTATGGTGACCTTTTGCTGACTGCTAAATTCAGAAAGTAGTGTCCTTAGTACTGGCAATTTCCCAGACAGGAGCGCCTCGAGTACTGATTTTGCATTTGTCAATAGCACCTCAGGTTGTGTACCACGGTTGGTATTTAGTAATTTCTTTCCTGTTGGTATTCTAGTCGTGTCCCTAGTATTATTTGGTTATTCTATGTACACTCAGATCCTCCATATCGAACAGCATTTTGTGCTGACCCATCTGTGTAGACTTGGATCCAGAGGTCCTGTGGGTATTCTTCATGAAGGTAGCTGATAGTGGCTGTTCTGTACTATACACTGTTCTGTTCTTCCCTGTTAAATATTCCTCTCACTTTTGTCTGGATTTGAAGTGATAGTCTATGTTCATCTTCCCATGAAGTTCGCTGTGGAATATTTTTAAGGGGGATACCAACTGTGGGCAGATCGGTGGTTTCTCTGCAGAGTCGTTTGACCTAGTGGATAAAACTGCTTCTTTTCAACCGCAACATAGCTAAGTTTTCAAATCTGTTCTTCATACGGTGGCCTGGCAAGCTGAGGAACTTTTTCTGCTTGTATTGGCGTTTTAGTATCTCTGCGCTCTCTCAGTTCTTGTGTCCTCCCCGTCTTCTCCATCTCCACTATAGGGATTGATCTTATCCCTCCTGTGGTGACTCTAAGTGCTTGATTTTGCACCTTGTCCAGCTTTTTTAGAGTGGTTTTTGATGCTGAACACAACGCAGTTGACTCGTATTCCAAGTGTGGTCATATGCTCTGTTGATAAACATTGCTAACTATTTTCCCACTGGCTCCCCGTGTGGTTCCAATTAGTTTTCTCAGGATGACTATTTTCCTTCTGGCTTTTGCTACTGTTTTGTTGATGTGCTTTCTCCATGTCAGCCTGCCATCATATGTTTCTCCAAGGTATGTTTTTTTTTATTTTTTATCTTCTCTAAGGGGTATTCCATTTATCTGGATGATCCCTGCCTTTTGTTTTGGAGAGAGAGAGTAAATAGAGTAGTGCTGCACTTGTCAGTGTTTATGCTGACACACCATCTATTTGCCCATGCAACAAATGCATCTAAAGCTCTTTGTAGCAATCTGGTGGCCGCTGATGCATGTTCATTTGTGCTCCATAGAAGCAGGTCATTAGCGTACATTGCCGCTTTAATTCCATGCGGTAGATTAGCAATAAGATCATTGATGAAGATTAGAAAAAGTGTGGGGGACAAGACTCCGCCCTGGGGAACACCGTGACGAGCAGTACTTTCTTGCTCTTGAGTTCGTATATCTGTATTCGGGCTCTTCTGTTGTGCAGGTATGCTTTCACCCATTCGAATATTCTTCCACTCACTTTATAGTTTCTCAGTTTCTTCATCAGACCTTCTTTCCAGACTTTGTCAAAAGCTTTCTTCAAATATTTCCAAGCACCAGCTTCTTTTCTTGGAATGCATCCTCAATTTATTGAGTGGGGTAGGTTGTCTGATCTTCCGTAGAGTAGCACTGCCTAAAGGCAGCCTGCTGTGGCACAAGGATGTTTTTACTTTCAATGTACCACTGCAGTCTGTGATTGATGATGCGCTCCATTGCTTTGCAGAGACAGCTGGTGAGGTTAATTCGTCTGTAGCTGGAGGCAATGGAACTATTTTTCCCAGATTTTAGGAGGGGTATCATGATTGCTTCTCTCCAGGCTTGTGGAACACTGACTAAGGTCCAGCTGTTATTGAAGATCTGCAACAGCTTTGCTTTGACCTCTGTTCCTAGGTTCCTGATCATTTCATTGGAGATACCATCAGCTCCTGGTGACTTTCTCATTTTCAGTTTTGATATGGCTAGCTCCAGTTCGCTGATTGTGATCGGTGCCTCCAGAACCTCATGTACTATTTCCTTCTGTCCTGTATGTTGTAGTTTCTCTCGAATCTCTTGTTGTTTCTCTGGACTAATTTCGATATTGTTATCTTGTGCGAATGAGTCCGCAAAATGGTCAGTTGCTTGTTTTCCTGTTAAGATGTTTCCGTCTTTATGTAGTGCAATTTTTGAGTTTCTCACTGTGCCCTCATCGTTAAGTTGTTCTATTAGCGTCCACAACTTCCTTGTGTCTCTTTCAAAGTTCAGTGACTCTGTTTTCTCCTGCCAGATGTTCCGTCTAGTCTGCAGTTTGGCCCTTTGAAATTGGTCTTTTACGTGCTGGTATTTATTGTGGTGCTCTTTGCTAGATTTGGCCTCTGCTTGCTTTCTACATACTTCCACATCATTATGCAACTGTTCCAATTCACTACTCCAGTAGGGTTTATAATGTTCACGGGCCCCTCTTTGTACTGTTTCTCGCGCTGCCTGTAGTATACATTTCCCAAACTCTTCAACTACTTTATTTATGTCTTTCTCAGTGTTCAGGTTTCTAACCAGTATGCTGGTGCGATGCTTGTACATTGCCCAGTCTGCTTTCTTGTAGTTCCACATCGAGAGGGTGCTGCTTTCACTTACAAGCTCATTTTCTACAGTTAGAAAGACTGGCCTTGGTCACTGCCACCAAGTTGTTTCCCAACAATTCGTGTATTGTTCCACTCCAGGTCTGGTGAATGAAAAGCCAGGTCAGGTGTAGTTGTAGTGTGCCATGATCTCGAGTAGAAAATATGTGGGTCGGACGGCTTGTTAATCAAGATTAATCTATTCTCATCCTGCCAGTCTTCCAGTCTCTCTCCTCTCTGGTCCATGTGATCATAGCCCCAGCTCTACGAGTGGCTGTTGAAGTCGCCACACACAATCATTTTTTTTAATGGTAGTGTGTCCAGTGCCTGTAGGCGGTCTCTAGGACAGTAGTAATTGATCAGATGAAGGCCTGTATTGCCTGTCTTACGGTTAGTGTGTGACTTATCTGCAATAATTTTCTCCTTTGTCTTTATTCCATTTCTGATATTTGCCCTCCAGCGACGACTTGCTCCCAATGTGCATTATCAATGCCTGTATCAATCATGTCCCGCTTACACACATCTTCGTATCGTAGTAGAGGCCGACCCCGAGATCTCCTTCCCGTCTGTAATTCACCAAAGCGATGACCTTTGGTATTCTACCATCATCCATCCTCCTGGCGTGTCTTATCCATCTAATTCTACGAAGACTGAGCATGGAACAAACCGTCACACAACCTGATCTTTCCAATACTTCAGTATTTGTGATTTTGTCTTGCCACTTAATACCAAGTATTCTTCACAGACACCACATTTGAAATCTGTTTAAACGTTTCTCATGGTGTGAGTAAGTTGTCCCGGTTTCACTGCCATAAAGAAGAGTACTAAGGTCATAGGCTTGATAGACAAGGACTTTTGTTTTGGCAGTAAGCTTCCTGTTCTCCCAGACTCTTTTTTTTTTAACCTGTTCATTGTTGTTGCTGCCTTACCAATCCTGATGTTGATTTCCTGATCTAGGGATAATTTGCTATTTACCTCTGATCCTAGATATGTAAAATGGTCTACTATCTCTAGTTCGGCGTCGTCAATAAAGATTGATGGTACCCCATGTGCACCTTGTGACATAATCTGTGTCTTCTTTTTGCTAACTGTTAAACCAAATTCAGAACAAGCATTGGAGAATGTAGATAGTAGATGTAATTATTCCTCAGAGTGCGTCGTAATTGCAGCATCATCTGCAAAAAGCAACTCTCTGATCAGTACCCTCCTAATTTTGGTCTTGGCCTTCAATCTCTGAGCATTGTAGAGGCCGCCATCTGAGCGTGAGTGAATGTATATACCACCATCTTGATCACGAAAGGCATATTTCAGTAGAAGTGAAAAGTATATTCCAAAGAGGGTGGGAGCTAGTACACAACCTTGCTTAACGCCACTCTTGATTTCATACTCTTCAGAAGTTGCACCATCAAGTTTGATTATACCCTTCATGCCTGTGTGTAACGATTCCACAATAGACAAAACAGTTGGCGGGCAGCCAATCTTCTTTAGTGCCTTGAACATACCCTCACGACGGACCAAATCAAATGTCTTTGTAAGGTCGATGAAGGCAATAAACAGTGGAAGATTCTGTTCACGGCATTTTTCTTGCATTTATCGCAATGAGAATATCATATTAATGGTAGATCGGTTCTGTCGGACCACACTGTGATTCGGGGTACACTTGATCTCCCGGGAATTCCGGTCCTCAGCATGGTGGTTAGGCACTGAACCGCTACTGTCTCTGGAGTATTATCGTTGTGGTTGCGGTTTGTATTTGCATTTTCCTCATGGTGGACTGGTTGTATATGCTTCCGTCGCCCTGCTACTGAGTGAGTGCGTGGCGTGACTCTGTGAGCTGTGAAATTCATGTGGAATGCTTTTACATCTGTCCGCTTTTGTTTGTACAGTGAACTGCATCTTCGGAACAATGGCTACCGGCTGTTGGTGAATTGACTGATTTGCCTTTTCGGTTCACGAGTGCATTTTTCATGAGACTCCTGGGAGTCGACGCTGGAGCTACGGAGATCGTGATTTGTGCGGCGCTTTTGGCGGGTCACCATGCGGAAAGAGACCGAGCCATTTGAGAAAACCCGGGGCAATGAAGTCTTTCTGGCGACTGCCGACTCCATCGACGATGTACTGTAATTTTCGTGGATGACATTTGTGTTGTGGCGGCGTCATTATGCACAGTGTACCTGTGCGGGCTGTTGGATTGCTGAGACTCCTGTCTGTTCCACTTTTCACATTGGACAGTGAGGAGCGTTTTGTGTGATGTTCACTGGCACGGAAACGGAGCATAATGGGGACAACCCGTTGCCGTGAAGTTGGAACCTCGACCAACTAACTAACTAACACTTGATCTCCCAGGACTTAAAGTCTGCGCAGAACAATTCTGGCAAATACTTTCCCAACAAAACACAGAAATGAGATACCCCTATAGTTGTTACAATCACTCCGATCGCCCTTGTTCTTATACAATGTTATGATGCTTGAGTCTTTGAAATCCTGTGGGCTTGTCCTTCTCGCCAGCATAGTTCTATTTGCTGGTGGATCTGTGGAGTGAGTATGTCTTGCCCACGCCTGATAACATCTATTGGAATCCCATCCTTACCTGGAGCCTTGCCAGATGCAAGTTCATTTATAGCACACATAACTTCTGTTATAGTGGGAAGAGTGTCCAGGTGGTCAAGAGTTGGCAGGGCCTCTATGGCGTTGAGGGCATCATCCGCTAGTTTGGTCTCACTTGAGTAAAGTTTCAAATAGTGCTCTACCCATCTATCCATCTATTGTTTCTTCTCAGTGATGATTTCTCCAGTCAAGGTTTTCAGTGGTTCACTTCTTTTGATCATTGGATCACTTGCTTTCTTTATCCTTTCATACATGCTTCTGATGTTTCCCTTATCACTTGCATTTTGAATGGACTCTTGATAACTTGATCCAATAGTCATTTGCACACTGCCTGGCAGCCTTTTGCACATCCTTCCTAGGTTGCTTCGGCTAACTGAGAGTGTTACGTGTTATTCTTGCCTTGTTTTCTTATGAGAGCTATCTTATTTTTATCAATCAAGGGCTGCAGTGTCTGGCTGTTTGCCGCAAACTAGCCCTGTCTCTTAAGATCCACAGTGCCGTAAACCCCAACTGCTATTTTATAAAAAGTTTCCTTAAGTTTACCCCATTTTTCACTTGATGTACAATTTTCTGGTGTATCAGTGAAAGCGTCTTCAAGTTGCTGTTGGAACTCAAAGCACTTATTAGGATCGTGGGTGTTAATAATATTAATCCTGGGGCCAGATGTGTGTTTAGCTGTGTAGATTCTCTTTGGTCTCAGTCTAACCCTTGCAACATCCAAAGAATAATCCGTATCACAGTCAGCACTGTGGTAACTTCTAGTTAATGATGCTTGGTTCAGATGTTGTCTCCATGTGATGATGAAGTCCAGCTGATGCTAATGGCCGGATCTTGGATGTTTACATGTGGCCTTTTGCAGCGACCTATGTTGTATTTTCCAAGGCACACTGGTCATAAACTCGAGTCCTTGCCCACACGAGCATTGAAATCACCGAGCATATAATTGTAGTCGGATTTTGGAACTGCCTTGATCACAGAGTCTAACTTCTCATAGAACGAAATCTTCACATCATCAGAGCTAGTGAACGTCTGTGCATATATAGTGATAATGGTGGCAAAACCACAAGAGATTGCCAAGCGCACGGATAATAGTCTTTCATTACCTCCAGCTGGAATTTAAATCATTCCCAGTAGCGAATTATTCACTGCAAAGACCACACCATTTTGCCTTTTTTTCTGCCTGCCTTCTACCCTTCCAAAAAAAAAAAAAAAAAGGTGTAATTGTTTTTCCTGAGTGACCCTTCCTCGGCGAGGCGAGTCTCCTGCAGGCCAGCAATATCAATGTTAAGACGATTGAGTTCAGCATTAATCACAGCCATTTTTCTCACATCGTCAATATGTGTCAGTTCAGTGGAAAATCATGGACACGTGGTTCTTATGTTCCAGGTTGCAAGCCGTAGCTTGAGGTTTCTTTTTTCTTATTTTAGTAGTACCTGGTGCATTGGTTTAACAGCCTGCGATCCAGATTTTGTCCAAGCCCCAAGTACCCATTGAAGCAGGCAGGCTCTGATGGATCAGCACCCAATTGCCCGGGGGCTGCCCAGCCTGAGGCGTGCAGAGCTGATCAGTGTAAGTGTCTCCCACCGTCAGAAGCAACCCGTGGCGCCCTATGTCTACGCCAATTGACAAGGACTTATAACCCGTAACTGCTACCTCTCGCTTTGATTAAGACCAGGGATGGGGTTATGCCTCTCCATAGCCCAAAGCCTGGGATAAAATAAACATCAGCATTTACAGTTTAATTATATATTTAGTCCAGTTAATCCGTACAGGCAGTGCATGGGACACAACCATGACATTTCTGCCCTAACAAAAGTAAGTTGTAATCACGTCCCCTTGCTCGCCAATACATGTTTCATGCTGTGAAAGTAATACCAGGATCATGGTTGGCCGATCGCCGTGCGCGGTTCGACACCAGAAGGCGGCGTGGCTGTAAGGTGCTGAGTAGTAAGCGCTTACATAACCGGTGACTGCTGTGTGCCTGTTTCTTACTTGTATATAATGTTCTACTTTCATGAGCTCGCCCAAGCAGTTGTCGTTACTTACTCTAGCAGTCCAAGGAATCCGGAACATACAGCTCTCTTTGCGTGCTTAGCTGTATGTTGTTCGGTTCCATATTAGTATGCCTTAAGTGGAGATGGCATCACTGAATAGAAAAGAGCTCTCGCTCTAAAACTTCCGGTGTGCTGATACCAAGGTAGCGGGTTCAACCCCTACACCGGTCATTATCACAATCTTCATCATCAAGTGCCCTGCCAGCTGGCGTGGGCGTTTATGGCTCTCCACAGATCTCGGTCTTTGGTGTTCTGGATCAACTCTGATGATGATATTCCTCCATGCCACCGTTTCAGTCCATCTAGTATCATTTCTCTTGGTCTGCCTCTGCCTCTCTTCCCCTCGATCTTTCCAGTTGTCACGATGTTCTCCAATGCCTCTCTTCTCATCACATGACCACCGGACAGTTGAACTAAAATGTTGACTTCTCGTCCTTCACTTACCGACGTAAATTACAAACACCTCAGAAGTTGGGATGGGTTCGCCTGATGGCGAGGGACACTGGCAATAGGGAAAGCATTTTCACAAGCAAAATCAGTCCAGTGCTACCGGAAGTAGTGTGTATGTACTACGCTTAAGTTCAAAGAGAACGAGCGCAAAGTAAGCCTTAATTTAGTGTTGTAGTTGTTGATGTTGTTTTCTTTCTGATTAAGTCTTATCACAGCACGGAGTAGTAAAATAATTGCTTGCCTTCTGTAGTATGAGCGAAATTACAAGCAATAAGTGATGTACATTCAAAGGAACATGGAACTGGCTGAATTGAATTACTTGATCAAAATGCCTGTTGAACTGATCTGTTTTCTTTTGCCTCAACTGTCAACATCATCATTAGTACCATGTGCCATACCGATAAACGTGGGCGGTCATGTTTCACCATCTCACACGAATACCAGAGTCATGGATCAGTCTGTGTTCTTGTCTCGACCATGCGACGTGGCCAAGTCATCCAGGTATTTACTTCTCTGCCTTCCCCTTCTTTCCCCCTCCCTCAATCTTGCCAGTTGTCATAAAGTTCTCCAGTTTATTTCATCTCATAACGTGTCCAGCAAGATTTTGACTGTCTGCGTTTAATTTATCTAATCAGTTTACGCGTTTCATTTGCTTCTTGAAGAACTTGCTCATTGATTTTTCTATCTGTCCATTGTAGTCTTTTCCTATTCCTAAGAAACGACATTTCCACTGCAATTAGATGTTTTTCAGCTTGTCTTCTCATTGTCCAGCTTCACATCTGTACAAAAGTACTTCAACACTCTTTTTCTCGTTGAAATTGACATAATTTTATTGGTCAGTATGTTTTTCATCTTACAAATGGCTGCCTTCGCCGTGGCGATTCTTGTTCTAATCTCTTCATGGCATCTCCGATCAGATGTTATGACTGTTCCGAGAACATTGTGCCGATTCACTTGTTTAATAATATTCCCATTTACTTGTATATTACATTGGGGTATTTCTTTCTTCCTGACTGACTTACTGGCACCTTGCCGTCTTGACAGACGATGGTTTGTAAAATGGAGTTATCTCTCCATAACACACAGCATGGGCTGAATTTAGAGACCATGTGTTATCCATGCAGCATGATCCCTCTCTCGACCTGCCTAGTTCACTCCAGAGGAAAGGTAACACTCCTGGAACGAGAAACGCTGCAGAAGCTACCAAATCAGCAAAGCAATACTCTAATTCTCCGCCTGTCAGAGCTTAAATCCTAGACCAGTTGCCAACCAAGACTTAGGGCCTGGTCTAACCTGCCATGACATTTTGTCTTTAGGTTGCATTTCCTCGCACCAGGATAAAGCTTGTACCCTCTCAATTGCGCTCCTCCACCCGAAGCCATTAACATAATATGAGGTGTCGGGTTTGGTAAGCGCCGCCCAACATTCGGCGCTAACAGAAAGCAGGTAGTCCCGTCTACTGTCATACGGTAGCTCAGTCATATCTGACTAAGACCTGATACCACTTTCTTCCTAGTGACGACCATAATCTCTGCCTTCTTACAATTTAATTGACAGAATCAAGGATTCATGATGATTTGCTTCCCTACCAGCTGATGAATTATTCCATAAACTTTTTTGTGTTCTCATAATCACGAGGTGGGCAAGGTGGTAATGGTTGTGTGACATCTTCACGGATAATTGTTATTCTTGTGAAATCACTCGGTTTGCAACATTTGTAGTTTTCGGCTGCGGCGTTCATCGAAGATCATGACAACAGTTCGTTGCTTGCACGGACACACACACACACACACGTTCGCGCGCGCACAAACACACACGACACACACATGGCACACACAAACACACACATGACACACAAACACGTACACACACATGACACATACAAACACACACACACATGACACACAAACACACATGACACACACACACACACATGACACACACAAACACACACGACCCACACAAACACACATAACAGACACAAACAACACACAACCACGCACGAACATACGCAAACGAACACAATTGACACAAGTTTTTAAAATGATATAGGGGAAATAATCATGAAAATCGCGAGACTCTTAGTTGTACTTATTTCCCCTTCTCAAGAATTAATTGGAACAACGTGGATCCAGTTTTTTCCCGGATTCCGAGTATGGTTCAACTTCCGCTTACTGATTCATCCTGAAATGTATGCAGATGGTGCTGTGTTCGGTTATAGCGAACCAGCGATGTTGTGTTCCTGTCAGCCGACACACCCGTCTTCATCACTGCATTTTAGATCCAGACCCATCTTGTACCCTCCCTACAACGCACTCAGAGATCTGGTGTGAGTATGAATTTACATGTTGACGTCTTACCAAGGCAGCGGCTACACGGGGCAGTCTTTAAGATATTGAACTATATAATAATGTCCAACGTGGACGACGTCTGGCTACTTGAGACCACGTAGATCTTGTCGCTTCCGGAAACCATACCGGCAATAGGAAGCTATCGTTACCTGGCCAGGCCTGTGCCACTGCTGACCTGCATTGCCTGTCTACATCGCCTGCTTACTTCGCCTGTCTACATCGCCTGTCTACATCACCTGTCTACCTCACCTGCCTACATCACCTTTCTACATCGCCTGTCTACATCGCCTTTCTACATCGCCTGTCTACATCACCTTTCTACATCGCCTGTCTACATCGCCTGTCTACGTCACCTGTCTAAATCGCCTTTCTACATCCCTGTCTACATTGTTTGTCTACATTGCCTGCCTACCTCACCTGTCTACATCGCCTGATTACATCGTTTGTCTACCTTGCCTGCCCACCTCACCTGTCTACATCGCCTGATTACCTCGCCTGCCTACACCGTCTGTCTATATAGCTTGCCTACCTTGCCTGCCTAACCTCGCCTGTCTGCCTCGCTTGTCTACATCGCCTGCCTACCTGGCCTGCCAACATCGCTTGCCTACATCGCCTGTCTACATAGCTTGCCTACCACATCTGTCTACCTCACTCGCCTACCTCGCCTGTCTACCTCGCCTGTCTACATCGCCTGCCTACCTCGTCTGCCTACCTGTCCTGCCAACATCGCTTGCCTACATCGCCTGTCTGCATAGCTTGCCTACCTCGCCTGTCTACCTCACCTGTCTACCTCGCCTGCCTACGCGGCCTGAACGCCTGGTACAGTGAAGAATGCCGAAGCTAAACTCTGTCAGATACGCCGCGTCACACTGGAAGCTTCTAACTGAACTTCCTCACATTTATATTTCATTCTGCTCGTTATCGACCGGCGTAGGCGTCCATGTGTCTTCATAGATCTCGCTTCCCGGAGCTCTCGATTACTTCTACTGATGATGTTCCTCCAAACCACCGTCTCAGTTCATCCAGCATCATCTCCCTGGGTCTCCCCTGCCTCTTCTACCGCCGGTCCTCCCAGTCGTCGCGACTCTCTTCTAATTATTAGACCAATGACCACTGTTTGTCTCCCTTTATGCTTGTATACAATGTTCGACTTTTTGTAGCCCCTCCCAGGCAGTTGTCGTTGCATAGTCTGGCAGTCCAAGGCATTGGGAACATACAGCTCTCCTTGGGGCGGTTGTGAAGGGCTTAAAAACGTAATTCGTAATCGCGCATACCGCGTTCAAAATAACGATTTAGTAGCAGATCGGCTTGCTTTGGGTTCCATACAATGGTGTCAGTGCGGTCATTCAGAAAGCAATGATAAACTACTGAATGTAAATTTGCCAAGAAATCACTAACAGCCAAAAATGCTGGGGTTGACTGTGAGGTCCTATAAAGGATATACAGTTAGCTAACACACAGCTCTCTTTGCTTCCTTAGTTGTATGTCACATTGATCAGTGAATTTATGCTTTAATTCTTTTTTTGTGTGGGTGGCATATCCTATTTACAGGACACCGCTGTCAACATCAGCACTGATTTTATTGATGTCTTGGTAAGTTTACGTTCAGTAAGTTGCGACTGATTTCTGAACGGCCGGTTCCCATACCAACACGGTAAAACCTAGCACGACACGGTCTGCTTCTAAATCGGTCGCAGCTGGGTTTCGAAAGCAGGTAAACGGAATTACGAGCCGCGTCCGAATGCCTTTGCCACGGAGACCGGCGATTTGGTTACTTTACTATTATTTGGTTTTGCTGATAAATTTTCTTCACAGCCCTCCGTGTTTTGTTATTATAATGTTTTTTTTTTTTTTAGCATATCCTTTACAGGACTTAGCTGTCAACACCAGCATCTTTCAGCTGTATGTTGATTTCTTGGCAAGATTACGCTCAGTAGTTTGCCATTGCTTTCTGAGTGGCCGGCTCACATACCTCGTAAGTTACCGATGCGATTCGAACCACTACTGATTTGAACCGTCATCACGTTGCCGACGAGAGTATACGAGATTACGGAGAAAAGTCATAACCTCTAAGCCACGAAATTATAATGTTACACAGCTGATTTACATTCCGTGAGTTGCAGCTCCGCACGAATGTCTAAGGGACATAACCATTACAAACATGATCTTACACCAGTAACCTGTAATTGTCTCCCTTAGGTAGCATCACAAACAGCCTGGCATGTACTCTGGCGGACCAACAACCCCAGGTTGATGTTCCAGACAGTAATTTACTATGGCTTTCTGAAGGAGAAGTCAAAGTTTAAGTAGAACTCAAGGCCGGTGTAGGAAAACCCTCCTACAACTGTGGTTTCTACTACAAACAATATATTATCGACAACCCGTATATTGCCCGAGGAAGGAGCGACTTAAATGGTGAACCGAAGTTAAACGGTGCGAAATTCGTGGCTCCAGCTACAGCTCACCCACCAGCAGGGCAGGTTAACTCTACCAGGCCCGATAGTTTAACAGGACTACATTGCAGGCAGCTAGCTATAGTTCGGACACAGCTCATTATCCATTGCCTGCCGGCTGGCGTGGGTGATCATGCCGCTCCATAAATTACTAAAGGGTGTATTTTTAATGACTGTTGGGTTTTTGGAAAATATTTCCGTTTCAAGTTGTGTATTCACCCTCTGTGAACTCTCGCGCCGAAAAATAACCAAAACGCTCTAGATGTGTATGCACGTACATGCATGCGCAAACACGTGTGTGCGTGCCTACACATTTAAACTCGAGTAAGACCACAGTCTGCTCTAGTAAAGGAAAGGTGCTGAACACGGAGGCATCCAGCCAGGAGGCGCACCACAGAAATCAGGATGCCACACAATTACGCAATGAGCTATGTCAATTACTGGAAAACGTTATGGTGCTTACTCTACTTTGGAACCCCCAGGTATGTGTAGTGCTGGGCCTTATGCCTCGAAAGGGTCCAACCACAACTACTGGAGGTCCTTCTCAGTTGTCCTGTGGAGCCAAGGGACATAAGAATAGAGCGTCTGGCCATACCAAACAAAGACTAAAAATAGACAACATTGCAGTTATAGACATATTTCAAGCGAACGAAAGAAGAAGAAGAATCTATGTAATCTTCTTCTTCACATGTTTTAGGTCTACCACTACGTCGTTTGCTTTATGGGTTCCAGACAAGAGAGTCTCTGGTTATATTATTCTCAGGTTTTCTCAGTGTGTGTCCTACCCGGCGCCAGGGCCTGTTCCTCACCTCTTGGCTCACTGGTAGTTGTCTAGTTCTCTCCACGACCTCCATATTGGTTCAATGGTATTTGTCTTGTTCTCTCCATGGAGTTTATCCCGCTTCTGTCATGGAGTTTAAAATTCTACTGCTATATTAAGTAGCGATGAGGTGTCTGCATTGGTAGGGAGCGTCTGCTTGATAACGCTCTTCACATAGCACGCTTGTTATAGCTCGTTGTTGGTGATTAGAATAATACTACCGCCCATGGCTGAATGTGCGTGCTTTAATGGTCACTGCTGTAAGCTCGTTGAAGTTACACAAGACTGGATTGTATGTCGGGTGCTGTACATATCTTTCCCAGCACTTGAACCGATAACTGGACTTTTCCACGGCCAGGTAAAGTAGACATTTGTTGCTGCCGTGGTCACGTAACTGGGTCAGCACCTTTCTGGTTAGCGACTCTGTGTTCTTTTCGCTGGACTCATTTTCAATCATTGTCATAAGTTTAAGTTCTTGCACATGACTATTCATAACAACTCGTAAACTGGAGTGAACTCAACATGTCTGGAATAACAACACATAACTCCATTTCATTCTATATTGACTCCAAGCATTGAATAAATTACAATATACGTTGTCACAACTAAATGCTCAGAGTCGACACAATAACTACACATCTATGAAAAAAAGTAGGGGCTCATTGTTTGGCCGTTCTACTATACCCAGACCTCGATTAGACACTGACCGTGGTTCAAGCTCAACTCATTGCCCGCAGGAGACACTGTCTTCTCCTCCGCAGCCCCGCCTCGCAAGGCGAGATTCTTGAACTTCACATCTTGACGCTGGGTTGCGTGAAGCCGTAGCCTGACTGCACCGGGTGGTCCATGATCTAACCTTGGTCTATGTCACTCCACATTGTTCGCTGGTATTTGTCTAGTTCTCTCCAAGAGCTCTAAATTGGTTCACTGGTGTTTGTTTAGTTCTCTCAATGAGCTTCACATTGGTTCACATTGTGTAGTTCTCTCCATGAGCTCCACGTTGGTTCTCTGGTATTTGTCTAGTTTTCTTCGTGTGCTCTACGTTCGTTCACTGGTATTTGTTTAGTTCTCTCCATGAGCTCCACTTTGGTTCACTGGTATTTGTCTAGTTCTCTCCATGAGCTCCACATTGATTCACTTGGATTTTCTAGTTCTCTCCATGAGTTCCACGTTCGTTCACTGGTATTTGTCTTGCTTTCTCCATGAGCTCCACATTCATTCACTGGTATTTGTCCAGTTCTCTCCATGAGCTCCACGTTGGTTCACTGGTATTTGTCTAGTTCTCTCCATGTGCTCTACGTTCGTTCACTGGTATTTGTCTAGTTTTCTCCATGAGATGCACGTTGGTACACTGGGGTCTATCTAGCTCTCTCCGTGAGCTCCATGTTGGCTCAATGGTATTTGTCTAGTTCCATCGATGAGCTCCACGTTGGTGATTCTGGCATACCATTTGTTTCCCACCATTCTGCCCAGACAGCTCACATTATCAACACGGCTATGGCTGCAACCAAATACATTAACCACTCACTTGTTATTGTTGTTATTGTTATTTTCTTGTTTTCATTACATCGAACATAATCCCGCCTGGCTCGCCACATTCCACAGAGCAGCCTACAACCAGACGGAGGTATCGCACAGAGCACAAACTCCGTAGATCCAGCCACGACCTCTTCCCAAAAATTGCACTCGCGAACCGAATGAGGCAGTGCAGGAACGAACTCGCGACCTTGAGGACACAGGGCAGATCGGCTTGACCATGGCAGCCCGCGCACTATGAGCTCTAGTCGAATGCCGACGCGAGTATGCACGCACGAGTTCTCGTACTCACCCACGCACACCTTGAAGGGTCCAATGACGATGTTCACCGCCCCATATCTCTGGTTGGACATGGTTGAGAAGCAGATTTGGATGAAAGAAAACAAAGAAACGTTTAGAAAGCAGTGTGTTGCCGCGGTGACCTGAGACACACAGGCCACGAATGACAGGTACGAACTCCGTAGATCTCGCCACGACCCCCTCCAAAAATTGCACTCGCGAAGAAAGAGGCAGTGCAGGAACGAACTCGCGACATTTGGGTGGGGGATAGAGACATTGGGAGTACGGCAATAGTAGGATACAGGAGTTTGAGAGTGTATGGCAGGGGGGAGTGAGGGGGTAAATGTGAGCTTAGTGATACGGGGAGGGGGGGGGGCAGAGAAACTGAGGGCAGGGAGACGAGGGCTAGGGAAGTATGACTAAAGTATGGGAGATTATCGTAAGGGAAATGATAGCAGTGAAGAGGATAACAAGAGAGATGATGGTAGTGAAAATGATAGTAGGGGAGATTATCGCAGGGAAGATGATAGTAGTGAAGGTGATAGCAAGGGAGATGATAGTAGCGAAGATGATAGCGGGGGAGAAGATAGCAGTGGAGATGATAGCAGTAAAGATGATAACAGGGGAGATGATAGTAGTGGAGATGATAGTACTGTAACGAAATTGCCGGGCAGTCTCTATTCACATTAATAAATTAAATAATGACAACAAAGTGTTCGGTAGTAATCACAAATTCAACTTTAAACTGACCAAAACGGGATTACGTACAATATGTAAATTGGCGCACTTCGTGACCCAATGTGAATATGGCCTTCGAGAAGGGTAAAGAAGTCTGTAATTTGTGCGGTAAAAGGGTTGTCTCTCTTTTCACGTTAGAGACGGGGTGAACCCTGCCTGTATTTAGGGATTGTTTAATTTTTTTTTAGCATATCCTTTACAGGACTTAGCTGTCAACACCAGCATCTTTCAGCTGTATGTTGATCTCTTGGCAAGATTACGCTCAGTAGTTTGCCATTGCTTTCTGAGCGGCCGGCTCACATACCCCGTAAGTTACCGATGCGATTCGAACCACTGCTGATTTGAACCGTCATCACGTTACCTGACGAGAGTATACGAGACGAGATTACGGAGAAAAGTCATAACCTCTAAGCCACGAAGACGGCTATTTAGGGATAGGATACACTAAAATCACGAACATTACGTGATGTGTGTAGATCATGTAGTATCTCGAGCTCACGAGATTAGCAAGGCCCCGCCTTCCTTCGAGAACTATCTCAGGGTGTGCAAGACCGTGATGCCAAGAGGTTCTTTTTCTGAAAATTCTTCGATCTATTTTTTTTTAAAAATGTGGTAGCATTTTCTTAAGCCGCTTACCACGCGTTCGAAACTCGGCGGCAACCGATTTGGCAGCAGACCTTGTCGCGCTGGGGTTTTAACGTGTTGATATGGGAGCCGGTCGTTCGGATATCAATGGCAAACTATTGAACGTAAAACTTGCCAAGACATCAACAACAGCAGTAAAATGCTGGTGTTGACAGCGATGTCATGTAATTAGGATATGCCCCTCCCCCCAAAAAAAGCAATCATTTACAAAAGAGCTCTACCTGCATCTATTACCTACTACCTACATCTGTGTATTCTGAATTTGAAAGGTTTTGTGATTTTTTCGCTTAATTATATTTAAAAAGAAATAAACACAAAACTTCCTAACAGTCATCTGGCTGCTAGAACCGGCCTAAGCCAGTTAAGATGACACACTTAAATCAGCTGTGCATATTAAGCCAGTAACCCATTTCCTAAATCGTAAACTCCACAAAAGAGGACAGCGAAAATTTCAGAATATATAAAAAAGGAAGAATGGGATAATAATGGAATCAATCTTATGTGAAGATAATCTATTATCTTCCCGAGGAAATGAGCTTTAATTCAAATCTAAACTTGGCTTAGTTTGCTAGATGTCAATATTCTTCTTCTTCTTCTTCTTCTTCTTCTTCTTCTTCTTCTTCTTCTTCTTCTTCTTCTTCTTCTTCTTCTTCTTCTTCTTCTTCTTCTTCTTCTTCTTCTTCTTCTTCTTCTTCTTCTTCTTCTTCTTCTTCTTCTTCTTCTTCTTCTTCTTCTGCTGCTGCTGCTGCTGCTGCTGCTGCTGCTGCTGCTGCTGCTGCTGCTGCTGCTGCTGCTGCTGCTGCTGCTGCTGCTGCTGCTGCTGCTGCTGCTGCTGCTGCTGCTGCTGCTGCTGCTGCTGCTGCTGCTGCTGCTGCTGCTGCTGCTGCTGCTGCTGCTGCTGCTGCTGCTGCTGCTGCTGCTGCTGCTGCTGCTGCTGCTGCTGCTGCTGCTGCTGCTGCTGCTGCTGCTGCTGCTGCTGCTGCTGCTGCTGCTGCTGCTGCTGCTGCTGCTGCTGCTGCTGCTGCTGCTGCTGCTGCTGCTGCTGCTGCTGCTGCTGCTGCTGCTGCTGCTGCTGCTGCTGCTGCTGCTGCTGCTGCTGCTGCTGCTGCTGCTGCTGCTGCTGCTGCTGCTGCTGCTGCTGCTGCTGCTGCTGCTGCTGCTTCTTCTTCTTCTTCTGCGTTCGTCCGGATTGTTTTTCGAACGTGATTGCATTGTGCTGTTTACAGCAGAGTTGCGCCGTTAGGCCGAAACATCCGACTTTTGTGTGCATTTGTTGACCGGGTTAACCTTCCCGGGGATTTCAATATTCAGCATCTAGTGCCATAACGGGTGGCGCAAATATACACTGGAGAACGCTCTATACGGAATAGCTCTACTATAGTATGCGTCTTTAAATGTAGAAATATATTTAAAACTACATATACAGAACTGACATAAATACACTAGGGAAACCCACCCACTTCCAAATTATTTTTTTTTTTTTAAATTCGCATATCCCTTTTGTAGCTTGTCGTCCCTGGAGGAAAGTGGACGCGACAAGCACATCTTTAATATCCCTCTGATATTGGAACTATTGAATGACTTTTGTCTACACTCCTCCCTTCTGTCTTTCATACACTATATATATCTCTCTCTCTTTCTCTCTCTCCTTCATAACATACCCTGACAACAGTTTCCTCCAACAATTAATAACCTGTTTATTGTTGAAAACTATGTCAGTTGTATGTATTGAATGTGTATATGTAGTTGTTAGTGTCTGCTAATGTGAGTGCAAGATAGGACTTTTGAACATTCGTCTCCGTGTCTCCTCTAGCATAGTCATACGGCCAAAACATAGGACATCACACATAGAATTGGAACGTTCTCACCCTGGATGCTCCGTTCAGCTTGAGTCTGGAGGTAAATCCGTTATTGAAAAAAACAACTGTTCACCACTGTATCACCCTAAAGTAATGTGATCACGGTAAGTTCCTTCAGTAGACAGAGTTTTCCGTTTTTATGTTATTATAATCCATCAGTGAAAACACATCACACCTGTCCACAGTTATTTAACCGTTTTCTGAATATAGGTAAACTGGTCTATAGTTCTTCACTGTTTCGTTTAGGTGAGTACCCAATTACAATGTTTTAGCCTATTTGCTCTGCTTGAATAAAGTTCTTTCACTAAGGTTCACCAAAACCTGTTTCTTGCCATTCGTTATGTCAACCCACTCTTATTGACTGTTTAGGTTGAATTTGCTATAGTGACATACTTTCACTGCACCTGTGACTTCAGGATCTTTACTCTTTACTCTTTTCTGAACAGGTCAGGATTATATATGAAACCTGTGGGATTATACAATCAGGTGATATGAGTCTGTTACAAACTACTTCTTATGTGAGTGTCTTTCTCCGGCCATACTGAGAAGCCTCCGAAGAACACTCAGACATAAGACAGATGAGTGCACTACAGTCTAAACTAATCACTAATAGAAAGCAATAGTAAACCCTGTTTACGTTTTTTTCAACATGGCGGAACAACGTGTTTTCTTCGTGCGGTCAGCAGTCAACATACCGAAGCGGCGTGGTAGCCGCGCAGGGAAAAAGAAGCAAGGTAAGCGTGGAGGTTTGAGGCGTTTTAGACTCAAGTGTCACCGACTAGGACTCAGGAATATCCGTATTCTATATTGGTACTGTGCCAGTGTAAAACAACGGCGCTCTATTTTAGAAACCCTAGTTTACAGGAACGACATTGTAGCACTCCAGGAGACGAGACTGGGCGATCAGCTACTCCAAATTGCCGGCTTCAAATGTTTCTACAACAGACGACATCTGGGAATGGCGATTCTCGTTCGCGACAGCATGGTGGCGTCAGAGCTAGACATGTCCAGTTGGGACAGTGACGATATACAAATACAGGCGTTGAGAGTTCATTCCAGTATACCATTCGTGGTGGTTAATGTTTATGCCCGCAATGCCAGTGTGGACGCCCAGAAGTGGCAGTGCTTAAGTGGCATATTAGGCCACGAGAGAAATGTTATTTTCTGTGGTGACTTCAACGCTAAATGCAGATCATGGGGAAACACTTCCTCCAATACACAGGGGGAGGAGCTCGAGACTGCACTGGAAACCATCGACCTGGTTTGTATCAACAGTGGCTGTGTCACCAGGACAGCAAGCCGTCCGGGCGATGAGGACAGTGCTATTGATCTGGCGCTAGTTTCACCTTCACTCACTACAGTGTGTAGATGGGGTGTCCTAGGACACCATGGCAGCGACCACCACCCGTGCAGCATACTGGTCGAGAAAGGTAGAACCAGGCAGCACAAGCTAAAGGTAAAGACGTTCCAGTATGACAGTACAGGGCAAGATGTGGTGAGTAAAATAAGACGTGACAAGCGCAGAACGTTTCAGGGCAGGAAAAAAAGCTGGGAGCAGCCACCGTGGTGGAGTTTCGAGGTGGACAAGGCTTGGGTGGATAAGCGTAGTGTTGTAAGGAGATGGCAAAATGCCAAGAAGAACAGAGCTGGTCATCCTAGTCCCCGCTTGCACTTAGAAAGAGAGATGCACACAAAAGTAAGCTACTTCAAAAAAACTGGTCAAGGTTGTTAAAAGCGAAAAATGGGCAGAGGTGTGTCAAAGAGTAAGCACAGACAAGTCACTGAAATTGTTCTGGCGACTACATAAAAGCATGAGTGGTGTAGTCAAGAATAAGAGCATTTCTGACTTCCAAGGTGCTGACCTCATCTGGCAGAGGACTGACGAGGACAAGGGCAAAGCCCTCTTTGAACGCTACCTTGAGCAAAGCAACCAGTCAGACATGGGAGGCCGAAATCTGGCCAAGGAGGTCACCTCAGACAGATGCAAGGCCCAGAACACTTCGAATGAAGACACAGTGACAGTGAAAGAAATCAAGGCTGTGCTTCGACGATCAAAAAACAGTGCTCCAGGTCCTGATGGCATAAGATACGACGACATAAATAGGTGTACCGACAATGAGCTAGAGAAACTAGCAGACATGTACAACAACAGTATAGGGAGTGCTAGCATCAAGGAGGAATGGTTACACAGCTATCTGATTCCCTTGCCGAAGCCTGACAAAGACCACAAAAAAATTCAGGGATATCGAATTATAACCATGCAGAATACAATAGGCAAGCTGCTGGAGAAGGTAATTGCCAGGAAAATATCAAGCCACCTAGAGAGGCAAGGTGTTTTCCCACCCACCCTGGGTGGGTACCGTCCAAAGAGAGAAACCTGGACCAATGCAGCAGTCTTTGCCCAGGATGTCTATGAAGGTTTCCACTCAGGCAATGAAACCGTTGCTGCAGCGATTGATCTTGAGGACGCATACAACAGAGTACCACTGGATTTTTTAGTGTTTCAGCTTCTCGAGCTAAACGTAAGTCCATTCCTCCTTAGTTGGATCGCTGCAGCCCTCTTCCAACGGAAAGTAGTTTTTAGATGTGGCAGTTAGACTTCGGAACCAACAACAATATATCCTGGCCTACCACAGGGATCACCATTATCTCCGGTACTGTTCAACGCCTCCCCCGATGGTGTTTCCACCTTGTGGTGGTGGGGGAGCTTGAGTTTCTCAATGACCCTGAGAGCTATGCCGGCGGTAGCGTAGCTACCAGCAGGGCCTCCCAAGCCGGACAGGTCAACGGGTAGAGAACAGACAAAGAGAAACACCCTGGTCCTCCAGGTTGGGGGTTGAAGCGTGGGGTTAACATCCCCACCTTTGTAAAAACCTTTCTTTGTTACGAAACAAATACATGAGCCTCGATATCGGACTGACTTATCTGGACAACGACCTTGGAACGTTAAAGGACTTTTGAGATTTGGAACATGGAATGTACGGACACTATATCGAGCTGGAGCGGCCGAAGAACTAACCCGGGAGCTGATTGAATATCAAATGGATATAACAGCAATTCAAGAAATAAGGTGGCCAGGAGAGGGTACTTTAGAGCAAAATGGAATGATTATAATATATGGAGGAAACACCCAAAATAAACATGAATTAGGAACAGGATTTGTCATCAAAAAAGAGTTATGGGGGAACGTTTTAAACTTTAAAGCTTTTAATGACAGGATTAGTAAATTACGAATAAAAGGTAAATGGAAAAATATAACGATGATTAATGTACATGCACCTACTGAAGAGAAAGAAGATGATATTAAAGAAGACTTTTATAATGATCTGGAAGATGTCATAGAAGAAACCCCCAAACAGGACATCCTGATTGTGCTGGGAGACTTCAATGCAAAAATAGGTAGAGAGCAAACTAATAAAAAAGTGGCCGGTATGGAAAGCCTACATACAACTTCAAATGATAATGGATGGAGAGTCATCAACCTGGCAGAAGCCAAAGGACTGCAGGTTAGCAGTACCAGACTACAAAGAAAGGATATACACAAACAAACTTGGAAATCATGTGACAAGAGAACCTATAATCAAATAGATCACATTTTAATTAACAACAGAAATGCATCAAACATACAGCAAGTCAGAAGTTATAGAGGAGCTGAGTGCCACAGTGACCACTTCCTCGTTGGAGCAAAATTTAAAATAAAACTTAAGAGAGCTTTCTATACTAAATTACAAAGATTACACCCAACATATAACAGAGAAAAACTGCAAGACATTACAGTCAAAGAGAAATTTACAGATGAAATAAAATGTAAACTTGAAACTCTACAAAACCCTTTGGAGGAAAGCATTGACCAAACTTGGTTGAACATCAAGAATACAATTCAGTCTACCGCGGAAGAATGTCTCGGTGTGTTAACCACGCATAGAAAGAACAGATGGTTCAATCAAAAATGTGAAGAAGCGGTCATTAGGAAGAAGAATGCCAGACATGTATGGTTAAATGACATCAATAACATCCAAAAGGAAGAGCATTATAGAAATGAATGTAAAGAGGCTACAAAAATAGTCAGACAGCAGAAGCGAGAATATATGAGTAATATAATCAAAGATATGGAAACTAATCACCAGAAAAATGAATCCAGAAAATTTTTTAAAGAACTGAAGTCAATGAAACGAGGGCACCAACAAAACACATATGGTTTAAAAGACAAAAATGGGAATATGATAAATACCAATGAGGAAATGTGCAACACATGGAAAGAATATTTTATTGAATTACTAAATTGTGAAGCTCCAAGTAACATTTTCTCACAGGAAGAGGTTCTAACATGCGAACCACAAATTGAAGAACCTACATTTGAAGAAATCCTGTATGTAATCACACGACTTAAAAACAATAAGGCAACTGGGACTGATGGAATTGCTGCTGAATTTATAAAGGCAGGTGGCCATGCATTACATCTAAAGCTATACGAACTAATAATAAAAATCTGGAGGACAGAAGAATTACCCCATGACTGGAAAGAGTCATTATTGATACCTATCTTTAAGAAAGGAGACAAGTTCCAATGTGGAAATTATAGAGGAATATCACTACTGTCCACAAGCTATAAGATACTATCCGCAGTATTACTAAATAGACTAAAACCATATTCAGAAGACATATTAGGTGACTACCAGGCGGGTTTTAGACAAAACAGATCAACAATAGATCAGATATTTATCTTACGACAAATAGCCGAGAAACATTGGGAATATAAAAGAGATCTCCATAACATTTTTGTGGATTTTAAAAAGGCTTATGATAGTGTCCATAGGAATAGTCTATGGAATGCTATGCAGGAATTTGGAATACCAAGGAAGTTAATCAACATGACCAGACTATGCATGGAAGATACTTATAATATAGTAACATATAAAGGCAGGAAATCAGACCCCTTCCAAATAACATCTGGCTTGAAACAGGGTGATGCACTATCGCCGCTACTCTTCAATCTGGCTCTAGAGAAAGTTGTAAGGAAGGTAAAGGAGGAATGTGATATTGAGCTGCTTGGTTATGCAGATGATATAGATATTATAGGGCAAAGTGAACAAAAGACATTGGAAATATTGACTCACTTAAAGGAAAAAGCCCAACAGATGGGGCTGGTTATCAACCAAGATAAGACAGAATATATGGTAATTTCAAGAGACGGAATGGCTAGAAACTCTGGCCACATACAAATAGATAATATGACCATTAAAAGAACGGAAACATACAAATACCTGGGTACGATCTTCAACTGCTCCAACATCATAAGGGAAAAAATACAAACTAGAATCAACTCTGGAAATAAGATATACTATGCACTACAACATCTACTAAAATCAAAGGCGCTATCTCGTAACACGAAAATCACAATATACAAAACACTGATCAGACCAGTTGTGCTGTATGGCTCTGAAACCTGGAGTACAACGAAAGGAGACGAAGCCTTGTTACAAACCTTTGAGAACAAAATTTTAAGACGCATCTTTGGACCCATTAGGGATACACAAAGTGGAGAGTGGAAAAGAAGAAGTAACAAAGACATTTATGATCTGTTTAAGTCCCCGCTAATCACTGGTATCATGAAGGCTAATAGACTACAATGGCTGGGGCATATAGAAAGAATGGAAGATAATAGGGAAACAAAACTCGCTTACACTCAGGAAATAAATGACCGTAGACCCCGAGGTAGACCAAGAAGGCGGTGGAGAGATAATACATGTACAGACCTACAAGCACTTGGAATCAACGACTGGCAAGAGAAGGTCCACCAGAGAGACGAATGGAGACGGATTGTATTTGCAGCAAAGAACCTCAATGGCTCGGAACGCTGAAGAAGAAGACTGTTCAACGTCTACACAGTGAGAATCACCAGTGAGCAGATCACTGGACCTGGCAGGACATTGTCATATGCCGATGATGTTTTAGTGTATCGTCAGGGGAAGGATAGAGAGGAGGTTGCTGTGGAACTACAAACCGAACTCAATCGCATAAGTACTTGGTGTGATGAAGGTGGGGCAATGGTCAACCCAACAAAGGCAACAGTAACTTGGTTCTCGTTGAATAATCATATTGTCAACACTCCAACACCAACTGTAATGCTGTGTTCAGAGACGGTGGAAAGAACGCAGGCAATGAATTACCTGGGGATACGGTTTGATCGAAGCCTTGCTTATAATGTTCACATAGACCAGGTGATAACAAAGGCCAAGCGGGGTTTGGCCAAGCGGGGTTTGGCAGCGATGCGGGTGATGGCGGCAGCAAACTGTGAGCAGCGCCATCTATGTCTTCTGTACGAGGGGTTGGTCATGTCTGTTTTGGAGTATGCAATGGCAATCCTGACTCTCAGCCATAAGCAGATAGAAAGGATGGAAAGGATACAGAATGAAGCTATGCGCATTATTCTTGGATGTACAAGAGATACAACATGCAGGGCGATGCGCTACCTTCTTGGTTTTCCAACCATTGAAGAGAGAATACAAGGTTGCAGGGCACGCGCCTACCTCAGAATTAACGCAAACACACAACATCCACTGCATAGTGAAATTAGGAAGGTGAAGGGCAGCAGGTTAAAAAGAGGACGGTCGTGGATGGGTCAAGCCGAAGACATTCTTCAACAGGTGTGTTCACTTGAGGACTTAGAACCTGGCGAGGAGTGGGTGCGAGTGCCAACAGACTTCTGCACATCCTTTTCAGTTTGCATCCAACTAGATAGAAAATGCAGACAAGAAAATCCGGCTGCTGTTGAGGCTGAAGTACAAGCGTTGATTTTCGAGAATTCGCTAGACGGTGACGCGGTCATCTACACAGATGGGTCGGTCGTCCGACATGTGAGAAGCTCATGGGCCTTTACAGCTCGGACCGGAGGGAGAATTGTGAAGGAGGACTCTGGTGCTTTCACTGAAACCACAAGTAGCCTGACCATGGAAGTCATGGCAGTAAGTAAAGCAATAACATGGCTCGAGACACAGACATTCACTAGGGCTTGTTTCCTTAGCGACTCAATGAACATGATCAAGAGGATAGAGGAGGGGTCGATCCGAAGAGAATGGTTGCTGCCTCTGGAGCGGTCTCGACTGGCAAAGTTTAGTTTCATCTTCGTGCCAGGGCATGCGGGAGTACAAGGAAATGAGCGGGCTGACAAGCTCGCAGGTGAGGCTACTGTGGAGGGCGGAAGCGCCATGGACCAGGCCAACATTCTGAATGCTCTACGAGAAGTAAGACTTTTGCGAGAACCAAGTGATGACTGTGAATCTACAACAATGGCCAGACTGCGAGAGCAGCAAATTAAAAGAGGGGTGGCCAAACAAGAACACTACGCAGGAAGCCAAAGAAGATTTATAAACCAACACAGAACTGGCGTCGCTAGCCGCTACACGTTGCGGGGTTTGCTGAGGAGGGGATCCGAGCACTTATGGACTGAATGGTTCGATGTGCAATGAGGATGATCTCTCGACTAACTAACTAACTAACTAATAGTAAACCCTAAGCACAAACACATATTTCCCTATGCTAACTATTCCTCTAAGGTTAGTTTTACCTTATATATATATAGAATTATCATCCCGGAATTGAAATACACTAGCGAATAAAACACTAATATCCCATATTCTTTCAACCATTAGGGACGTGTATTTCTTTCCCCACTCAGGATACATAGATAATTCAGCCCAGTTTGGAACACACACTAAAACAGAAAAACTCAGTTTCTACTATTTATATCGAGTGTCCAATCCTCCGTTATTGTTTGATGTTCATACCTCAACACTCGTCTCTTGACGTATCCTGCACATGAAAAGGCGGTGAAATCACGTAGTGATTAGTTGCTCGCTTCGTTCCGTGGTTATGCTGTTTCCCTGGGTTTCCCTTACGCTAATACTTCAAAGCATCCGAACCCGTTGATCGCTTTCTCCGTTCATTTTTCCCCAACGCGATCTCCCCGGTTCCCGTGTCCGTCCGATCAGATCGTCAAGCAATGACCTCTGCGAACACCTGTAGCCTATTTTTATATCCGTCGGTCAATGCTCTTTAATTTATCCTCCTCTCAGACTGAAGTACACGATTGTTAACCCTTCTCCTATATTGCCCTTAATGTTACATTTAATTTTATCTGGGAATCACTAAACTATCATCATTCTGTGACATAGGCCCCCTCTTAAGAGAGTTGTCCGCGTCGACTCTTCTTCAATGTAGTTTTGATTCCTATGATCCTCACACCTATCCCTCTTCCTCTGGAGTTGGATGTCTAGATAAGAAATCCGCTCCTACATTCTCCTTACCAGGGATGTATTACACTGTGAAGTTGCCCTGTTGCATCAACAACGACCATCACATCCACCGTGCGTTGAGCTTCTGCGAAGTAGCTAATATCATCACGTGGTGATGATATGACTGGATCCTCACATGGCTCACCTCCTCATCCAGTAGGCGTTCTAATTGACACCCTACTATACTACTCATGACTGAAACTAGTGTTGGCTCATCGCTCCTGTCCGTCCGGTCGACCTTCTCTCGACTTGCGTCAGCGACGGCTAACAATACAGACGGATTGTCCCATCCTGATTGTAACACTGCTTCCATGTCCTCTTGGTTTCCCCCGGCTTTGCCTCTGGGGATGTTCCACCTCGTCCGCGTTGGACCGAGTCATCTTTCCCAAACCTCCTGGACTTTTGCTTCCAGGACCATCTTGGGCGATATTGTATCTGGTCAGCCAATCTTCGGTTGGAGTCCTGGGTATTTCTCGCCTTTCCCGACGTTACCCACCCCTTCTGAACTTGGTTACTAGTGAAGGTTTCCCTCTTGTCCTTTCCCTGACGTGTGATTTCCCTCCTCCTTTCGTTGGGTAAATCTGACCTATCACGTACTGTCCCATAGGTCCTCCTATGTTGTACTGGCGATCTCTGGTCTTCGTCTGGAACTGTAACCGTTTTCTTAATGGCTGCCATCACCATAAAGTGCGAAGCTTTGCTCCCGGATCTCTCCTCATATTTCCTAATAAGATGTCTAGGGAGATTTTTCTGCTTTTCCCCGATCCGGATTTTGTAGATTTTCTTGGACACAACCTTTTCCACAGGATAAGGTCCTTTCCATCCTACTTGTAGTATATTAGCCTCTTCTGGACCCCATACTTCCACTTTGTCTTCCACCTTAAGAGCTAGTTTCCTCTTAATTCGCTTGTTGGGTGGTGCTTTCTGGCACTCTGAACAAGACTTCACTAACCGGCGTACATCTCCGGTCATTCCTGGCCAGCAATAATGGCTCGAAATTTTCTGTAATGTCTCTCTGACACCCATATGTCGATTCTCTGCTATGGTGTGTCCACTCTGAAGAATATGAGGACGGTGGGTCTCTGGAACCACCTATTGCTCGTGCAGGTTTTCTCCTCTCCCGGCTCTCCGATAGAGTAGTCGATTCTTCAGAAAGTACTGTCCCCGTTCTGGTGGCTCAGCATTTCTTTGCAGCTTCCTGTAGCAAGGATGCAACGTAGTATCCTTCCTCTGGGCAGTATGCAATTCTCCTATCTCTGAGTTGTCGCATAGTGTCTCTGCCTCTTTTTCCTTCCACTGAGATCCACTGGTTACGGCTCCTCTGTGGGCTGGCTGTTTGGGCATCCCCAAAAAGACATATTTTGTGCCAAGGATCATGGGAAATAAGGAGTCCGATAATACAGCTGCTGGAATAATGCCCGTGACGTACCTTGACTTAATCTCCACCTTGGCGATTGGCAGCGTCATGGTAACAGCACTCCTCATTGCCGGCTGTATCTCTATGGTCTCCCCTGTTAGTTGGTCTGGGCTTACCAGGCTGGCATCTATCACCGCTTCCCCATCCAAACCTGAATCGTAGAGACAAGCAACCTGTTGGCCATTGACTTCAATCAGTTCAACCACAGGTGGCCTCTCTTGGTCCTGAGTGTGTTCCATCTCCTCGACCTTTTCCTTGCCTTCCTCTTTTGATTCCTCGAGGTTGGTTATGCAATTGGCTTCTTCTGCCTTGCATCTGCAGTCCACAGTATTATGTGTTTTCGACCGGTAGTGTTTGCACCATTTTCCCTTCCAAGATTTCCGTGTGTCCTTTTTGTTCTTATCTCCTTCGCCGACCCCAGCCTTGTCTGTGATCACCGTCGTAGGAGTCACTTTGCATGCTGCGAAGTAAGAACTTTTCGGTTTCGATCTGCAGTCCTTTGTGTTATGAGAGGGCGACTTGTAAATCGAACACCATTTCTCATACCACGGTCGTTTAGCTGGAGAATTCGAGGTGTTCTGGTTTCCTTCCTTCACCTTCTCTGAACTCTCCATTGACGTCTTTATATAAGGTTCCACTTTTTCTCCTTCCCAGTTCTTAGGTTTCTTTTTCTCTTGTTTCTCCTGACCTTTGGTGGTGGGTATATTGGTTTCTTTAGCTTCCCCATGGACTTCTACGAATCTTTCCGCTAGCTTATTCACAACGTCCAGCCGTTCCGCGCCTTGTTCTACCAAAAATGTCTTCAGTGGTTCTGACATTTGCTGTCGCATCTGGTCGACCACCATCATTTCTTCCAGACTCTCATAGTCCCTCTTGAACTCTGCCAAGTCCATCCATTTCTGGAGATATGATTTCAGCCTCAGATTGTAGGCGGCGAATAGCTCTCCCGGCTCTCGTCTAGACGATCCAAACTTCTGCCGATACGTTTGTGCTGTGATTTCAAAATGCTTCATCAAAGCGGCTATTAATTCCTCGTAATGATTTTCATGTCCTGGTGGTAGGCGTGTGTAGACCTCATATCCCGAACCACGTAATGCCTGGGATAATTTAAGAGCCCACCGGCTTCTATCCAGTCTCATAGCGACTGCCATGGCCTCGAATCGATTCGCAAAGTTGTCAAATTTTTCTTTAGACTCATCATAAACAGCTAAGGGAAACTTCATTGAATGGTAGCTAGATCCACTCATGTTGGTTGAACCATGTAACGATGATCCGCCTTCCGCGCCATCTATCTCTCCCTTAGTTTGTGTTTTGAGTTCTAACTCTTTCATGCGGTATTCATGTTGCCTCATCTTTTCCGCCTCTTCAGCTTGCAACCTCTTGTTGTCCTGTTCCATGTCAAGTCTCTTGGCCTCTTGTTCCATTCCCAGTCGCTTGGACTCCTGTTCAATTTCCATTCGTTTCAATTCCAACTCGGCCTTTCGATCTTCTCGTTCTGCTTGACGAATTTCCCTCTCTCTCTCTCCTGTACGTAATCCGTTAGGGCCAAACCAGATAACCCAATTTCTTCCCCGTTGGCCCTAAGTTCTGCTGTTGTTAGTTTAGGAGTGGCCATATTAAAGAAGGTAAGTCAGCAGATAGAGTAAAGACACTTCAAGGCAGTAAAGCAATACTAACTATAGAAATATATTCTATTATAACTCTCTATTATCTATGTCTATCTAATTTATATTTTATCTACGACACCACACAGTACATCACAACCACGCTCTCGTCCACAAGAGGAGATATAGGATAAAGACTTATGTAGACGTGTGACCGTGTGACCAGGTATGTAATGTGTCTTACCTAAATGCACTGGCACCATATATCCAATGGACGTCCTTCCATTAAAAGTCATCAATGTATACTTATATTTATATCCCAATAAGTATGTCCCAACATGCAGGTACTCCGCTATGCCTGTGCCAATATGCAGGTACCCCTCTATGCATACGCCCTGTTATGCCTCCAGTTCATGTGGGTATTATGTATTACCCCGCTGGCTCCACCATTTTATGTAGCTTGTCGTCCCTGGAGGAAAGTGGACGCGACAAGCACATCTTTAATATCCCTCTGATATTGGAACTATTGAATGACTTTTGTCTACACTCCTCCCTTCTGTCTTTCATACACTATATCTCTCTCTCTTTCTCTCTCTCCTTCATAAAATACACTGACAACAGTTTCCTCCAACAATTAATAACCTGTTTATTGTTGAAAACTATGTCATTTGTATGTATTGAATGTGTATATGTAGTTGTTAGTGTCTGCTAATGTGAGTGCAAGATAGGACTTTTGAACATTCGTCTCCGTGTCTCCTCTAGCATAGTCATACGACCAAAACATAGGACATCACACATAGAATTGGAACGTTCTCACCCTGGATGCTCCGTTCAGCTTGAGTCTGGAGGTAAATCCGTTATTGAAAAAAAAAAAAACACTGTTCACCACTGTATCACCCTAAAGTAATGTGATCACGGTAAGTTCCTTCAGTAGACAGAGTTTTCCGTTTTTATGTTATTATAATCCATCAGTGAAAACACATCACACCTGTCCACAGTTATTTAACCGTTTTCTGAATATAGGTAAACTGGTCTATAGTTCTTCACTGTTTTGTTTAGGTGAGTACCCAATTACAATGTTTTAGCCTATTTGCTCTGCTTGAATAAAGTTCTTTCACCAAGGTTCACCAAAACCTGTTTCTTGCCATTCGTTATGTCAACCCACTCTTATTGACTGTTTAGGTTGAATTTGCTATAGTGACATACTTTCACTGCACCTGTGACTTCAGGATCTTTACTCTTTACTCTTTTCTGAACAGGTCAGGATTATATATGAAACCTGTGGGATTATACAATCAGGTGATATGAGTCTGTTACAAACTACTTCTTATGTGAGTGTCTTTCTCCGGCCAAACTGAGAAGCCTCCGAAGAACACTCAGACATAAGACAGATGAGTGCACTACAGTCTAAACTAATCACTAATAGAAAGCAATAGTAAACCCTAAGCACAAACACATATTTCCCTATGCTAACTATTCCTCTAAGGTTAGTTTTACCTTATATATATATAGAATTATCATCCCGGAATTGAAATACACTAGCGAATAAAACACTATCCCATATTCTTTCAACAATTAGGGACGTGTATTTCTTTCCCCACTCAGGATGCATAGATAATTCAGCCCAGTGTGGAACACACACTAAAACAGAAAAACCCAGTTTCTACTATTTATATCGAGTGTCCAATCCTCCGTTATTGTTTGATGTTCATACCTCAACACTCGTCTCTTGACGTATCCTGCACATCAAAAGGCGGTGAAATCACGTAGTGATTAGTTGCTCGCTTGGTTCCGTGGTTACGCTGTTTCCCTGGGTTTCCCTTACGCTAATACTTCAAAGCATCCGAACCCGTTGATCGCTTTCTCCGTTCATTTTTCCCCAACGCGATCTCCCCGGTTCCCGTGTCCGTCCGATCAGATCGTCAAGCAATGACCTCTGTGAACACCTGTAGCCTATTTTTATATCCGTCGGTCAATGCTCTTTAATTTATCCTCCTCTCAGACTGAAGTACACGATTGTTAACCCTTCTCCTATATTGCCCTTAATGTTACATTTAATTTTATCTGGGAATCACTAAACTATCATCATTCTGTGACACCTTTACAGGACATCAATGTCAACAGCAGCATCTTTCAGCTGTCTGTTGATTTCCTTGCAAGATTACGCTCAGTAGTTTGCCATTGTTTTCTGAGCAGCCGGCTCAGTTATCCCGCAAGTCACCAGCGGGGGACGAACCGCTCCCAGTTCTCGCCCGCTACGATACTCTGCGTGATAAACGGGATTACGGAGAAAGTGGTGTAACCCCTCAGCCAGAGAGACCGGCTCCCAATTATTAGTGGGATGAAAACGGATGGGCATCTGTACTGTCTAGAAAGCGGATCGTGCCTTACCAATACTAATAAGGGTGTTATAAATAAAACCCATCTGTACATACCTTTACCTAAGAAGGAAATAAAGATAAAGGTTTCGTACGACCTACTTTTTTACAGAGTGTTACGTGGGTTTAAGAACCTGACTCCAGACCAGGGTACAGCACCATGACAACTTGATGACAGACCAGACCAGTGTTCCAGTCCAGACCACTGACTATAAAGGGAGCTTTCCTTGGTCCAGTCTACCTTCTGTGTCCAGGAGACCAGTATCTTTAAGTCTAATGGTAATTATAATAATTATCATGTAAATTCTGAGACAAAAGAGGTGGTGAGGTTATGTCAAGTTTAGGTTGAGCTGATACACATACTACCCTGCAGTTTTGTTAATTGACAGGTCCCTCTATAGTGATGAATCTGCAAATATTGAATCCAGATGAATGAAGCTCTATATTGTTGAATCTGCGAATATTGAATCAAGATGAATGAAGCTCTATATTGTTTAATCTGCGAATATTGAATCAAGATAATTGACGCTCTATTTTGTTGAATCTGCGAATGTTGAATCAAGATGAATGAAGCCCTGTAGTGATGAATCGGTGAATATTAAATCAATCTTGTGAAAAGGACAGTATTATTTCCAGATTGGGCAGAAGCCATTATAATGTCCAATATTATTTCAATATTGTGAAGAATCCATTATTCGTTAAAGTGTTATGATAACTCTTTGAATGTTGATTCACGATAGAGGAAGTTCTTATGAGTTACAGTGTTTTGATGTCTCTGTGAATATTGAATTTGAAAGATTGATCTTAAGTTATAGTCCAAGAGGATTGATCGAGTCTATATAGTAACAATATTGATAGAAATAGCAAGTGTCATCAAGAGTGTTCTAGGTCAAAATTCCTCCATAGCGGTTCAAGGAAGAGAAGTTGATCTCAGTGAGTTGAAATCAGAACTACAAAGTCTTGGTGAAGCTACCTGTATCCGGGAGAAGTTCTGGAAGGAGTCTACCAGAAGTTCAGGTGAAATGTGTGGCGTCCGACCCGACAGACAGACAATCTAAATTCCTAGTCTCTGAGGAAAGATAATTTAAAGATTTGAACACTCCTTTCATATCAGATTGTCTTATCCTCTGTTCGATCTGTCTCTATTGTACAAAAGGATCTTTGTTTATGTGAGTATGATCTTCATGTTGGATCGTATTGATTAAAGTTTTAAAAAAATGAGAGAAACTAGCTGGGTGTTGGTGAAACAGCACAGAGTGAATGTGGCGTTATATGTTGTATTCCTGGGGCCAGGGTGTCAGCAGGATTAACAGTAGAAGTAGGATAAGATAGATATACTATAACCTTGTTACAGTCCTAAAGCCAACCCCATTAGAACTGTTACAAGTAGTGAAGATGATAGCAGGGGAGATGATAGCAGGGGAGATGAATGTAGTGAAGATGATAGTAGTTAAGATGATAGTTGCTAAGATGATAGTAGTGAAGATGATAGCAGGGGATATGGTAGTAGTGGAGATGATAGTAGGGGAGATATAGTAGTGAATATGATAGCAGAGGAGATGATAGTAAGGGAGGTGCCATGAGTCAGATTACTTAAGACCGGGTTAACAGCAACATAGATTGTTGAAACATTAATAGTGATAAATAATCACGAAGAGTGATAAGGAAAAAGACACCGGTAAGGGGCTAAAGATAGTGGCCAATCGAGCGGCAGGACTGAGGGCACGTGATGTGGTTTGAACACAGTGGGCGGACATTGAAGAAGGGAGTTGGTCCAAAAAACACAGCCAGGTTCACATCGTGGAAATTGACAAGACCAGCGGTATCAGATGAAGATGGAGAGTGTTCAAAGGTGAAGAGGAAAGCCTACGAATAAGGCGGCATGAACAGCGTTAGAGTGTTGTAAAATCGGTGTTACAGCGAGCGCGACGACTGGTACACATCAGGCCTGTAAACACACGGCAGTGCAGAAAACTGGGGGAGCCGTGTTGCTCGCTGGAGTGAGGGTCCGGTAATGACTGTAAGTTGATAAATTGTTCTAATGTATTATGAATTAATGGTGCTGTGAATAAAGTTATTTATTCGTTCGGTCGGCTTGTGGAACTGCTAGTCTTTGTGCTATTGGATGTGTTCATTCTAAAGTTGTCAGGGTGCACACAACATAACCCCTAGTAACACTCTGGCAATCATGGGGGCCGTCACGGAGCCTGAATCCAGGGAATGGAGGACGATACGAAATTGAACGATTCTCACGGAAAAAGTAATCAGCTTGGGAAGTTCTAGTAACAGATCGAAGTTAAGAAAAAAATATGAGAACACGACTAGTGGAAAGCCGGCAACAGGATGAAGCTACAAAGATACCAGTGTATTAATTGTGAACTATAATATGATTTGTGATAGCAAAGATTGGTGTGGTATAAGGAATAGGTGCAACAATGAGCGATGCTCAATAATAGCGTAGAAAGAGTTATGATTAAAAACCAGAATAGAAGCTTACGAATTGTGAATCATGGCTAGTGGTAGAGCATTGCACGGTTGAACATAGCAACACGATTAGCAAGAAATTGATTCGCAGTGAGCAATACTCAGCAACTCAGGAAAGTGATTAATATCAAATAACATAGAAAATGAAAGGTGAAAAGCAAAAGTAATAATGTGTGCCGACTTGATTCAGGTTAGAGTTGCAAAGTGAGTTTGAACAATAGGACTATCACAACGATATGAGGGTGCTTGGGAAGGTGTTGGTTAACAGCAGGAGTGAAAACATTGTGTGAATACTGCTATCAACCACAGCAGTGGAACCCACATAGAGTGGCAACAGCAATGTTGGTGGCGAATTGAGCAGGGTGCCATAAAGTGCAATATTTCAAGTTCTCCAAAATTTCAAAATAAGGGGCGCAGCCACATAAATAACATTAATAGGCGGTCTACATGTGCCCAGGCACTGGAGTGATTTCAAGAACTAATCGCGTTATCAACATTGAGTATTCATTCCAGGTTTGTTGCACATGGTTTGGCAAGAGGTATCATAGGTGGTATCTACACCACGTTTGGGGACCCACCAGTTCACCTGACGACCCAGTTGAGCAAGACCAGGCCAATTGAACCGAGTTGTAGCCAGGCTGATCCTTACCAAGTCCTGAAACAAGCGGAGCTGGAGCCGAGCAGTTGGACCAAGTCACCAGGGACACCAGCGCTAGAGATACAAGGTCAAGTTTTCTTATTGATTACTGTGTATATTCTGCTGTAGTGGTCCAGAGTCATGGGACACATTTCATGAGTATATATATATCTGTACCATCATTATTAATAGGGTTGCTCACTCCACAGGTATTCAGTTTGTCAAACGGTTGATAAGTGCCGTTGGTTGTCCGGCAAAGAATTAGTGGTTTGAACAGTGTTACAGCAGGGTCAACACTGTGTCGATGTTATCATAACAAGACAAGCAGCAACACTTGAGTGGTCTGCGTGTACAGATAGGAATAGATATACCACGCAGTAGTTACATCATATAACCATGCCTACATGGTCGGACTTCATAGGTTTAGGTGTGAGGTGTGGGTTGACAGTGACAGAGCTCAAGACAGAACTGCAGAAACGGAACAATAACCAAGGTAACGACCAGCAGAATAGACCCAAGAGTAAAGATCACCGAGCAGATTTCATAGCTTTAGGTGGAAGATGTGGGTTGACAGTGAAAGAACTTAGGACAGAACTCCAGAAACGTAAGGAGAACCAAGGTAAGGACCAGCAGAATAGACCCAAGAGTGGAGAACACCGAACTACTCAATATAGACCGGCCCTACAAAGACCAGCTAAGGTAGCTCGATCAGAGCCAGTAAGTGAATGGACATATTGTAGTCGCCAACAAGAGTCTCTTAAAATAGGCGACAGAAACCCTAAGCACGACGCGGACATCAGAAACCGTCCTTCCAATAGAGTTGATAGGTACACAGACTACATAAGCAGTCGAAAATGCTGGGTCTGTAACAGCTTGGACCACGTAGCCAGAGAGTGTAGACTGAGACGAGGGACTAAAGAAGAACATGACCAAAAGACAAACTTAGGACACATAGCAACAGGCAGACATAAAAGACAACGGATCGGTAACCCTGCGTGTAGTCAAGTAGTGCCTACACGGAAGTCGAATGCGATCAGTATTCATAGCGGGACCTTAAAATCCCACAAAGCACTCGTGAACGGGAAGTTGACCACCTGCGTTAGGAATACAGGGTCGTCAATAGCGGGTGTAGATCAAAGCCTGGTAAGGAGTAGCGACTACACGGGAGAGAGCGTGACGTGCAGTACCTTCGGTGGTACAAAGGAAAAGTATTTTATAGCGTGGGTGCATATATCCTGCCCGTACTATGAAGGGAGAATACGAGTAGCAGTGTTGCCTAGTCCACTTGCAGGACTAATGATAGGTAACATACCGGGAGTGACAGAGTGTACAGAAGATGAAGCTCAAAGATGGAATGGTAAAATGACACGGGAGAATACAGACTCCAGACAGCATATTAAGAAAGAAGATAACGTGGTCATACCTCGGGCTGACCAGACAGACACTAGACGGGTACTAGACATTCAAACCGAAGACCGTGCAAAGCAACAAAGAGACGACAAGACACTGCGAACTTGTTTTCAGCGGGCAAACTGCCCACCTAAACAATCGAAATTAGGCAAGTGGTCATTTGTAATGAGGAATGAAATTCTCATGAGAGAATACACGAAAGGTGCAACAGGTATCTTACAAAGGGTACTGCCAGTGAGAGAGCGCAGTAACGCTCTGGAACGAGCACACATCGCCCCGAGTGCAGACCATATGAGTTTGGCCAAGACTAGAAAGAGATTATTATCCGGGTTCTACTGGCCAGGCTGTGAGAAGGACATCAGAAGCCATGTCCGATCATGTAAATTGTGCAAACGAACAGATGTAAGAGCCTCAGACATACAGATAGGAAAAAGCAACAAACAACAGATAGAAAACACTTGTGAGAAACACTGTCAACAAGATGAAAAGAAATCAAAAACTCACCACATAGAACAGGTCACTGACAAAGAGACAGACCAACCACTGACACATGAACAGTCAACAGTCACACCGATAGCATGTGGCTTATTAGAGTGGCAGCGTCGTCAGAAATGTGCAGAATGCATCAAACTTAGGGTTACATTATTCTTAACTCTGATGAATACTATAGTTATGGGAAAGGAAATACGTCATCGGATGGTGAAAACAGTAAATACAAGAAAAACACATACAGTTAGAAAACAACAGTATACCCCAAGATATACAAAAAACTCAAGACTCACCGCTTACACTATACCACCAGGCAAATCACATCAAAAACTGGTAACAGCATATACTTACTGGGTTCGGCAGGCAGTGTCAAAGCTATTAGCATCAAACAGAAATTGCAAATTTAAGAATAATAAAACATCAATATTACCACTCACAGGATAACATCACAGGTCTCAATTTCAAACACTATTATCTTGTGATATATATGTATATATATATATATATATATATATATATATATATATATATATATATGTATATATATATGTGTGTATAGTGTAGATACTTTATAGAGTATATAAAAGCTATATGGATGTGATTGGTATAGATAGAATTGTTGTAGTAGAATAAATGCATTGATAGGTATAAGGTTGATGAGGTAACATGATGATGTGGTAAAGTCATCAGAGGAAAAAAAAAAATACAAACAGTACAGAGGTGTAATAGTGTGGTTAAAATATATACATGAAGTCTGTGAATGCTAGACATGACATGGCCTAAGAAACGTTACACCAACTATATGACAAAAGGATCTGGTCAGAAGAGGGACAGAATCCCGATAGTACAATATGGCATACGGTAATAGAAGAGGGACAGAATCCCGATAGTACAATATGGCATACGGTAATACTATCATTTAGGAAACCATGCGTTCAGACAAGGTGACTGGGCGAGTGGGTAGCACGTTGTGTTACTGACAATGATAACATGTCAATGTAGGAATTGTGATATGATTGCGGTAATATAATATGCAATTGTGAATGTAAATATGCATATGTATGTATGGATATATATACACCCAAGGCTGTTATTAATTTCAGATAGTTAAAGGGTGTAAATGACTGAGCAGAAGAGATAGTGTCGAAGGTACCTCAAAGATGTTACCTCACTAGCGGACTGAAGAGGCTGAGACAGACAGACGCAAGTGAAGATTGGGAATCTGATTGGTAGAAGATACAGTCAGCGAAGACAGATACCAGCCAGAACCAACCAAGGGAGTAATAGTTAATAACATTCACTATCATTCAATAAACAAAACTCATAATACATATAGTCAGATAAATAATATCATGTTAATGGCTGATAAGTACATATATAAACATCAATACATTCTTACGATCATAATCATCATGCCATGTATATTCATAAACAGTATGCATGTAATTGTAACAGTGTTGATTGTACTAGTACCTGATGGGAACACAGGACAGGTAAGATGAGAGGTTGGTAGAAACGACATCTGCGAAGGCAGGAAGGTTGACAGTGGGTCTAAAACCACGATACATCACAGAGGAAACCCACAACTTAAAAGCAAAAAGAAGAAGAAGGTAACTGAGACACTACTACCAATGATACATATTGATGTCACAAAAATGATAATGATGGGCGAGTGAAAGTTTGACTAGTGCTTGCAATATTACATGTGAGTCCAATTGTATATATTATTTAGGTTTTATGACAATATTGTATATTGGAGAGACAGACATGTACAATTGGTAGGAGAAATTTAGCTGATGGTGGTAACATGTACATAACATAAGAATAGGTTGAGTGACAGTGAAGTGAGAGAAAGGGGACGAGAAGACTGAGAGTAGGAACTTGTGCGAATGAGAATCAATTTGAACACAACCTGGATATGTGCACAATAGTATACAGGAAGCGTATAGGCATAGATGGAGCATTTGTATAGTAGTATGTAGTATTGTAGTATGCGGTTTGGGAGACAGAGTACATAATAAAAAATTAAACACTATTGTTTAAAAAAAAAAAAAAAAAAAAAAAAAGAGAGAGAGAGAGAGAGAGAAAGACAAACGATGAAAGGATGGAGAGAGGGAATGAGAGAGAGAGAACAGAGTGCAAGTGAAATTGAAGAAAAGGATACAAGGATAGTGTAGTAGGATTATTAGTAGTACCATTGATAATAGTACCAAGTGGTAGTACTGTGTACATATAAGATTTCAACATGTAGCACTTCAGCAGGGCAGTAGATGGATATAGAGGTATATAAGGGTCATGGTATTAGGAACACTACAAGGGAAAAGGTGGTAGTAAGAACACCAGGCATAAACATAAGGCAAATGAAGGGAATAGATAGCCATAGAGCACAAGTAACTAATGGCAGCCGACCACGCACACACGTTGACAAGACAAATACAAGAGTCATAGGTACTCGCACCAAAGAGATCCACAGTCGTAGCATAGACTACTCAGGAGCAAGATAGAGCTTAAACAAAATATGGGTGAAATTGATATGTCTGCAATACACACGTTCCTGCACCCAGGGCTTAAGGGCTGGGGAGGGTGTCAGTTGCTTGTACCGAGGTATAAATGAGGAACCTTATGGGAATGTCCGGGGTGGGACATTGGGACTCATAGTAGGTTGGTCCTCAACTTGCCGAATACAAAGGGGGTTGAGGCCACACGAGGTCTATTTGGGAATAGACGGATATTCGTGTCCGACATTATAATTTGTGTGAAGGTATGGCAGAATATCAACGTAACACAGAGGGAAGTTAAAGGGAACTGAGAAGCAAGCTCAAAGGCATGAGGCAGTAGACAGATATGTGCGACCAGGGACAGGCATGTGCGACCAAGCTGACTCATGTCAAGTATAGAGATAAGGAAGAACCCAAAAATGTAGAACATTTTTGAAATTGCGGGGGGCATATGCCATGAGTCAGATTACTTAAGACCGGGTTAACAGCAACATAGATTGTTGAAACATTAATAGTGATAAATAATCACGAAGAGTGATAAGGAAAAAGACACCGGTAAGGGGCTAAAGATAGTGGCCAATCGAGCGGCAGGACTGAGGGCACGTGATGTGGTTTGAACACAGTGGGCGGACATTGAAGAAGGGAGTTGGTCCAAAAAACACAGCCAGGTTCACATCGTGGAAATTGACAAGACCAGCGGTATCAGATGAAGATGGAGAGTGTTCAAAGGTGAAGAGGAAAGCCTACGAATAAGGCGGCATGAACAGCGTTAGAGTGTTGTAAAATCGGTGTTACAGCGAGCGCGACGACTGGTACACATCAGGCCTGTAAACACACGGCAGTGCAGAAAACTGGGGGAGCCGTGTTGCTCGCTGGAGTGAGGGTCCGGTAATGACTGTAAGTTGATAAATTGTTCTAATGTATTATGAATTAATGGTGCTGTGAATAAAGTTATTTATTCGTTCGGTCGGCTTGTGGAACTGCTAGTCTTTGTGCTATTGGATGTGTTCATTCTAAAGTTGTCAGGGTGCACACAACATAACCCCTAGTAACACTCTGGCAGGAGGTGATAGCAGGGGATATGATAGTAGTGGAGATAATTATAGTGGAGATGATAGTTGGGGGATGATAGTAGTGGAGATGATAGTAGTGAAGACGATAGCGAGGTAGATGATAGTGGTGGAGATGACAGTAGGGGAGATGATAGCAGGGGAGATCATAGTAGTGGAGATGATAGCAGGGGAGGTTATTTCAGGGGAGATTATAATAATGGATAGATTATATATTAAAGAATCACACGTACACGGACGGACGGATGGATGCACGCACACGTCCACCCCACCCACCCACCAACACACACACACACACATATGTCAGCTGGCCCAGAAACCTACCAGCTGGTAGGCCGGAGCCTGAGCGCTAAAAGAACAACGACCTGGAGATATTAACCCCAATTACCACCTACTTTGCGCAATCCCTAGATACTTCGATTTCCGCTTTGTCTTGGCTGGCGTGTGAGTACGGGAGCCGAATTGTATCAGAATATTGTGTGACAGCAATGTTCTGTTGTAATTACCGCTGCCCCGTAGACACGGCTGCGTATATTATGGGAGTTCACGAGCGTCATAAATAATAGGATAAGAGAGTGTCCCCGTGGAATTGTCACAACGGACATGGAGTTTAATTAGTTTTTGACGGGAAGAGAATTTGAGATGAGAAATGTGTGGCTGAATTGATGTTATAAACAGCCTGTTTTCTTCTTTCTCGTTTGTTTCTGTTGTAACTGGAAGTGGCAGTGATGTTGATGTTATACTCTGTTTTTGGTGATGTTGATTGTTGTTGCGATCGATGTTGTTGAGCTGTGAGAGCATTGTAAGTGCCCAGTCTCTTCAACGTGTCCGGCGATGCGTTGTTTGTGTTCTCTATTTGTGTCGAAGATGGGGTGGTGTCATATATTGCGAATGGACTGGGGATCACTGGTGTGCATAACCCATATTCTGGTCAAAGAAGCTTGGTCCCATCCTCTTCTAATTTTCAATAAACAAGAATATGACCTTTGAATATTTCAGACTCTGTTTCATTTTGTCTAGGTGATGATGGTCCCTCCTGGATTAGTTGGTACAGGTAAAGACTATGCCCCTTCACTTAGGAGTCCTATAGCTCTTGAGCTCCCTTTGATAGACTGTGAACTGTCTGAAAAGACTTCATCAGCACGAATTCAGGATCAAGTGAAGAATAGCATGAGTCGTGAGCAGTTATGGGATCTAGAAATCATCATCTATTCAATGAATGTTTTCCCTCTCCCTTCTGTTCATAATTTGAGTTGTTGTAATTTTATTAATGGTTTATTAAAATTACACATACACTGAACAACTTGTTTTCACAAAACAATTGGCAAACAACGCACTGTGAATTGAAATAACTTTAGAGAAAAATATCTACTGTTTGTGTGCTGTTTATTGATTGTGCCTGTCTCTTTTTTTTCTTTTGTAGGCCCAAGCAAAAGCATATCACATCTTGCATGGGTGTTACAGATTTTGTTCATATATGTAAATCAATATATCTATATGGATACAAATATGCCCAACAAAATCAACAGGACAATCAATCTAATAGAGGTTTATATGTGTGGCAATCACTCTCTATTCCTGTGGAAAGAAAATGCCAGTTCATGGACCATATGATATTTTGGCCTCTAATGCCTTCTCTTTTCTCTTCTGTGATATTTGGTTGGTTTGTAGGAGAAATTGTCACCTCTGAGTAGTAGACTGGGTTGAGCCTGGGTCCATAAGTTAATGAATCCCTATCAGTACCTGCCACTGGAGCTCAGCTGATGGCTGCCCTTGCTCTGGTCAATGCCTGGGGTGTCTTGTCTTCTCAGGTGTGGGGATCATCTTTCTCTACTCTTCTCTTCTGGTTGCCACCAAGATCATCACTGTTTAACATTCACATAGATTTGTATAATTCTACTAATGTAATGTTTTTAGAATGATAGTAAGAAGGAACAGGACATAACAAGAAGGATGATAAGGTCGGAAGAAATCTAACACCCTGAAAGTAGGAACTAGTTCCCACCTCCTCTGATCTGGTGTTGTTAATTGGTGTGGTCAGAGATTATCATACTGTATGCATATGCTATCACCTGTTCCTGCTGTATGTAGGTTCTCAGTGTACCTGGGGTTCATTGAGAGGTGTACAGTCAGACATTGATAAGAGTGATGATGTGTTGTTCCAATGAGCATTTTAAGTCAAGCTGATAGGACTAGACTATGACAAGGATATGATGCATTTTAATAAATGGCATACAATTACAACATTTTCATCAACTCATTGTGGTTATGCATAGTGTGTATAACTGTTTCTCTGCACCTTCCAAATCAACCAACTAGTCTTCTTCTTCTCTCAAATCACCTCCTATTGCCTGTTGTTGTGGTGTTGAGTGGTGTGCTGTGTTGTGTAGTGTGTGGAGTTAACTTCTGTTGACTGGGGTTCTCATAGCTTGCACAAACTTCCCCTCCAGTCTTCATCAGTTATTATAACTCACCTAGTATTAATTGTTGTTCATGACGATCATAAAGAACTTCTTATGTGTATTAGTTACAAAATGTAATTCATACAAAATCATGATAACCAACAATGTACATTAGTAAGAGGTTGCTACAAAATGTACCTCTTCCTAACCCCCCCCCCCCCCCCCCCTCTTCCTCTTCACATTAGTTTATTCTTCTTCTTCTGCTATCAGTGCGCATCAAGTCCATTTTGTTTTCTACTGACATATGCCTGGGTCATTGACAGTAAGGTGAGTGACCTGGCTACGAGGAAAACAATCAACCCTGAGAAATAATGGGGCGGGTGTGAGTGGAAGACCCCAGGGGGGAATGGGGAGAAAGACAGTTTTAGGCTGGGGTGTAATGTTGTTGGGAGCCCAGGGAGGGGCTACACAGCAGAGGAAAAAGACAGTGGAAAACTTTGGCTAGGGAGTGGAAGCGGAGTCCGACTGAGGTTGGGTTTGTGTGAAGTCAAGGGACTTCAGGGAGTTGAGTTTTAGATACCGAACGAGTCGGTAGTCGACGGAGAACTGTGTTGTGTGATTCTCCGAGCTGTGAATGCAGTCCTAAAACCCGGAGTGGGTTACATAGTGAGCAGAGGCTCCGACCCAGTGGGTGGGTCGTATTGTGTGAGATCCAGCCGTGGATAGTAGCTGGACTAAATGTCTATGAATTTGAGATTCAGCAGACCGTGAGAAGGGATTGATGTGTGCGTGTTGAGTTGTGAGGAATATATATCTCTTCGGTGGATTGCATTGTGTTCTGGATTTATAAACATGTTCCGTTTGTCCGTGGGTCTGTGTTATTTCTGTATTAAAGGATTATGTGCGCCAAAATCGATCTTGTTTACTGAATGGTGAATGTGCACTGCGGGGGTGAGTCATAGTGTAAGACAGTGAGATAGCTCAATTGACACACCAGGAGTATCGTTACCTAGACAACGACCATCACACGCCCTTATCATTAAGTAAATCGTGTGATAGCTACCAACAGTTGGCTATAGACCGAGGTTTGTTTTACCTTTTGGTCTGGACAGATTATCTAGGCCGTCTGTCATAAATGGCATCTGTGAAGCATAACCTGTTTTAGGCAGTGCAGCTAATGAATGCCTTGTGTAAGTGAAAATCTGACAGATAAATACAACTATTTTCTATCAAACCCTATTATTTCAATTCATGAAGAGGGGAGGAAAGATATAATCTCTCTCTCTCTCTCTCTCTCTCTCTCTCTCTCTCTCTCTCTCTCTCTCTCTCTCTCTCTCTCTCTCTCTCTCTCTCTCTCTCTCAGCTCTCTAGATTGTGAATAGGCAGAAATAAGTACGTTACAAGCTAGGCAGTGGTTCTCGTGCACAAACTGTCTTGTGGATAGCAGATAGCAATTTTAAGCAGTTTTGATGAAATGCATAAGAGTGCGTTTAGATTCTCACCTCGTAAAGTTTTCTGTGATAGAATGTCGTAGTATGCACACATTAAAGCTAACAGATGTATAGAAGAACTTCAGAGCTAGCGGTTTTGAGAAAGTATGAGAGTATCAGTTTTGCCCGGAGAAATGGCTCTGTGTAGTCAGAAGTTGGCAGTCGACAATTTAATACTTCAGAGGTTTTATTTTATCAATAATACATTTAAATTGACGCACAAACACTGGATACCTCTATTCTACACTTCTGGGCATCAGATAGATCTGAGGACTCACACGCTTACCTCGGATTTCAGACCAAACTGCAATCCTTTTGAAAAAAAAAAAACAGGGCCATTTCTAGCGATCTGACCGTCTACCAGAACGATTGTATGAAGAGTGCGCGATTTGAATATCGAACGCTTACGGCAGGTCAGAGTTATCATCACGTGATTGCCAATCACCAATCATCTTCGATATTGTAGACGCTGTAATTTCCAAATTTAGCTTTCATGTGTCCATCTCCGGTGTCATGTTGGTGTTACATTCTCGTTAGTGCCATCAAATGTATACTTTCCTCTGTTTTTGTGCGCAAATGTTGACTTACTGTGAAATGATGGTGGATGATTATGTCACAGGTGGTGAATGAATAAACCAACATACCTTTGTCAGGGAGGCAGGGTGGGTGTATACCCGAGGAGGACATACACCCGAGAGGGACATACACCCGAGGGGGACATACATCCGAGGGGGACTTACACCCGAGATAGGAGAGAAAACATCGGGCAGACAGGAGAGCAGAGCGAGAGAGAGAGAGAGAGAGAGAGAGAGAGAGAGAGAGAAAGAGAGAGAAAGAGGGAGAGAGAGAGGGAGAGAGAGAGAGAGAGAGAGGATAGATAACATAGATAAGATAAGATAATCAAGTGCGCATGTCCCACGTGCTAATTCGTCCCTCATCCGTGGATTGTACCTGGGAAATCAATGTCGCGGCAGAGAAACAGGTAGGCTGTGGTGGTGCAGATTAGATAAGACATATAAAAATAGATAAGATACCAGGGGACGTCAATAAATAAGTAACAAATGTCTGTAGAAAAATAACTAAATATGGTAACAATTAAAACCAGTTTATTTTTATACATTCATTGTTCCTTTAATTCTCAACATAATTTCAACCAACATTGATGCACTTATCCCATCGTTTTATCAGTCCTCCCAAACTGGCTGCATAGAATTGCGTGCTCTCTTTTCTAAACCATGTTTTCACTTCAAACTCAACTTCTGCGTCATTCGCGAAATGTCTCCTCCCAAGGTGGGTTTTCAGTGGTCCAAAAAGGTCGAAATCGCTAGAGGCTAAATCGGGGCTGTAAGGTGGACGTTCCAGAAGTTCCCACCTTAGTTGGTTAATTTTCTTCTGAATTAATCGAGCCGTATGTGGTCTGGCATTATCAAGAAGAAGCAACACTCCTCTAGTCAGTGGTCCTTCGAATTGCATCATGAAGCATCGCTAGAACTTCACAGTAAGATTCAGAATTCACATTGTCATCTTTCTTCTTGAAATTGGTTAAAAGCACCCCTCTCAGTACACTGTCAGCATTACCTTCCCTGCGGATGGTGTAACCTTGAATATTTGGACACAAGGCAAAGAAGGATGTTTCCATTGCATTGAAGCACGTTTTGATTCGGGCTGGTAGGAATGCACCCATGATTCGTCCCCAGTAACAATCCTGTTCAGCATGTCTTCTCCTTCATCTTCGTATCGACAGAGATGATGCAAGGACAGGCAAAATCGGTTCTTTTTGTGTTCCTTCTTCAATACCACCTTGAGCACACTTTCTTAAATTTCAATAGATCATGCATTATGCTGTATGCTGAACCATGTGGGCACCCTATTGCAGATGCTACAGAGTCTATCGTTACTCGCCTGTCACCTCTAACCATCTCATCCACCCGCTGCACAGATGCTTCTGTTGCAATCTCAACAGGACGACTAGATCGGATTTCATCAACAATTTTAGAGCGTCCTTCAGGAAATTTTTCTACTCAGCTATGCACCGCTTTACAGGACAAACATTTGTCAGCATAAACAGGAATCATTTCCTTATGAATGTCCTTAGCAGGCAGTGCTTTTGCCCACAAAAAACGCACAACAGCATGTTGCTCTTTGGTTGTACACTACGTAAGTACAGTCGCCATTTTGTTTATGCGCTGCGCATGCGCATGAGACATCTTGCGCCACCCGACTAACGGGAATATAAAGTTCTTCTTCTACTTCTTCGTTCATCCAGAGTTGTTTTTTTTCGGATGTGATTGCGTTGTGCCTGTTTACAGCAAAGCTGCATTCTTGCGCCGTTAGGCCGACACATCCGACTTCTGCGGGCATTTGTTGACCGGGTTAACCATCCCGGGGATATAAAGTTCGATGTTGCTGTCACCTAATGACACCTGTAGAAAACACCAACTACATTTACCTGCCATCCTATAGAAATGTGTGACTTACTTATTGACTCGCCCTCGTATATATGATTAGGTAGGTAGGTAGGTAGGTAGGTACGTGGTGGGTGTTGTGGATAGATGGATGGATGAATTGGATGGGGAGAGATGGATGGGATGGATGGATGGATGGTTGGGTTGGTTAGATTGATGGATGGATGGATGGATGGATGGATAGGTGGATGGATGGATGGGGTGGATGGGATTGATGAATGGTATGGGTGGATTAATTGATAATATAGATAAGATAGATGGATGGAATGGATTGATGGGGTAGACGGATGCATGGGATCGTTGAATGGAAAGATAGATAGATGGATGGATGGACGGATGGATATATATAATGGGATGGATAGATAGATGGACGGAGGGATGGGATTGATGGATGGGATGGATGGATGGATGGATGGATAGGTGGGTGGGTTGACTTCTCGTCCTTTAATTTGTGACGTAAATTACCAGTACCTCAGAAGTCGGGGTGGGCCCACCTCATGGCGAGGGACAGTGGTATTAAGAAAAGTTAATCCGCGCGCAAAAATCAATACAGTGCACTAGAAGTAGTAACGTGTGAATGGACGACGTTTAAGTCAAAAGCGATCATACACACACACACACACACACACACACACACACACACTCGCACATCGGCACTTGTGACAGACATGATGACATCGCGGTCAGCGGGCTAGCCGGCTGCCCTGCCCCTCTCCACACCCAGAGACTAGTGGACTGCAAGACCGGACATGCATGGAGAGACACCCGGCTGTACTCAGGCCATGGTTCACACCAGGACATCGGGGGTGGGTTGAGATTACACCTGGATGGATGAGTGTTGTTACCTCAAGGGGCTTTCGGGTATTTTATTGTCAACAGAACCCAATGGCAGGGAGGAATCATCATCATTATCGTCATGACCATCATTATCGTCATCACCATCATCGATATCATCATCATCATCATCGTCGTCGTCATCATCATCATCATCATCATCATCATCATCATCATCATCATCATCATCATCATCATCATCATCATCATCATCATCATCATCATCATCATCATCACTGTTATTATCGTTATCACTATCACGATCATCATCATCATCATCATCATCATCATCATCATCATCATCATCATCATCATCATCATCATCATCATCATCATCATCATCATCATCATCACTCACATCATCATCATCATCATCATCATCATCATCATCATCATCATCAAGATCATCATCATCATCATCGTAACCAACACCATCATCATCATGATCATCATCATGATCATCATCATGATCATGATGATGATGATGATGATCATCATGATCATGATCATCATGATCATCATGATCATCATCATCATTACAGTCATCATTACTATTATCACTATCTTCACCATTATCATCATCATCGTCGTCACTATCATCATCACTATCATCATCCTCATCACTATCATGATCATCACGATCATCATCATGTTTCCTGCCAGTCTGCATAAACGTCGATGCATCTCCACAGATGTCGGTCCCTGAAATTCTGAATCAATCCATGTGTGATATTCTTGTGTGTCACCGTCCAAATCCACCCAGCACCACACTGTGTGCCCCTGTCTCTTATACCACTGATGTTTCCTTTGTCACCATGTTTTCTAATGCCTATCTCTCTCTCTCTCTCTCTCTCTCTCTCTCTCTCTCTCTCTCTCTCTCTCTCTCTCTCTCTCTCTCTCTCTCTCTCTCTCTCATTACATGACCAAAGAAAATTATGACTGCCTGCCTGCCTGCCTGCCTGCCTGCCTGTCTGTCTGTCTGTCTGTCTGTCTGTCTGTGTCCTCCGTCTCTCTCCCTCTTACGTCCTGAGAAAATTGCCTTCTTATATGTGTATATAATTTTTCATTAACCTCTTCAACCCACTCTTTCCTAATTACACCAGCAATCCACCTATGCTTTCCTGTAATCACGTCATAAAGAGGATCCTATTTTGTACCCCCCCCCTCCCCCATGCTTTCTTGTAATCACGTCATAAAGAGGATCCTATTTTGTACCCCTCCCCATGCTTTCATGTAAACACGTCATAAAGAGGATCCTATTTTGTACCCCCCCCCCATGCTTTCATGTAAACACGTCATAAAGATGATCGTATTTTGTTCCGTCACCCCCCCCCCCCCCCTCGCCATGCTTTCCTGTAAACACGCTATAAAGTGGATCCTATTTTGTACTCCCCCTCCCCCGTGCTTTCCTGTAAACACGTGATAAAGAGGATCCCATTGTGTACCCCTCCTATACTTTCCTGTAAACACGTGATAAAGAGGATCCCATTGTGTACCCCTCCTATACTTTCCTGTAAACACGTGATAAAGAGGATCCTATTGTGTACCCCTCCTTTACTTTCCTGTAAACACGTGATAAAGAGGATCCCACTGTGTACCCTTCTTATTCTTTCCTGTATACACGTCATAAAGAGGATTCCACATTGCACCCCTCTTATTCTTTCCTGTAAACACGTGATATAGAGGATCCCACTTCCTATACTTTCCTGTACACGCGTGATGTAGAGGACTCAATTTTGTATATTATTTCAAAACAAAGCTGTGATGATGGAACCCGCACAACACCTGTCAGATGTGGACTCGCTGCTCAAGGCATCATCCGCCATCGATGGCTGCACCACCACAGCCTACCTGTTTCTCTGCCAGGACATTGATTTCCCAGGTAAAAACCCACGGATGAGGGACGAATTAGCACGTGAGAAGTGCGCACTTGATTAAGGTGTGTGGCTTGCAGTCGGGTAATTGATAACCACACCCTGAGGGTTGGCCTCGGGCGAGCAGATCACATCAGGCAGCATGAGACCATATGATGCGATCGAACCTCGCCACTCCCTCGGTCTGCTACGCCTTTGATTGCTCTCGGGAAGAAAAAAGTGTCGGTTTCACTAAAAACGAAACGAGCGTGAAATGAGAGCACGGAGTTGTACAAGCGAGAGACGGGCTTCTAATGAAGCGTTTCGACAATTCTTTATCAGGGAACTAAAATCTAAGCCGCGAGAACAGGAAATGCTTGAATGAGAATGGATACCCGATGCGAACACGTCACAACATAAAGGTCACAACTTAGATATATAAATGTGAATTTCTTCGATGTGGTTTTCTCCTGTCTTTCTTCAATTTGGTTTTTTTCTTTTCCTTCAATGTGGTTTTCTCCAGCCTTTCTTCATGTGGTTTTCTCTTGTCTTTCTTCAATTTGTTTTTTTTTCTCTTTCTTAAATGTGATTTTCTTCTGATTTCTTTACTGTGGTTTTCATCTGTCTTTCTTCAATGTGGTTTTCTTCAATGTGTGGTTTCTCTGCGTCAGTTTATTATATCTGTTTCTCTTCTGTTGGTTGTTCTGTTTTGTGGGTTTCTGTTGTGTGCGTTTCTGTTGTGTGGGTTTCTGTTGTGTGGATTTCTGTATTGTGGATTTCTTTTCTGTGTGTTTCTGTTACAAAGGTTTCTGTTATGTAGATTTCTGTTATGTAGGTTTCTCTTCTGTGTGATCCTGTTGTGTGGGATTCTGTTATGTGGGTTTCGCTTCTGTGTGTTTCTCCTGTGTGTTTCTCCTGTGTGGATTTCTGTTATGTGGCTTTCTGTAATGTGGTTTCTGTTGTGTGAGTTTCTACTGTGTTGGTTTCTGTTATGTGGGTTTCTGTTATATGGGTTTCTCTTCTGTGTGTTTCCGTTATGTGGTTTTCTGCTGTATGGATTTATGTTATGTGGGTTTCTCTTCTGTGTGTTTCTGTTATGTGTACTTTGATATGTGGGTGTCTGTTATGTGGTTTCTGTTATGTGGGTTTCTGTTATGTTTTCGTTAGGTGGGTTTCCGTTATGTGGGTTTCCATTATGTGGGTTTCCGTTATGTGGATTTCTGTTGTGTGGGTTTCTGTTATGTGGGTTTCTGTTGTGTGGGTTTCTGTTGTGTGGGTTTCTGTTGTGTGGGTTTCTGTTGTGTGGGTTTCTGTTGTGTGGGTTTCTGTTGTGTGGGTTTCTGTTGTGTGGGTTTCTGTTATGTGGGTTTCTGTTGTGTGGGTTTCTGTTATGTGGGTTTCTGTTATGTGGGTTTCTGTTGTGTGGGTTTCTGTTGTGTGGGTTTCGTCAGTGTTGTTAATAAACGTGTGTTAACTACCATGGTCTCTAAAAGTACACACTTTGTTGAACCTTGAATGTTCTATGTTCTGTTTCGGATGTATTGTGTGCTGTCTCGGATGTTTTGTGTTCCGTTTCGGATGTTCTGAGTTCCATTTCGGAAGTACGTTATTGTGTCTTGGGTGTGTCTACGGTAACATAATCTGTGACATAAACTGTCACAAAATCTTTGACATTAAACTGTCACAAACTCTGTGACATTAAATTGTCATAAAATGCGTGACATTAAATTGTGACATAAACTCACAAAAACTGTGACATAAAATGTCACAAATACTGTGATAAAAGATGTGTCACAAACTGTAACCAAATCTGTGATATAAAGTGAGACATAACCTATGACAAATTATGACACACGGAATGTGCTGAAAACTAACTGATCACGCAAGTTACCGATCATCATGTGGTCAAACGGTTATGATGCCGGCCTCAAACTTTAAGATTCAGATTCGAACCCTAGAAATTTTTAAAAAAAAAATGGTTTTTCTTGTTTATTAATCAGGACAGACCCACAACCCAACCCACAAAACCCCAACCGTTGGACGCCTACTAATTACACCCGCCGTCATCTGACTACAGACCCGGCCCGTAGGTGAGTCCTCAGATCCGGTCCCATCTGAGCAGACGGTCGCAGAAGCTACCGCCCCAATACACTATCAAACATCTTGTGATGAATGACTGCTAATAACCAATCGAATGCTCATCAGGATTCGATTCTAAAGCAATGATGGAGATGATTAGCTGCCTTAATAACATTGTTTCATTTCATGATCGTAATCGGCCGCTGCTCGATGCTGGTTGTAATTATCCGCCTTTGAATGTAACCATTTCTGTGGGTTGTCTCCCCTGGTACAAACTGCGAGTCGAAGTTGATATACCCAACCAGGTAATTACCTCGGCCAGGGGTCAATCGATAATTTCTCCTACCTGGGGGAATGGTGGACGAGTGGGGTTGGAAGAGGGTACAGTTAAGAGAGTTACAACCCAGTCAAACAGTCTGTTTTGTTGTTGTTTTTCTCTCGCTTTGAACTTAAGAATTGTCCATATTCATTGCACCGTACTGATTTTTGCCTGACGATTAGCTCTCCCTATTACAAGTGTCCCTCGCCATCAGGCGAACCCACCCCGAATTTGAAGTACCTGTAATTTACGTTCCCAAGTCAAGGACGAGAAGTCAACATCTTAGTCCAGCTGATCAGTGTAGGGGTTGAACCCGCTACCTCGGCATCAGCAGACCGGATGTGTTAAAGCGAGCGCTCTTATCCATTCTGTCAGGCTGAGCTCCATAGTCTTATAATTCAATACGAGCCATGGACTGGGGTAAGTCGGGGGAAGAATAATAACCGCCGTCAAGCTACTCGAATACTTTGAGTAAATCAACAAGAGAACATATAAACTGGTTAGCTTTACAAGAACACAGCTACACGTGACAGCGTGGACGTTGCGGACGTAAAACCTTCGTCAGCGCACAAAAACAAAGACACTTTCTAGTTGTATAAGTGACTTTTTTCATTTTGATATTGATACTAAGTCGGGGGTTCGAGATTAGCCTAGAGCGATTTAGGACATCGCCTTCACTTCAACTTCGACTCGCAGTTTGTAACAGGGGAGACAACCCACAGAAATGGCCTTGCGTTGATGTGGATATCTTCTTCTTCTGCGTTCATCCGGATTTTTTTTTCCGGATGTGACTGCGTTGTGTCTGTTTACAGCAGAGCTGCGTTCTTGCGCCGTTAGGCCGACACATCCGACTTCTGCGGGCATTTGTTGACCGGGTTAACCTTCCCGGGGGATGTGGATATTATGAAGTGTAGGCTGTTCAGAAAGAAACTGTAAACTAAAAACAAAGTTAGTTGCATGTCCTTTCATAACATGTTGCAATCAGCATCTAACGGCTGTTCGTGATTTACTAGGCAATGTTAGGGTAAGTAGTTAGCCATTGCTTTCTGAGCAGCCGACGGTTCAAACCATCCAAATCAACGCAAAGACGACCTGCTCCGCAATGCCCCGCGGCTGACGTCGACCCATGGACTGACTGTATGTGACGGGCAAATGTAATACTGCATGTCACTAACCCCTAGACCACAGGTTTCGCCACTGGCAAACTACTGCACGCAGTCGATGACACCCAGCCAACACATACTGGGGCTTATTGCAACGTCTTGAAAAAGGGTGTGCAACTCACTCACTCACTCACTCATTCACTCAGTCACTCAGTCACTCATTCACTCACTCACTCTCTCATTCACTTACTCACTCATTCGCTCGCTCGCTTACTCACTCACTCACACACTCACTCACTCACTCACTCACACACTCACTCACTCACTCACTCACTCACTCACTCACTCACTCGCTCGCTCGCTCACTCACTCACTCACTCAGTCACTCACTCACTCACCCACTCATTTATTAACTTATTTACACACACACACACATACACACACACACACAAACACACACACACACACACACACTATTGCCCACAGACAAAACCACCTTCCAACCACAGATCACAATCAACAGTGTAGGCACGGACAACCCCACACACTTTCAACATCTGGGCTCCACAACCAACGATAGTGACCACACTTCCACAGAAGTCAGACGTAGACTGGGTCACGACAACACGGAGACTAAACAACATTACCAAACAACTATGGCACAACAACACGGAGACTAAACAACATTACCAAACAACTATGGGACAACAACACGGAGACTAAACAACATTACCAAACAACTATGGAACAACAACACGGAGACCAAACAACATTACCAAACAACTATGGGACAACAACACGGAGACTAAACAACATTACCAAACAACTATGGGACAACAACACGGAGACTAACCAACATTACCAAACAACTATGGGACAACAACACGGAGACTAAACAACATTACCAAACAACTATGGGACAACAACACGGAGACTAAACAACATTACCAAATAACTATGGCACACAACGCGGAGAATAAACAACATTACCAAATAACTATGGCACACCAACACGGAGACTAAACACCATTACCAAACAACTATGGCACACCAACACGGACACTAAACAACATTACCAAACAACTATGGGACAACAAAACGGAGACCAAACAACATTACCAAACAACAATGGGACAAAACCGCAAACAGGTTAAAATACTTGAGAACGTAATATTGCCTGTGTCAACGTACGGGTGTAAGTCATGGAAAGTGAGTGAGTCAGTGAGTGAGTCAGTGAGTCAGTGAGCCAGTGGGTCAGTGAGTCAGTGAGTGAGTCAGTGAGTCAGTGAGTGAGTGAGTGAGTCAGTGAGTGAGTGAGTGAGTCGGTGAGTGAGTGAGTGAGTCGGTGAGTGAGTGAGCCAGTGGGTCAGTGAGTGAGTGAGTGAGCCGTGGGTCAGTGAGTCAGTGAGTGAGTCAGTGAGTCAGTGAGTGAGTCGGTCAGTGAGTGAGCCAGTGAGTGAGTCAGTGAGTGAGTCAGTGAGTCAGTGAGCCAGTGAGTGAGTCAGTGAGTGAGTCAGTGAGTGAGTCAGTGAGTGAGTCAGTGAGTGAGTCAGTGAGTGAGTCAGTGAGTGAGTGAGTCAGTGAGTGAGTCAGTGAGTGAGTCAGTGAGTGAGTGAGTCAGTGAGTGAGTCAGTGAGTGAGTGAGCCAGTGAGTGAGTCAGTGAGTGAGTGAGTCAGTGAGTGAGTCAGTGAGTGAGTGAGTCAGTGAGAGAGCCAGTGAGTGAGTCAGTGAGTGAGTGAGTCAGTGAGTGAGCCAGTGAGTGAGTCAGTGAGCCAGTGGGTCAGTGAGTCAGAGAGTGAGTGAGTGAGTCAGTGAGTGAGTGAGTGAGTCGGTGAGTGAGTGAGTGAGTCAGTGAGTGAGCCAGTGGGTCAGTGAGTGAGTGAGTGAGTGAGTCAGTGAGTGAGTCAGTGAGTGAGTGAGTCAGTGAGTCAGTGAGTCAGTGAGTGAGTCAGTGAGTGAGTGAGCCAGTAAGTCAGTGAGTGAGTCAGTGAGTGAGTGAGTGAGTCGGTGAGTGAGTGAGTGAGTCGGTGAGTGAGTGAGTCAGTGAGTGAGTGAGTGAGTCGGTGAGTGAGTGAGCCAGTGGGTCAGTGAGTGAGTGAGTGAGTGAGTGAGTCAGTGAGTGAGTCAGTGAGTGAGTGAGTGAGTGAGTCAGTGAGTGAGTGAGTGAGTCAGTGAGTGAGTGAGCCAGTGGGTCAGTGAGTGAGTGAGTGAGTGAGTCAGTGAGTGAGTGAGTGAGTCAGTGAGTGAGTGAGTCAGTGATTGAGTGAGTCGGTGAGTGAGTGAGCCAGTGGGTCAGTGAGTGAGTGAGTCAGTGAGTGAGTGAGTGAGTCAGTGAGTGAGTGAGCCAGTGGGTCAGTGAGTCAGTGAGGGAGTCAGTGAGTCAGTGAGTTAGTGAGTGAGTGAGTGAGTCGGTGAGTGAGTCAGTGAGTGAGTCGGTCAGTGAGTGAGCCAGTGAGTGAGTCAGTGAGTGAGTCAGTGAGTCAGTGAGCCAGTGAGTGAGTCAGTGAGTGAGTCAGTGAGTGAGTCAGTGAGTGAGTCAGTGAGTGAGTCAGTGAGTGAGTCAGTGAGTGAGTGAGTCAGTGAGTGAGTCAGTGAGTGAGTCAGTGAGTGAGTGAGTCAGTGAGTGAGTCAGTGAGTGAGTGAGCCAGTGAGTGAGTCAGTGAGTGAGTGAGTCAGTGAGTGAGTCAGTGAGTGAGTGAGTCAGTGAGAGAGCCAGTGAGTGAGTCAGTGAGTGAGTGAGTCAGTGAGTGAGCCAGTGAGTGAGTCAGTGAGCCAGTGGGTCAGTGAGTCAGAGAGTGAGTGAGTGAGTCAGTGAGTGAGTGAGTGAGTCGGTGAGTGAGTGAGTGAGTCAGTGAGTGAGCCAGTGGGTCAGTGAGTGAGTGAGTGAGTGAGTCAGTGAGTGAGTCAGTGAGTGAGTGAGTCAGTGAGTCAGTGAGTCAGTGAGTGAGTCAGTGAGTGAGTGAGCCAGTAAGTCAGTGAGTGAGTCAGTGAGTGAGTGAGTGAGTCGGTGAGTGAGTGAGTGAGTCGGTGAGTGAGTGAGTCAGTGAGTGAGTGAGTGAGTGAGTCGGTGAGTGAGTGAGCCAGTGGGTCAGTGAGTGAGTGAGTGAGTGAGTGAGTCAGTGAGTGAGTCAGTGAGTGAGTGAGTGAGTGAGTCAGTGAGTGAGTGAGTGAGTCAGTGAGTGAGTGAGCCAGTGGGTCAGTGAGTGAGTGAGTGAGTGAGTCAGTGAGTGAGTGAGTGAGTCAGTGAGTGAGTGAGTCAGTGATTGAGTGAGTCGGTGAGTGAGTGAGCCAGTGGGTCAGTGAGTGAGTGAGTCAGTGAGTGAGTGAGTGAGTCAGTGAGTGAGTGAGCCAGTGGGTCAGTGAGTCAGTGAGGGAGTCAGTGAGTCAGTGAGTTAGTGAGTGAGTGAGTGAGTCGGTGAGTGAGTCAGTGAGTCAGTGAGTGAGTCAGTGAGTCAGTGAGTGAGTCAGTGAGTGAGTCAGTGAGTGAGTCAGTGAGTGAGTCAGTGAGTGAGTCAGTGAGTGAGTCAGTGAGTGAGTCAGTGAGTGAGTCAGTGAGTGAGTCAGTGAGTGAGTCAGTGAGTCAGTGAGTCAGTGAGTGAGTCAGTGAGTGAGTCAGTGAGTGAGTCAGTGAGTGAGTCAGTGAGTGAGTCAGTGAGTGAGTCAGTGAGTGAGTCAGTGAGTGAGTCAGTGAGTGAGTCAGTGAGTCAGTGAGTGAGTCAGTGAGTGAGTCAGTGAGTGAGTCAGTGAGTCAGTCAGTGAGTCAGTCAGTGAGTCAGTGAGTCAGTGAGTGAGTCAGTGAGTGAGTCAGTGAGTCAGTAAGTGAGTCAGTGAGCGAGTCAGTGAGTGAGTCAGTGAGTGAGTCAGTGAGTCAGTGAGTGAGTCAGTGAGTGAGTCAGTGAGTGAGTCAGTGAGTCAGTGAGTCAGTGAGTGAGTCAGTGAGTCAGTGAGTCAGTGAGTCAGTCAGTGAGTCAGTGAGTGAGTCAGTGAGTCAGGGAGTGAGTCAGTGAGTGAGTCAGTGAGTCAGTGAGTGAGTCAGTGAGTCAGTGAGTCAGTGAGTGAGTCAGTGAGTGAGTCAGTGAGTGAGTCAGTGAGTGAGTCAGTGAGTGAGTCAGTGAGTGAGTCAGTGAGTGAGTCGGTGAGTGAGTCAGTGAGTGAGTCAGTGAGTCAGTGAGTGAGTCAGTGAGTGAGTCAGTGAGTGAGTCAGTGAGTGAGTCAGTGAGTCAGTGAGTCAGTGAGTGAGTCAGTGAGTCAGTAAGTGAGTCAGTGAGTGAGTCAGTGAGTGAGTCAGTGAGTCAGTGAGTCAGTCAGTGAGTCAGTGAGTCAGTGAGTGAGTCAGTGAGTCAGTGAGTGAGTCAGTGAGTGAGTCAGTGAGTCAGTGAGTGAGAGTGAGTGAGCCAGTTATTGAGTCAGTGAGTCAGTGTTGGCTTTGATTGTGATGATAATGATGATGATGATGATGATGATGATGATAATAGTGATGATAGTGATGATGATAGTGATGATGATAGTGATGATGATGATGATGATGATGATGATGATGATGATGATGATGATGATGATGATGATGATGATGATGATGATGATGATGATGATGATGATGATGATGATGATGGTGATGATGATGATAACGATGATAATGATGATTATGACAGTGCGGACAGTGATAGGTCTGGCTGAAGTTTTGCTGTCACGCTGCCCACTGTGACCACTAAAAAATAACAACCAAATGATAGAATGCTGGGTTTTGTTTGTGTTCAAATAGACTCCAGTTACCAGAGAGAGGGAGACATAGAGACAGCCTGGCAGGGGAGAAAGAGAGACAGAGACAGAGAGAGCATGGCAGGGGAGAAAGAGAGACAGAGACAGAGAGAGCCTGGCAGGGGAGAAAGAGATACAGAGACAGAGAGAGCCTGGCAGGGGAGAAAGAGAGACAGAGACAGAGAAAGCCTGGCAGGGGAGAAAGAGAGACAGAGACAGAGAGAGCCTGGCAGGGGAGAAAGAGAGACAGAGACAGAGAGAGCCTGGCAGGGGAGAAAGAGAGACAGAGACAGAGAGAGCCTGGCAGGGGAGAAAGAGAGACAGAGACAGAGAGAGCCTGGCAGGGAAGAAAGAGAGACAGAGACAGAGAGAGCCTAGCAGGGGAGAAAGAGAGACAGAGACAGAGAGAGCCTGGCAGGGAAGAGAGAGAGACAGTCTGGCAGGGGAGAGAGAGAGGGAGAGATAGAGAAAACCTGGCAGGGGAGAGAGAGAGGGGGGAGAGATAGAGACAGCCTGGCAGGGGAAAGAGATAGCGAGAGAGAGACAGCCTGGTAGGGGAGAAAGAGATAGAGACAGCCTGGCAGGGGAGAGAGAGAGAGAGGGAGAGAGAGAGATAGACAGTCTGGCAGGGAAGAGAGAGGGAGAGATAGAGACAGCCTTGCAGGAGAGAGAGAAAGAGAGAGAGACAGCCTGGCAGGGAAGAGAGACGGAGAGATAGAGACAGCCTGGCAGGGGAGAGAGAGAGAGAGAGAGAGAGAGAGAGAGAGACAGCCTGGTAGGGGATAGAGAGATAGAGACAGTCTGGCAGGGAAGAGAGACGGAGAGATAGACACAGCCTGGCAGAGGAGAGAGAGAGGGAGAATAGAGACAGCCTTGCAGGGGAGGGAGAGAGGGAGAATAGAGACAGCCTGGCAGGGGAGAGAGGAGGAAGAGACAGTCTGGTAGGGGAGAGAGAGAGGGGAGAGCGAGAGAGGGGAGAGAGAGAGAGGAGGGGGGAGAAAGTGAGGGTGAGTGAGAGTGATAGGGAGAGTGAGTGACAGAGAGATTGAGAGAGTAAGGCAGAGAGTGAGGGATATTGAGGGAGACTGAGAGTGTGAGTAGGAGAATGAGAGAAAGTGAGGGAGAGTGACTGAGTGAACGAATGATAGTGAGTGAGTGACTGACAGACTGAGTTAGAGAAAGAGAGAGAAATGAAGCGAAAGAAAGAAAGAAAGAAAGAAAGAGGGAAAGAAAGAAAGAAAGAAAGAAAGAAAGAAAGAAAGAAAGAAAGAAAGCACAAACACACCCGACCACTATGAGGTGGAACAGTGGCCAACCACTGTGGCTCTATGTGATACCTATAACTACAGCTTCTCGACCAATTGGTTTGGTTCACGTACCGCCCCATTCACGTGGTTCACAGATGATACCTCGGCGAGGGTTTGGCCCGCGGGATATGTGCGGCAGCTCAGGGGCGGGTGCTAATTGCATTCATCGATACGTGAGTGGCGTGTGCAACAACGGGTTTGTGTAGAGTTGATGAGCCGTCTAGGGCAGGTAACGAACTAAATTATAGACAAGTTTACAAACAGGCACGGGGGGAATGGGCGTACACGTATACGTACACGTGTACACACACATATACACACACACACACACACTCACACACGGAAGCAGGCAGACAGGCACACACACAAGCGCAAACACACATACGCACGAACTCGAGCGCACATACACACATACACACTCTCAAGGCAGGCAGGCAGGCAGGCAGGCAGGCAGGCAGGCAGGCATGGAGACAGATAGACAGATATAAACACGCATACATATATAATACCTACCTACCTACCTACCTACCTGCCTGACCGCACCCCCGCCCGCCCACCCGCCCACCCGCCCGCCCGCCCGACTGAACGAGACAGACAGAGAGACAGTATAACAGACAGACAGACAGACAGACAGACAGACAGACAGACAGACAGACAGACAGACAGACAGACAGACAGACAGACACTGCAAACAGCGGACACGATAAACTCAGTAATTCTTTAATTCCCAACTTGGGTTAACAAGGGAATTCACTCTCTTTCCAAACATAAGCTTCAAAATGGCGCTCTATTGAAGCGAGAAAGCTAAGAGATAATTAAGTCGACAGTTGATGATGCTCATTTGACGGCGCTAATAGACTCTCTGTCCTTGTCTGGCGCTCGGAGATAAAATCTTGCACGTAGATGCGAGAGGCTGGCCCGTCTCTGGAGAGTCGTGGGTCTTTCCATGGATTCTTGGCTCGATTTGTGCAAAACTGTTTCGTGTAGTGTAGCTGTTTGTATAACTGTCTCAGTGCTTTTACATGCGTGTGACTGTTTTTATGTCTGGATTCTTTGGGTGAGTGTCTGTTTGTATGTCTTACTACTTGTATTCCCCGTCTATCTCCCAGCCTGTGTGTCTGCCTATTTGTTTGTCTGCGTTTTTGTATGCATATGTTTTTATTTAAAGTTGCATATCCTTTACAGGACGTTGCAGTCAACATCGGCATTCTACTGCCGTTGTTGATGTCTTGGCAAGTTTTACGTTCAGTAGTTTGTCATTGCTTTCTGAATGACCGGCTCTCATACCAACCAGCGAGACACGGTCTGCTGCCAAATCGGTCACCCGTGCGTTTCGAACTCGGTTAAGCTGCATTACGAATCGCGTCCGCAATGTCATCGCCACGGAGCCCGAAATATGCATGAATGTGCATGTCTGTCGGTCCGTTTGTTTGTCTGCTTACCTGTCTGGTTGTCTGGGTGTCTAGCTGTCTGTCTGTCAGCATTTTTGTATGCATGTCACATATGTACATATGTTTGCATATGCCTCGTTGTCTCATCCACCATCCAACCACACACATACCCACACGCGGATGGATAGGGAATGGGGTGGGTGGGGTAACATGCATTGTTTATGTTTACAACATTCATTTGACAATGTTTTTTTTTCTATGTGAATGCACGCACTGATGAACGAAAGATGAGTGATTGGAAGGGCCGAATGTAAGACGGGCCTGCGTGCCCAATTTGTTACCCTTCGAAAATAAAGTTCGTTCGTTCTGTGTGTTTGTCTCTCTGTCTGCAGTCTTATATCTGAGGTCACCCCAGCCTACAACGGGTACAAAGACAGTGTCTGGGAAGCAAGGCGGCGGAGTCAGTGTCTGCCGATTTCTCTTAGACTATAGAGCTAGCACCGTGGACACAGCAGGCCTCATGGCGTGAGAAGAGGCCCTGTAGTGTTGTTTGCTTGCTAGATTTGACGATTAGACCGAGACACTACACAGACAGACGTTCACGCAAACAACAACAACATCCTCTTCATCATCATTATCATCATCATTAACAACAACAACAACCTCCACCTCCTCCTCCTCCCCATCATCATCATCATCATCATCAATATCCTCCTCCTCATCATCATCATCATCATCATCAACATCATCATCATCATCATCATCATCATCATCATAATCACTATCAACATCATCATCATCATGTGTTGTACCTACAGACTTGGGTCAGCACATTTCTCGATATCTCGTCATCTCCAACAGACTGTGAATGATAGGTGGAAGGTGAAGCGGTCACGCCGCCTGTCCCCCGCTCCGACAGTTGAGGGTTCGATTCCGGGCTACATCGTTCAGTTCAAGAATGCCATTCTTTGGAGACTCCTAGGGGTCGTCGCTGGAGCTACGGAGTTCGTGCTTTGTGGGACACTTACGTCAGGCGTCGTACGGAAAAAGACCGAGCCAAAGTGGATAAACCACGCTGCAAAGAAGACGACATTGCGTTTTCAAACCCTCAGTAAACAAACGGGTGGACAGACGAGTAATGCAAGTAGTAAGAGATACAAACAGACACTCGAGCAAACATTCCAGACATAAAAACAAGCACACGCATGTACAAATAGAGGGACAGTTATACAAACAGCTACCCCTCACAAAACAGTTTTGCACAAATCGAGCCAAGAATCCATGGAAAGACAGATAATTGTAGGTTATGGTCTCCAGCTTCATGACTGTAGGCAGAGGATCTCTTTTTGGGGAGATAATGGCTACGGTCATCGACCAAATATGGTCACTGCTAGGAAGGAAAACACTGACAAACTACGAGGATAAGTTAATGAGTAAGTCACAAATGGCTGTAGAAACATAACTAAATATGATAACAACTAGAAACCAGTTTATTTTTATACATACATTGTCCCTTTATTTCTCAACATAATTTCCAACAACATTGATGCACTTATCCCATCGTTTTACCAGTCCTCTCAAACCGGCTGCATAGACCTGCGTGCTCTGTTTTCTAAACCACGTTTTCACTTCACATTCAACTTCAGCGTCATTCGCGAAATGTCTCCGCCAAGGTGGGTTGTCAGTGTTTATGCTGACAAATGTTTGTCCCGTAAAGCGGTGCATTGTTTTGTAGAAAAAGTTACGAGGGTGAGTCAATAAGTAAGTCATACAGTTCTGTGGGATGGCAGGTAAATGAAAACAAAGTACTCAGTTCTGTGCAGCCGGTTTGGGGGACTGATAAAACGATGGGATAAGTGCATCAATATTGGTGGAAATTATGTTGAGAAATAAAGGGACAATGTATGTATAAAAATAAACTGGTTTCAAGCTGTTATCATATTTAGTTATTTTTCTACAGCCATTTGTGACTTACTTATTAACTTACCCTAGTACCGTCTTTACAGATGCCATGAATATCATGTTTTGCAATCTCAAAGATAATAAGAGAACGGTATAAATGGGTGCTCCACGTGAGCAGCCTCGCCCGGTGGGGGTAGACATGTGCACCAGGTGACTCCAGACGGTCAGTAGGCGACTGAGTGCAAAAGCGTATCAACATTGAAAGTAGGACCTTGGAACGTAAGAACTATGAGTGGGGATGGAACATTTGATAACATTAAGAATGAAATGAGTAGACTAAATATTAATCTGTTAGGTACATGTGATACCAGATGGACAGGAATGTGCATTATAACTTTAGAGGAATATAGAATAATCTATTATGGTGGAGAGAAACAACAGCGAGGAGTAGCAATTATAATGGATACAGTGAGAGCAAAATCGATCAAAGGATATTGGTCTGTATCAGACAGAGTGTTACCGGTGAAGTTGAGTGGAAGACCTTTTGATGTCAACGTCCAACAAGTTTATGCACCAACAGCAGACAGTAGTGATGATAGCATTGATGAATTTTATAATGATTTAGAGAATACCTTCAAGAAATGCAAGAATTCAGAAGTAAATAACATAATGAGTGACTTGATTGCCAAAGTTGGTAATCAACAGAACGGATGCATAGTAGGCAAGTATGGACTAGGGGAATAGAATGAAAGAGGTTGCAGACTTGTACAGTGGGCAAAAGAGCATGATGTGATTATTGGAAACACCTGGTATCAACATCACCCAAGGAGATTATGGACATGGAGGAGTCCTGATCATAAGATAAGAAATCATATTGATTACATTCTCATCCTTAGAAGATTTGGAAATGCCTTAAAAGTCGCAAAAACTATACCAAGCGTAGACTGCTACAGCGACCATGTATTAATCATATATCATTTTAAAAAGTCAAATATACACCAAGAAACACAAAATTTGATCTACGGGCACTAAAGAGTGAGAAGATAAAAGACAAATTCAAAGTAGAGGTAAAGCACATATTTGATGCATTGTCGGATATGGAAATATTTCTTTTCAAGATGTCAGCGACCGATGGAAAATATTAAAGAAATCAGTCAACCAAGCTGCAGAAACAACCATTCTAAAAATAAAGATAATGGGACGCAAGAAATGGATGACGGAAGACATCTTTAAACTCATAGAAATAAGAAGAAATGACAAAAATAACAAGGAAAATATGAAGAGATAACCAGAAAAATTAGGAAGCTATGCAAAGAGGATTTAAAAAAAAAAAAAACAAAAAAAAACAAAAAAACATGGCTTGAGGAATTTTGCAAGGAAATTGAAAGCCAACCACAACACCCGGAATATCAAATTAATGCACGAAAGAAGTAATGACATCACTAACAAAAGAATACACACATCAACGGGTTGCCTAAAAACCAAAGATGGCAAAATCGTAATAGAAAAAGATCAGATTTTACATGCGTGGTCAGATTATGTGAAAGACCTTTATGATGATACAAGAGAAGAACAGTATGATCATAGGAGTAATAATAAAGTACCATCAATTTTGAAGATGGAAGTTCAGAATGCTCTTAACCAAATGAAAGCTGGCAAGACCCCGGGTACAGATAACATCACAACAGAAATGATCAATGCTTTAGAAGAATATAGCATAGACCAAGTCACCAGACTGCTGAGTGCAATATACGATACTGGAGATATACCACCTGAATTATGTAATTCTATATTTATTGCAATTCCGAAGCAATCGAGAGCCTTGGAATGTGATCAACATCGAACAATTAGTATAAAGAGCCACATCACAAAGATTTTGCTGAGAATTATCATGCAAAGAGTTAGAAAGAAAATACAACCCGAAATATGAGAAGAACATTGTGGGTTTGTAGAAGGCAAGGGCACAGTAAATGTTGTGTATATACTAAGAACAGTAAATGAACGATCTATAGAAGTAAACAAAGATCTACACCATTTCTTTATTGACTACACAAAGGCTTTCGATAAAGTGAGACATGTCGACATGATAAGGATGCTTGAAGATCTACAAATTTATGAGAAGGACCTTAGACTTGTAAAAAGCATATATTGGAAACAACAAGCTGCCATCAGAATTGATAATGAAGTAGGTAAATATCAGCTTATTTAAAGAGGTGTGAGATAGGGATGTGTAATGTCTCCAGATATGTTTTCCGTGTACAGTGAAAATATTTTCAGAAATATAGAAGATATGGATGGAATCAACATTGGGGGACGATACATCAATAACATTAGATATGCAGATGATACAGTCTTGATTGCAGACAATGAACAGGACCTGCAACATTTAGTAGATGCGGTTGTTGCACACAGTGAACAACTAGGGTTAGAACTGAATAGTAAGAAGACAGATTATTGTCGTCACTGGGAAGAAGGTAATTGCACAATGTGATTTACGAGTAAATGGGCATATTCTTAAGCAAGTGAATCGGTACAGTTATCTCGGCACAGTCATAATATCTGATGGGAGATGCCTTGAAGAGATTAGAACAAGAATTACCATTGCGAAGGTAGTCTTTTGCAAGATGAAAAACATACTGAACAATAAAATGATATCAACTGAAACGAGAAAACGAGTGTTGAAGTGCTATGTAAAGCTGCACTACTCTGTGTCATGTTATATTGTTTACATAGAACATGCACGTTTGCATGGATGTGAAGCGTGGACAATGAGCAGACAAGCTGATAAACATCTGATGGCTCTGGAAATGTGGTTTCTGAGGATAATCAAAAGAATACCATGGACAGACAGAAACACCAATGAACAAGTCCTTCAAGAAACAAATGAAGATCGTAAACTGATTAGAGACATTAGACGTAGACAGTCAACATTTTTTGTGCATGTTATGAGAAGAAATGACTTGGAGAACTTGGTGCCGACTGGCAAGATCGAAGGGAAGAGACCAAGGGGAAGACCGAGAAGTAAATACCCAGATGACTTGGCCACGTGGCATGGTCGAGACAGAAACACGGAGCTAATCCACGACTCTGGTGATCGAGTGAGATGGTGAAACATGACAGCAGACACGTATCGGCATGGCACATGATGGATGGATAGAACAAGCTTGCAAGTAGCACCTTATAGACTGTTCACGCGCTACTCCCACAGCGGCCGGTGTAAACACCATCTTCAGAAGCTGATAAATCAACTATGGCTCTTGTTCAATCAGTCGGATCTCCTTGTCTCCCTGCGCCAGGTGAAGTACAATTTCCCGTGCTCCCGCGGGACCGCCCAGGTACTGTTTTCGCGGAAGGATATCAATTATGTAGAAATGTCAACACACTTGGCCAGTGAGCGGCGGGTGACGGCAGGTGACGGGGGATTTCCGCCCAAGTTCAAATCTAGTCTGAGCACGGGTTGGTGGATTGTCGGAGCTGTCGTTTGTTTCAGGGCATCTGGAAGTGGAGGTGTATTGTTTCATGTCGGCGCTAGATGTCTTGGGTGGGAGGCACGGAGGAAACAATCATATAATCGTGAACACTGTCATTAGCATTGTGAACACACGTGAACAATCTCACTATGATGTGAACAAATGTGAACATTCTTATTATGATGTGAACATTCTTATTATGATGTGAACATTCTTATTATGATGTGAACATTCTTATTATGATGTGAACATTCTTATTATGATGTAAACAAATGTGAACATTCTTATTATTATGTGAACATTCTCATCATGATGTGAACAAATGTAAACATTCTCATTGTGATAAAAACACACATGAACATTCTCATTATGATGTGAACATTCTCATTATGATGTTAACAAAAGTGAACATCATCATTATGATGTGAACAAATGTGAACATTCTTATTATGATGTGAACAAATGTGGACATTCTTATTATGATGTGAACGAATGTGAACAATCTTATTATGATGTGAACGAATGTGAACAATCTTATTATGATGTGAACACATGTGAACATTCTTATTATGATGTGAACAAATGTGAACCTTCTCATTATGATGTGAACCTTCTCATTATGATGTGAACATTCTCATCATGATGTGAACATATGTAAACATTCTCATTGTGATAAAAACACATATGAACATTCTCATTATGATGTGAACATTCTCATGATGTTAAAAAATGTGAACATCCTCATTATAATGTGAACAAATGTGAACATACGCATAATAAATTTAAACATTCTCATTAATATTTGAACAAATGTGAACATTCTCATTATAGTGTGAACAACTGTAAACATTCTCATTATGATGTGAACATTCTCATTATGATGTTAATAAATGTGAACATAAAACACTCTCACTATTATGTGAACAAGTGTAAACATTCTCATAATGATGTGAACATTCTCATTATGATATTAATAAATGTGAACATTCTCATTATGATGGGAACAAATGTGAACACTCTCATTATGAGTGAACAAATGTGAAATTCTCATTATGATATGAACAAGTGTGAACATTCTCATTATTATGTGAACAAATGTGAACATTATCATTATGATTTGAACAAATGTGAACATTCTCATTATGATGTGAACAAATGTGAACATTCTCATTATGATGGGAACAAATGTGAACACTCTCATTATGAGTGAACAAATGCGAACATTCTCATTATGATATGAACAAGTGTGAACATTCTCATTATGATGTGAACAAATGTGAACATTCTCATTATGATTTGAACAAATGTGAACATTCTCATTATGATGTGAACAAATGTGAACATTATCATTTTGATTTGAAAAATTGTGAACATTATCATTATGATTTGAACATATGTGAACATTCTCATTATGATGTGAACAAATGTGAACATTCTCATTATGATGTGAACAAATGTGAAAATTCCCGTTCTGATTTCAACAAATGTGAACATTCTCATTATCATGTGGGAAAAAATGTGAACATTCGCATTACGGTGTGAACACATGTGAACATTCTCGTTGTGATGTGAAAATTCTCTTTATAATGTGAACATTCTCATTATGATGTGAAAAAAATTGTGAACATTCTCACTGTGGTATTGCTAACAAATGCGGACAAATTTTGTTTCCATGACATACGACATGTCTGTTTATGTTTCCATGTTAGCTGCATATCCTTTACATACCTTTACAGGACGTCGCACTCAACACCAGCATTTTTTGCTGTTGTGATCTCTTTATAAGTTTACGTTCAGTGGTTTGCCATTGAATTCTGAATGACCGGCACCCACACCATTTCGTAAAACAAAACACAAGGCGGTTTGTTGCCAAATCGCCCGCAACTTATTTCGAACGCGGGTATGCGGGAGTAAGAACTGCGTCCTTAACCGCTTCGCCACGAAGCCGGCTTGTTTCAATGGTATAAGACAAATCTGTGTTTGTTATCATGATATCAGACATAGACATTTTCGCTCATAAGCAGGCCGGGATGGTGCCATATTTCTTAACAGCCGCCATGTTTGTAGCATAAATTCGTGATTGCTTCCGGTGATTTCCGTTCTCATGCCGAGGCTTGACATCTGACCAGCGATTGGTCAGTTAGCTTGCCTGCCGCTTGTCGTTTGGCAGCACGTCTTGAATGATTGATGTGTGCAGGCAAGTGTAATAGGTGCTTGTGTCAAGATGTGGCTGTCAAAATGTGACTAGCCTCGACACTGTGTCAAGATGTGGCTAACCTCGACATTGTGTCACGATGGGCTAAACTTGACATTGTGTTAAGATATGGCTAACTTCGACATTATGTCAAGATGTGGCCAACTTCGACATTGTGTCAAAACGTGGGTAACTTTGACATCGTGTCAAAATGTGGGTAACAGTGACATTGTGTGAGTACTATTACTACTTCTACTACTACTACCACCACCACCACCACCACCACCACCACCACCACCACCACCACCACCACCACCACCACCACCACCACCACCACCACCACCACCAGCACCACCACCACCACCACCACCAGCACCACCACCACCACCACCACCACCACCACCACCACCAATGCTACTACTACTACTACTCTCCTGTGTGTTGCCGGGACCAATAAGGGAAGCAAAGAATAGCAACACTGTAGTCTACCATGCATGTCGTAAGAGGCGACTAAGGAGGCTTGATGGTTCCGTCGCCCTGCTACTGAGTGAGTGCATGGCGCGACACTGTGAGCTGTGGGTTTCGTGTGAAATGCTGTTGAATCTGCCCAAGGTCTTTTGGAACGTGATTGTATGTTCGGAGCGATGGCAGCTGGCTATGTCCCAGAGTTGACCGGTTTTTGCCTTATGCAGAAATGCTTGGCTGCTGGGCTTCTGGTTGACTGCCACTACCATCGACGATGAACTGTATTTTCGTGGAGACTTTTGTGTTGGCATTATGGCGACGACATTATCATTATGTACAGTGAAATATTTTTAAATCTGCCCGAGGAAACATCTAGAAACGGAACAAACAACATCTAGAAATATCTAGAATGTGTAGTTGATCATCTAGGAAAACATCCGGATGGAAAAATGGCTGCTGCTTCCACCGACGATGGGCTGTGTGGTCTCGTGGAGGACTTTTGTGTTGGCATTCTGGCGACGGCATAGTTAAACATCTGGAAACGAAACAAACAACATCTAGAGGTGTTTAGACTGTGTGGGTGAACATCTAGGAAACATTCGGATGGAAAAATGACTGCAGATTCCATCAGAGATGAACTGTGTGTTTCGTGGGGGACTATTGTGTTGTGTTGACATTCTGGCAGCAGCATTATGCGCAGTGTACCTCTGCGGGCTGTTGTTTGTCGAGGCTCCTGTCTTTTCCACTTTTCACATTGGGCAGTGGGGAGCGTTTTGTGTGATATTCACTGGCACAGGAACGGAGCATGATGGGAACGACCCGTTGCTGTGAAGTTGGAACCGCGACTAACTAACTAACTAACTAACTAACTAACTAACTAACTAACTAACTAACTACTACTACTACTACTACTACTACTACTACTACTACTACTACTACTACTACTACTACTACTACTACTACTACTACTACTACTACTACTGCTGCTGCTGCTACTACTGCTGCTGCTACTACTACTATTATTACTTAACACTCAACTATAAACGGCTACTCGTGTCTCTAAACACACCTACCATTATATACATATTTCTGTACACGTGCAATAAACCTTGACAACTCTTTATTTTCACAAGTTTCACGCGCATGCGTGTATATGTGCGCTTACAATAAAAATTAAAACTGCGCGCGTCCACAGGACTGACATTTCCTTTTTATGACTCCTTTGTTATTCCTGGCAGAATCTCCTCCAAACTCTTCATTGCCCGAGTGTGTGTGTTCCTCGCCAGTTCTGACTGACATGAGCAATAACTCGGGATTAACCACACGTCACTAAATGTCCTGCAGTGGAACATCACAAGGCAGGGTCGCTAGGTACAGACTGGTGCGCCCGCTGTGGCTACGCCTCTGAAATGCTAACTTGGCTAGGAATGTGGCAAGAGACGTACAAGATAGGGGGTACCTTGGGCCAGCTCTTATGGCGAGCTCACTTGGCTGATAGAATCAGAGGAGACGCCAATCTGATATGGCGGGGGTTCGTGGAAGTAAGTGGTGTGTTAGAGCTAGCCTTCTTGCATTCCTTGTGACCAGAGGGTATGTGGGCAAGTCTGAATAATTAGCTGGGAGAGGATGATGGGGTTGAGATGGGGATAGAGAGTTGAAGAGGAGCATAATCTGAAGGGTGGAGGCGGATTCTGTCTGTAGACAGTGGAGGTCTGTTGTCCAACATCGTTCCGGGACATGCGAGAGTTGAGAGAAATCAATGAGCTGATAAACAGGCTGGCTCTGCATCCCCTGCAGATGGCCAACCCATGGATCGTGCTGATGTTATTAACGCTCTTAGAGAGATGTCAAGAGCGAGCGACCTTGACGTAAGTGAATCCATTTCGTTGTCCAGAATGTGAGGCTTGGTAGGAAGAATGGGCACGGCCCAGACAGGAGAGGAACATCGGGAGAACTAGAGGCCTCGTCAATCAACATAGAACTGGCACTATTAGCCACCGGACGCTGATACACATGTTGGATGGAGGATCTGAGAACCTATGGACTTGTCCGGAATGCAAGGATGATAGCCCAATAGATAACAGATTACAGAGGAGGTAGGAGAGATGGGTGGCAGACAGAGACAGTCGGGGGAGTGGGGGGGGGGGGGGCGAGACAGAGAGGGAGAGTGGGAATACGAGACAGTACAAACGTAATATATTTTCAGAGGGTCAAGAACTGGACGCGGTGGAAAAGGGGCATTGAGCGTGTTTCACAGCTGCCCGTCATAACGAGTTGTCGATTCGAAACCAGCTGCGCGAGATTTACAAGCAGATCGCTTTTGCGTTGATTTAAGCAGTATGAGGCATCTGTCGTTCAGAAAGAAAGGACAAACTACATGTTTTATGTCCTTGTGCACCACGGTGCGATCAACCCCAGTTTGATTTCGTCAGCAAATTTATGTACAGTAATTTGCCATTGCTGTCTAAATGAGAAGTCATCGCGTAAGTCCAGCTTCATGCCCATGTAGGGATTGAACCTCTTACCTCGCCATCAGTGGACTGGAGGTTTATGAGCGAGCGCTATTTCTCTCTCGGTCACGTGGACAATGGTAAACAGCTGAACTTAAACACTGCCTGGTCTATCTCAGACAGCCATACTTTATTGGGGTCGAATGCCACGTCCTGTAACAGCCATGCAACTAAATGTCCAAAACTGCACATGAAGAACTGGAGATGGAGAACTAGACATGGACAAATAGGCATAGAGATCTGGACATGGAGAACTGGACATGGAGAAATAGGCATGGAGAACTGGACATGGAAAACTGGACGTGCAGAAATGGACATGGAGAACTGGACATGGAGAACTGGACATGGACAACTGGACATGGAGAACATGACATGCAGAACTAGACATGGGGAACTAGACATGCAGAACTGGACATGGAGAACTAGAAATGGAGAACTGGATATGGAGAACTGAACATGGAGAACTGGACATAGAGAACTGGACATGGAAAACTGGACATGGGGAACTAGACATGCAGAACTAGACATGGAGAACTGGACATGCAGGTCCGTCGTCCTGTCCTTTTTACCTCTATCCTTTCAATTACTATTGCAGCTCCGCTATACCACTATTACTGCTAGACTCTAACACTATCACAACTCCACTCTATCACTATTACAGCTCCACTCTACCACTATTACAACTCCACTCTACAACTGTTACAGCTCCACTCTATCACTATTACAGTTCCAGTATACCAATATTACAACTCCACTCTACAACTGTTACAGCTCCACTCTATCACTATTACAACTCCACTATACAACTCTTACAACCCCACTCTACAACTCTTACAGTCCCACTTGTACAGTCCCACTCTATCCCTTTTATAGCCCCATTCTAAAACTCTTACAGTCCCACTCTATCACTCTTACAGCTCCACTCTACCACTCTTACAGTCCCACTTGTACAGCTCCTCTCTACCACTCTTACAGCCCCACTCTACCACCCTTACAGTCTCACTCTACCACCCTTACAGTCCCACTCGTACAGTCCCACTCTATCACTCATACAGTCCCACTTGTACAGTCCCACTCTATCACTCTTACAGTCCCACTCTACCACTCTTACAGCCCCACTTGTACAGCCCCAATCTACCACTCTTACAGCCCAACTCTACCACTCTTACAGCCCCAATCGTACAACCTCACTCTACCACTCTTACAACCCTACTCTACCACTCTTACAGACCCACATGTACAGTCCCACTCTACCACTCTTACAGCCCCACTCTACCACTCTTACAATCCCACTTGTACAGTCCCACTCTATCATTATTACAGTCCTACTCTACCACTCTTACAGTCCCACTTGTACAGTCCCACTATATCACTCTTACAGTCCCACTTGTACAGTCCCACTCTATCACTCTTACAGTCCCACTCTACTACTATTACAGCCATACTCTACCACTAATACAGTCCCACTTGTACAGTCCTCTCTACCACTCTTACAGCTTCACTTTACCACTCTTACAGCCCCACTTGTACAGCCCCACTCTACCACTCTTACAGCCCCACTCTACCATTCTTATAGCCCCACTAATACAGCCCCACTCTACTACTCTTACAGCCTCACTCTACCACTCTTACAGACCCACTTGTACAGTCCCACTCTATCACTTTTACAGCCCCACTCTACCACTATTACAGCACTACTCTACCACTCTAAAAGCTCCACTAAACCACTATTACAGCCCTACTCTACCACTCTTACAGTCCCACTTGTACAGTCCCACTCTATCACTCTTACAGCCCCAGTCTACCACTATTACAGCACTACTCTACCACTCTTGAAGCTCCACTCTATCACTATTACAGCTCCACTCTACCACTATTACAGCACCACTTTACCACTCTTAAAGCTCCACTCAACCACTATTACAGCTCCACCTTACCACTATTACAGCACCACTCTACCACTATTACAGCACCACTCTAACTGTATTACAGCACCACTCTACCACTATTACAGCCACACTCGACCACTCTAACAGCACCACTTTTACAGCACCACTCTACCACTCTTCTAGCCCCACTCCACCACTATCCCCTATTCGAACAAACACCTACCTGAAGGTGTTGCGCCGCCACACCAGACCGACTACACCACCTCTCACCTGCATAAACGCTGAATACGTTGCTGTGTGAAGCTATCACCATGCCTCTTATATTGAAGAAAATCAATGACATTTATGATAGCTCAACCCAGCCAGGGTGTCGATATCATTCACCAAGCGGTGCCTCTTTCTTCGCACCAGCCGACTTTGTGTTGACAGCTATAGCCACCCGGCCACCTTAGACTCAACAGTTTTACAGCTGTGCCCGAACCAACACCCAGATTAACAAGGGTATATATTCTATCCAAGGGCTGGCCATGTGCCCGGCTTCTGTCTGTTTGAAACACAACGGCCCATAAAAAGAGGACCCAGGTGAGAGACGGGTTAGAGGGGAACTGTAGGGCACTTTGTGTTGTGTCGTTACTGTCGGATGTGGGGAGGCGTTTGTGGAAAGATGTTGACAGGATAAGGTGATGACGTGTGCATGTGTAGTGTTGTTTTTGCTGCTTTCACGGGGTTGCTGAACCCAGTGCCGTTCTCGAGAAAGTCCGGGTTGTCTATTGGTGTTGTGGGGATGTGTTGAGTGGGTGGGTGGTTACTGTAGGAGATAGTGACCTACTTCTATATGTAGTTGTTGTTGTGTCTTGAAATGATGTCGCTACAGCTGTTATTGTTGTTGTTATTGTATCCGGACACCTAGCCGGACATCTAGCATCTACCTAGCCGAACATCTAGCCGGACACCTAGCCGCTACCTATTCGGACACCTAGCAGCTACATAGCTGGACACCTAACCACTATATAGCCGGACACCTAGCCACTATATAGCCGGACACCTAGCCGCTACCTATTCGGACACCTAGCAGCTACATAGCTGGACACCTAACCACTATATAGCCGGACACCTAGCCACTATATAGCCGGACACCTAGCCGCTACCTATTCGGACACCTAGCAGCTACATAGCCGGACACCTAACCACTATATAGCCGGACACCTAGCCACAACTGTGTGACTGAAGGATCTGCACACAACCCCGAGCCCCGTACATATGAGAGCTGTCAGGGGCGACAATTGAGTCGGTCTGTGTGGGCGTACCCAGGTCCCAATATAGATCCTCGCTTCAACGCAATACAATTGCTTGCTAATTGCAGGTACCAGACAAGATCCTAGACTTGAGCTACATCAAATATAACGTCCTTGTGGAACTCGGCACTCGAGGAAACCCTCGGCCACGCCTCGTGTTTTATAGGATGTGACAAACCGCTGAATGGAGATGGCTCCCCTGAAGAAAAGAATGATTGAAATGTCGAGACGAAAGTGGCAGATGAAAACTCGGTCCGGTGGCCATCTATGAAGGCGCGAGTCAGACACCGGAACAAATTATGTCTAGATTCGGGTTGTATATATGCAGGGTTGCAGGTTGTAAATGGGTTGTCATATATTACGGAATGAGAACATTGATCAACCAGTCACTTGCCGTCTCCGCAATGGCGGTTGGCTGCAAGGATTTCCCAATACTCTCTATCTCCCGAACTTGTATATTGATAGTGATGTTTATTCATCTCTAGATGTTATCTTCCCACTTGTATCAATGCCTGCCCGTTGCTCGTCTGTCTATAATTCTTACCTCCACTATTGTGTTTGCGAGCGTGCGATATCGTGTAATGTATATCAATCTATGTTTTTTTGGTAGAATACCAAAGGGCATCTTTTTTGGTGAATTCAATCAATCAATCAATCATGTGCCATGCCGGAAAGCGTGGGCGGTCATGACTCGCCATTTCACTCGATCACCAGTGTCGTGGATCAGCTCAGTGTTCCTGTCTCGTCCATGCCATGTGGCCAAGCCATCCAGGTATTTTCCTCTCGGTCTTCCTCTTGGTCTGTTCCCCTCGATCTTGCCAGTTGTCACTAAGTTCTCCAATCCATTTCTTCTCATAACATGTCCAAAAAATTTTGACTGTCTACGTCTAATTTCTCTAATCAGTTTACGATGTTCATTTGTCTCCTGTAGTACTTGGTCATTGGTTTTTCTGTCTGTCCATGGTATTCTTTGCATTTTCCTCAGAAACCACATTTCTGCAGCCATCAGATGCTTTTCAGCTTGACTGCTCATTGTCCAAGTTTCACATCCATACAAAAGAACAGGCTCTATGTATCCCCTCAACACTCTTTTTCTCGTTTCAATTGACATCTTCTTATTGGTCAGAATGTTTTTCATCTTGCTAAAGGCTACTTTCGCCATGGCGATTCTTGTTCTAATCTCTTCAAGGCATCTCCCATCCGATGTTATAACTGTTCCAAGATAATTGTACCGATTCACTTGTTGAAGAACATTTCCATTTACTTGTATATTACATTGTGGCACTTCTTCCTTCCTACTGACGACCATAACCTGAGTCTTTTTACAATTTAATTCTAACCGCAGTTGCTCACTGTGTACAACAACCGCATCGACTAATTGTTGCAGGTCCTGCTCATTGTCTGCAATTAATACTGTATCATCTGCATATCTAATGTTATTGATGTTTCGTCCTCCAATGCTGATTCCATTTATATCCTCTACATTTCTGAAAATATTTTCACTGTACAGGGAAAAAAGATCTGGAGACATCACACATCCCTGCCTAACACCTCTCTTAATTGGCTGATACTGTCCCACTTCATTATCAATCCTTATTGCAGCTTGTTGTTTCCAATATATGTTTTTTATAAGTCGAACCTGTCACCTCCAAATGACGACAGCGCCTCGCTTTCCCATCAATTTGTAGATCTGCAATTTGTAGATCTGCAAGCATACCCACCATGCTGACATGTCTAACGCTATCAAAAGCCTTTGTATAGTCAATAAAGCAAAGATGTATATCCTTGTTTACTTCTATAGCACGTTCAATAACTGTTCGCAGCATATACACAGCATTTACTGTACCCTTTCCTTCTACAAACCCGCATTGTTCTTCCCCTATTTCAGGTTGTATCTTCTTCCTCATTCTTTGCATGATAATTCTTAGCAAAATCTTTGTGATGTGACTCATTATACTAATTGTTCTATGTTGATCACATTCCAAGGTTCCTGGTTTCTTTGGGATTGCAATAAATACAGAGTTACATAATTCAGGAGGTATATCTCCAGTATCATATAATGTGTTCAGCAGTCTGGTGACTTGATCTAGTCCAAATTCTTCTAAAGCTTTAATCATTTCTGTTGTGATGTTATCTGCACCGGGGGCCTTGCCAGCTTTCATATGCTTAAGAACATTTCGAACCTCCATCTCTTGGTGAATTACATATGGGTAAAACATTTTGGGGTCGGTCTCTACTACGATACAAAGCTATGTGTAAGCGGGACATAATTGATACAGGCATTGATCTTGCACACTTGGAGCAAGTCGCTGCTGAACGTGTTACATGGAGGGCAAATATCGGATATGGAATAAAGACAATGGAAAAAATTATTGCAGATAGGTCACACACTCAGCGCGTGAGAGGGTGCATGATGGTTAAAATGACCATGAGTCACATGCATCCATTGTGGACAAAAATTTACAGCGTGAACTGGTCTGATAAGTTACATTCGCCACCTCCTTGCGTTGAAGTTATTATGCCTTTTTGAAGCACAATGTCACAAACTATCGTCTGTCAAGACGGCCAGGTGCTAGTCTAATTATTGAATGTCAAATATCATCTTGATATATCTTATGTAGCCATCAGGTGTGCTGAGGTAGTCGGTTCAACCCCTACGCCGGTCAGTTGGACTAAAATGTTGACTTCTCTTCTTCTTCTTCTTCTTCAGCGTTCCGAGCCATTGAGGTTCTTTGCTGCAAATACAATCCGTCTCCATTCGTCTCTCTGGTGGACCTTCTCTTGCCAGTCGTTGATTCCAAGTGCTTGTAGGTCTGTACATGTATTATCTCTCCACCGTCTTCTTGGTCTACCTCGGGGTCTACGGCCATTTATTTCCTGAGTGTAAGCGAGTTTTGTTTCCCTATTATCTTCCATTCTTTCTATATGCCCCAGCCATTGTAGTCTATTAGCCTTCATGATACCAGTGATTAGCGGGGACTTAAACAGATCATAAATGTCTTTGTTACTTCTTCTTTTCCACTCTCCACTTTGTGTATCCCTAATGGGTCCAAAGATGCGTCTTAAAATTTTGTTCTCAAGGGTTTGTAACAAGGCTTCGTCTCCTTTCGTTGTACTCCAGGTTTCAGAGCCATACAGCACAACTGATCTGATCAGTGTTTTGTATATTGTGATTTTGGTGTTACGAGATAGCGCCTTTGATTTTAGTAGATGTTGTAGTGCATAGTATATCTTATTTCCAGAGTTGATTCTAGTTTGTATTTCTTCCCTTATGATGTTGGAGCAGTTGAAGATCGTACCCAGGTATTTGTATGTTTCCGTTCTTTTAATGGTCATATTATCTATTTGTATGTGGCCAGAGTTTCTAGCCATTCCGTCTCTTGAAATTACCATATATTCTGTCTTATCTTGGTTGATAACCAGCCCCATCTGTTGGGCTTTTTCCTTTAAGTGAGTCAATATTTCCAATGTCTTTTGTTCACTTTGCCCTATAATATCTATATCATCTGCATAACCAAGCAGCTTGGATGTTCCTCCAATATCACATTCCTCCTTTACCTTCCTTACAACTTTCTCTAGAGCCAGATTGAAGAGTAGCGGCGATAGTGCATCACCCTGTTTCAAGCCAGATGTTATTTGGAAGGGGTCTGATTTCCTGCCTTTATATGTTACTATATTATAAGTATCTTCCATGCATAGTCTGGTCATGTTGATTAACTTCCTTGGTATTCCAAATTCCTGCGTCCTTGTTTATTTATGTAGCTGCCTCGGTTGCCTCAACGGGTTCCCTCAACGGATTTTCTGTGTAATACATGTATATGATTAGAACCGACCAATCATTTCTCTTCTTTAAATGTTTGTTAATATATACTGGACACAGCATTTACGGTCCGATGTGTTTGTGTGTTTGTTATTTGACCTAAGCTGATTTACTATAAATTATGAGACCTATGGTGCAATCTCAATGGTTTGATACGAATTCGGTCCGTACTCCATAGTTATAGTTTCTTGTGTATGATAGACATGACTAATGAGGGCACTGTTTTTTTTTTGTTGAGTGTCTAGTTGGTCGAAGTACACTTGATCCTGCAGCGAGGCGCTGTCGTCATTTGGAGGTGACAGGTTCGAATACCGGTAGGTAACTATAGCTTTCAAATGTTATGTTGTCTAGTGCGTCCTCTAGTCTCTACGTCCTTCTTCTCCTTCTGTGAGCGTCAAACAATACTATATGTGTTTATTTATGTAATTGACTTGGGGACGCAAATTACAAGTACCTCTGAAGTCGGAGTGGGTTCCCCTGATCTACAAGCACAATTCAGGTCAGTCCTATTAGAAGTAGCGTGTATGGGACGCTTGAATTAAAAAAAGAGCAAGCACCAAAAGCAACACATAAATGTAACGACTAAAATGTGGTGTTATTTAGGTTGCCGAGGCTGGGTATTCCCATGCGCACTCAGTCACCCGACGCAGCAGACATCCCAAGGTGTCTCTGCTCACTGTTCCCATGCAGCATGATCCCTCTCTCGGCCTGTCTAGTTTACCCCAGAGGAAAGGTAACATCAATACGTGTGGAACAAGGCAAGCTGCAGCAGCTGCCGGATCAGCAAAGCAATGCTATATCTGTCCGCTTGTCAGAGCTTCGATCCAAGACCAGTTGCAAATCAAGGCTTCGGGCCTGGTCTGCCCTACCATAATATTTAGTCTGTAGGTTGCATTTCCTCGCACCAGGATAAGGCTTGTACCCTCCCAATTGCTCTATTCCGCACGAAGCCTTTGGCACAATGTGGGGTGTCGGGTTTGGTGAGCACAACAGAACGTATAGTTACCTATACATTCAACTTGGGGTTGACCGCTAACTGAACGTATAGTTACCTAGACATTCAACTGGGGTTGATCGATAACTGAACGTATAGTTACCTATACATTCAACTTGGGGTTGATCGATAACTGAACGTATAGTTACCTAGACATTCAACTTGGGGTTGATCGATAACTGAACGTATAGTTACCTATACATTCAACTTGGGGTTGATCGATAACTGAACGTATAGTTACCTAGACATTCAACTTGGGGTTGATCGATAACTGAACGTATAGTTACCTATACATTCAACTTGGGATTGATCGCTAACTGAACGTATAGTTACCTAGACATTCAACTTGGGGTTGATCGCTAACTGAACGTATAGTTACCTATACATTCAACTTGGGGTTGATCGATAACTGAACGTATAGTTACCTAGACATTCAACTTGGGGTTGATCGATAACTGAACGTATAGTTACCTATACATTCAACTTGGGGTTGATCGCTAACTGAACGTATAGTTACCTAGACATTCTTCTTCTTTGTTCATCCGGAGTTTTTTTTCGGACGTGATTGCGTTGTGCCTGTCCACAGCAGAGCTGCGTTCTTGCGCCGTTAGGCCGACACATCCGACTTCTGCGGGCATTTGTTGACCGGGTTAACCTTCCCGGGGACCTAGACATTCAACTTGGGGTTGATCGCTAACTGAACGTATAGTTACCTAGAACGTATAGTTACCTAGAACGTATAGTTACCCATACATTCAACTTGGGGTTGATCGCCACGTCCCGCAAAGGACACGCAAGGTCTAGGCATCTGTCACGTGACGGCAGACACACATGGCACCCGGCGACAGGTGGCGTTCCTGGAAACCCCTGCAGCCGCCATGTTGTAATCAACCTAATGGTGACCTGCGAGAGTAGAACAAACGTGTCTCCATGGAGATTCGCCCAAACAAAAGGGGTATTAACTCGTGCACACACCACTCAAGACAGTTATTTTCTCTTGGTTCATTACAAAAGACGGATTTAGTCAAGAACACAATTGTTGTTCCCGTGTTAGATATTGTGACTCGGTCTTTTCACGTGCATGCATTAAATAAATCGGCCACCTAGGGAATCCATTATCAAAGTGGATGCTCATGTCTGAAAACAGAGACAAGAAAAATACCTTAAAGAAAGTCATTAAATAAACGTTGATCCACTCACGACCGTGCCTCCTGGATAGGTCGTTGGGTAATCCGGCCAGAGTTGTGCTATCAATAGTTGGGGCATAATAGCTTGACTAAGCTGTGACAAGTTGATGGTATTAAATGGAAGGATACAACGCTAGCAGTGTGCCCTTTTACACAAATCACCAGAGTTTTACCCGGCGTCCAACTCTCCCGGAAGTGTAATCGAAGCCGAGAAAACATGGTTCCGATTCCATATCCGGTGCCTCCATTTTGACGGAAGTGGCGGCTGCAGACTTGTCGCCAGAAATACCTGGAAGTTCTCATTTGTGTGCACGAAAAAAAAAAAATACAAACATACACACGCACGATCGCACACATATGTTCATTCGTGAACTAGTACATTGAAAATTAATTGCTTGAGGAATTTATGAGGACTTTAAAATAGCTTCAAATTGATTAACTTATTGACAATTATATTTGTGTCGACGTACATGTGATCCTTGTGCAAGATATTGTCATCATATCGAGACCACAGGTTCGAATCCCGAAGGACCACGGGAAGGTTAACCCGGTCATCAAATGCCCGCAGAAGTCGGATGTGTCGGCCTAACGGCGCAAGAACAGGCACAACGCAGTCACATCCGAAAAAAAAAAAAATCCGGATGAACGCAGAAGAAGAAGAAGAAGAAGAAGAAGAAGAAGAAGAAGAAGAAGAAGAAGAAGAAGAAGAAGAAGAAGAAGAAGAAGAAGAAGAAGAAGAAGAAGAAGAAGAAGAAGAAGAAGAAGAAGAATCCCGAAGTGGCCGAGGTAGCTTGCCATTGTTATATTGTCTTGTGCGTCCTCCAATCAACACAAAGATGGGCTTCATTGTCTAGTGGGTTGTCCAATCAATACAGAGCTAGTCTTCATTGGCTAATGTGTCCTCCAATCAATATGGAGCTAGAACCATTGTTTAATGTGTCGTCGTCCATTTAACAAGAAGCTAGAATTCATTGTCTAATGTGTCGTCCAATCAACAAGAAGCTAGAATTCATTGTTTAATGTGTCGTCCAATCAACAAGAAGCTTGAATGCATTATCTAATGTATCGTCCAACCAACAAGAAGCTTGAATGCATTATCTAATGTATCGTCCAACCAACAAGAAGCAAGAATTCATTGTCTAATGTGTCGTCCAATCAACAAGAAAGAAGAATTCATTGTCTAATATGTCATCCAATCAACAAGAAGCTAGAATTCATTGTCTAATGTGTCGTCCAATCAACAAGAAGCTTGAATGCATTATCTAATGTATCGTCCAATCAATACGAAGCTATAATTCATTGTCTAATGTATCGTCCAACCAACAAGAAGCAAGAATTCATTGTCTAATATGTCATCCAATCAACAGAAGCTAGAATACATTGTCTAATGTGTCGTCCAATCAACAAGAAGCTAGAATGCATTATCTAATGTATCGTCCAACCAACAAGCAGCAAGAATACATTGTCTAATATGTCACCCAATCAACAGAAGCTAGAATACACTGTCTAATGTATCGTCCAATCAACAAGAAGCTAGAATGCATTGTCTAATGTGTCGTCCAATCAACAAGAAGCTAGAATGCATTATCTAATGTATCGTCCAACCAACAAGCAGCAAGAATACATTGTCTAATGTGTCGTCCAATCAACAGAAGCTATTGTTCCGTCTGATGTATTTCACCACGGATTAGCAACAAAGCACTTCGGAATTATCCATGGGTGCTCGGATCTCTTCAGTAAATCCATCAGATTGCAGCGACTACCTGTGCCAGTTTTGTGTAGGCAGGCGAACCGCCTCATACGCTTGATGTGATAACTTTCACTATTGACTCCAACCCTCAGTTCAAACAGTCATTGATTTGAATGCCCCCCTGTCTGACCACTTATCGCTATGCTCCAGCTCTGTCAGCTGGATCCACTGGTAGTCCTTGTGCTATGGCTGCGGCACCAGCCAGACTCTCCGCTCTTTCATTGACAATACCCACTTGTCCTCCATCCATCATGTGCCATGCCGATAAGCGTGGGCGTTCATGATTTGCCATCTTACTCGATCACCAGAGTCGTGGATCAGCCCCTTGTTTCTGTATCGACCATGCCACGTGGCCAAGCCATCCAGGTATTTACTTCTCGGTCTTCCCCTCGGTCTCTTCCATTCGATCTTGCCAATTGTCACCAAATTCTCCAATTCATTTCATCTCATAACATGTCCCAAAAAATGTTGACTGTCTACGTCTAATGTCTCTAATAAGTTTACGATCTTCATTTGTTTCTTGAAGGACTTATTCATTGGTTTTTCTGTCTGCCCATGGTATTCTTTGCATTTTCCTCAGAAACCACACTTGTTCTTAGTTATAGTTAATTGCGTATCCTTTATAGGACGTAGCAGTCAACCCCAGCATTTATTTTATTGTTTGTGATTCCTGGGCAAGTTTACGTGCCATAGTTTGCCATTGCTCTCTGAACGACCGGTACCTTACCATTTAATAAAAAACCAACACACGGCAACTGCTGCCAAATCGCCCGCAGCTGTGTTTCGATTGCGGTATGCGGGTTTACGAACTGCATCCGTAGCCCTTTCACCACGTAACCGGAGTGTGACTTAGAAAGCCAGCAAACACAGTTTTGGGGCTCACATCAACGTGATAGCATTGTTTATACCAGACATTCCCTTGTCACTCTACAAATGGTAGCAGCACATGGCTTCCTTAACCATTCTGCAAATTCTTCTTTTGTCTATTTCTTTATCTGGATAGGTGCATAACTAGTTGTCTAGATGTGTGGATGGTCAGACAACTGGTTGTCTAGCTAAATGGATGGTTGGATAATTGGTTATTTGTCTGTGTGGCTGGTTGGATAACTGGTCGTTTAGCTATGTGGATGGTTGAATAACTAGTTGTCTGATTTTCAGGATGGTTGGTTTGGTGAATCGATTGGCTAGTTAGTTAACTAGTTGTATGGTTTTATGGAAGGTTGGCTGGATAGTTAACTAGTCGTATGGTTTTATGATTGGCTAATTGGTTTGACAGCCGATTTTCAGGTTGGATGGACTGCCTGCATTGATGGCTGTGTAAGACTGGATTGTTTTCTCTATCACATACGTGTCCGGTCCACAACTAGCATACATATTAGTAACTTGTATACATATATGTACTCCACAACAGGGTGGTAGAACACATATCCAATTGGACTCTACTCAATAATTCACAAAGACGATGGGAGCCTAGCCAAGCTGACACACCACAAATCACTTACGACATTGACTGGACGGCACATTTTGGAAATCTGTCACGTGGTAGGGACAAAGCATTTAGCATGTTCTTTAACACACTAAATAGTCACATGTTTAAGGTCACAGAAGCCATCATGATTAATATGAATAGACCAGTTTTGTGCAAACAGAAAGAAATGTTAGTTTCTTCTTCTTCTTCTGCGTTCATCCGGAGTTTCATTTTTCGGACGTGATTGCGTTGTGCCTGTTTACAGCAGAGCTGCATTTAGCGCCGTTAGGCCGACACATCCGACTTCTGCGGGCATTTTTTGACCGGGTTAACCTTCCCGGGAAATGTTAGTTTAAAAATTACCGTGGTAGGCAATTTAAATTACTGTGTGAATATGTGTATATTTCAGCTTAAAGGATTTGTCTAGTTTCTTTAGTTTATGTTGTGTGTTTTCTGCAGTATGTACCTCACGAGATGCAGCGAAAAATACAAGGTACAATACATTGTACAATCTATTGTTTGTATCTTCGTTATTCAAATATATGTTAATTTTGAGTTTTTAATGTAGTTGTAATGGTATGTCCTTTCTGATTGTGTGCTGACGAGGGCTTTGGCTGTAACGTTCATTTGCTATTGCTAATCAGGTTTTAGTCATTTTAGCAGAAACTGATCAAAGAACAACCCTATGCTCGCGAAACAAAAACAACCCAAATTCAGTCACCACGAGTAGACATGAGACAACCAACTTGACCGTACATCCAACATCACCGATTACAACATTGAATGCAGGTCAGCATGGTCGAATGAATAAGAAAGCGTGTTCTTAAACATTCAGTGTGCTGATGCTGAGTTTAGCGGTTCAACCCCTACACTGCTGGACTAAAATGTTGATTTATCGTCCTTGACTTTGGGACGTAAATTACAAGTAACTATGAAGTCGGAGTGGGTTCGCCTGATGGCGAGGGATACTGTTAATAGGGAAAGCTAATCCACACGCAAAATTCAGTCCATCACTACTATAAATAGTGTGTATGGACTACGCTTGAGTTCAAAGCGAGCGAGCGCAAAGAAAAAAAAAATAACAACATTGAATAAAACGTGTTAGACGGTATGTCTATCTGTTTTTTTTTTTTTTTTTTAATGGTTGTGGTGATTCATTCATAGGATTTTGTTTTAAAAAAAACACATTAACAACAAGAGCAAAAACAACAGACTAAGGAAGAACATTCCGATATTTCACTCTTGGTATGAGAACAGGGGGAAAACAAGGAGCTCGAGTTACACAACACCAACAACAACAACAATCACAACAACAGCAGCAGCAACAGTAACAACAACAACAACAGCAACAACAACATATTTCACACTTGGCATGAGAACAGGGGGGAAAACAGGCTGCTCGAGTTACACAACACGTGAGACACTGCAGACGTGGACAAACAAAAGACACCCCCCTGGAACCGTCCCATTCGACGCCACTGTTGTGTCCCCAATGATGCGCCCCCCTGATGGTCTATTTAACGCGGACCAGTGTACGTTCTGCGTTCGTTGACAGTTTCATAATGGACACAGAGGGTGGGTAGGTGTTGCCACACTTGTCAAGTGTGTCTACGTGGCTCTTGGGGCACTTGTGCAGCCTCCCACTCCACGACAGGCTTGCAAACTCCGTGACATGATGGCGCCTTAATCGTCTCCAGCGGGTGCGAGTTTTCACACTAGTCTAATAATATCAGAAATGAGTTTTTGAAAAGAAGAATTGTGGCTAAACATTGGGCGCTGATTGAAAAAGTAATTAATATTATATCGTTATGAAAGCTGGTGGCGCATGTGCAGTGTCTGAGGGTGTTAAGGGAATGTTTGGTTGAGGTATGTTGTTCTATAACTTGTCCATGGTACGCACGGGTTGAAACATCGGCAACGCCGACATCTTTGACACATTTTACGAGAGAAATCAGACTGCTATATTATAGTTCTGTATAATTGATTATGTATTATGATGAAGATGAAGATGTTGATGACGATGATAATGATTGGAACACCAGGTATATGTGATCAATATCAACGCCATCACTTTGTTTGTCTCTATGGCGGTAGTTTAACACATGTTAGGAGACGGGCCAGGCTGGCATTTTGTGGCCTTTCGGCTGCTCGGGGTTTCCCGAAGACTGATGACCTCTGGTGTCCAACCGATCTCGTTTGTTCAGCTACTGGATGTGCTAGGCATAAGTAGCGTGCTAGCTTTCAATGCCTTTGGGGACAGGCATGCAGGCGGGCAGGCAGGCAGACAGAGAGAGAGAGAGAGAGAGAGAGAGAGAGAGAGAGAGAGAGAGAGAGAGAGAGAGAGAGACAGAGACAGAGACAGAGACAGAGACAGACAGACAGAGACAGAGACAGACAGACAGACAGACAGACAGACAGACAGACAGACAGACAGACAGAGACAGACAGACAGACAGACAGACAGACAGACTCTGTGGATTTACCTAAGACCCTCCCATTTCTTTTCAGCGTTTCCTACCTGAATGAGTGAGTGCCCGCTCGTATGTGTGAGTATCCGTTCACATTGGATACCGAGGTGACAGGTGGTAGTACCGACGCCATCATCAGATTCACCCGCACGATGGGAATTCCAGATGTGGAAGTCGCCGTCGGCCCGGAGGTGAGTCCTCTCGGAGCACACCCAGTGGTCGCCCATTAGCACCAAGGGCGACATCAGCAGGTCGTCCATTCACCAACAGCATCTCAACAACCTGACGTCCATGTTTATCAGGTCATCTTTCTGACCTTCGACGGGCGTAACCCTTGACCCCAAATGGCGCTGTTTCCGTAAAGGGGCAGTAACCTATGCATTTTAATTTCAGTAATGATCTCCCTTATTGTCGGAGAACAATACGGCCCAGAAGTCAATTTGAGAGGACACAGTATCACCAAACATAGTCTATGAGTGTGCTGAACAATGCGAATCCCAGCTTGCAGGTTGTGAAGAGCTATATAGGTCGTCATTCCCCACACGATGCACCCTGTGAGTTGTAACTTTTCTCTCCGGCAGATCGTTGCAGGTGCCCAGTTGGAGACAAATGTAACACCAATAACAAGACCACATCAACAACAGCAAATTCGCCAGCACCAACAAGGACAACGGCGATGATACGAAGAGGACAGACTTAACCAGTCTTGAATGTAAGTCTGTCTACATCCTAAGGTAGAAGAGGACAGACTCAACACATCCTGAATGTAGGTCTGTTTACATCCTAGGGTAGAAGAGGACAGACTCAACACATCCTGAATGCAGGTCTGTCTACATTCTTAGGGTAGAAGAGGACAGACTCAACACGTCCTGAATGCAGGTCTGTCTACATTCTTAGGGTAGAAGAGGACAGACTCAACACGTCCTGAATGTAGATCTGTCTACATCCTAGGGTAGAAGAGGACAGACTCAACACGTCCTGAATGTAGGTCTCTCTACATCCTAGGGTAGAAGAGACTAGACTAAAGACGACCTCTAGGTTTCTCTACATCCTAGGGTAGAAGAGGACAGACTAAACAAATGAATTCCACAACAAAAGTAGCAGCCAAGGTAGTCCTCCTGTCGAAGTGGTAGAGGGACCTGGGTGTCCCAGTGACGCAATGCCGAGGGTAGCGTGACTGCTGGCAGTGTCTCCCAAGATGGGCTTGACCACTGAGAGGGACAAAAGATCAAAAGAGTTCTACAACATATTGGTTATACAACTGGGGTGGTCACCGGCAAAGAATAAGGGAAGAAACCTCGAAACTGAATATACTGGGCCAAGACCATAATGGTAAACTCAATCACTGATTTAAAAAAAGTAGCAGAAACTGATCAAATAATAACAGACATGGATCACACATTAGCAAATATTCTCCGAACAGTAGCAGAAAATGGTCAAACAATGGCAGAAATTGACTAAACGATGGCAGACATTGACAGTAATTGACCAAACAGTAGAATAAACTGTTCAAACAATGGCACAAATTGACCAAATAGTAGCAGAAACTGATCAAACAATGGCAGAAATTGACCAAACAGTAGCAGAAACTCATCAAACAACAACAACAGACGCTGAAAACAAAAACAACCCTAAATCCCCCCACCACGAGTTGAAATCAAACAACCAACATGACCGCACACCCAACATCCAACAACACCAATCACAACACTGATTCAACCGAAATCATTCGTGACTAAGTGGAGATAACCAACAAATGGATTTCAAATTGCTGGTTCTGTCCCCCTGGTTCCGCCGGAGTTGCCCGGAAAACCGTCAGGCCGGCATTAAGTTGTCAGGGATGTTGTTGCGGGGTCACGATTGTGTCTCCTGCTGTAATCATCACCTCATTAAGTGTACTCCCTAGCTGTCGCCGGTTTCCTGCGCTGTCCTCAGAGCCTCTATTAAGTAGCCACAGAAATGGTGAGCACACGGGTAAGCGGGTATGGTTTTTGTGATACTCTCGATCAGGCAACTGCTCTGGCAAAGATGGAGATAAGGTTAGAGCAGTGGTTCTCAAACGATGGGGAATCCCCCCTCCCTCAGGGAGGAATTTTAGCTGGCGAAGAGGTTTACGGCTTTCGCAGTAACCCCGTATATTCTCGCGAGTAACGCAGCTGCGCCCGAACCGGCAGCGGTTCGAGCCGCGCTGGTAACTTACGGGGGTATGTGAGCCGGTCGCTCAGAAAGCAATAGCAAACTACTGAGCGTAATCTTGCCTAGTACATCAACAGCAGCTGGAAAAAATGCTGATGTTGACTGCAACGTCCTGTAAGGGATATGCAAAAAAAAAAGAGGGTGGAGGGGAGAAGGGGGGGGGGAAATTAAAATTATTTCAAGATCGTGTTAATACAAGAACCGATTACTAGATATTGTTTTTCCCTCCATACTTTACGGTTCTGTACTTCTCGCGCTTCTGAAAATCGTTTTATAACGTAAGTAGGCCCGCAAATCACGTTTTATGTAGACGTCTACACTTGTTCTAGTATGTGGTATTAAATTTAGCTTCCGTTTTTACGTATACTGTGTAGGGGTGGAGGGATTTATTGGGGGGGGGGGGGTACGAAAAGGGGGACATGAAGTTCTGAACATATGGTGAAGTAGTGCATGGGCCAAAAAATGGTTGAGAACCACTGGGTTGGAGTTTCTTCAATGAGAAGAACTATTTTTGTTGCGTTGTTTCGTTTGCTATCTCATGTGCGTTCCCTGGGTGAGTATGGGGATGGGATAGTTGATCTACGGCGACTTGGTCTGTGAACTTTGGTACTGAAGTGCCCAGTGTCGTGCCACATTTATAAGCCCGTTTTCCTTGGGGTGAAATCTGGAATGTATGTACCTTGTTTAGAGAGAAAAGGGATAGCGAGAGGACAGACAGACAGACAGACAGACAGACAGACAGACAGACAGACAGACAGACAGACAGACAGACAGACAGACAGACAGACAGACAGACAGACAGACAGACAGACAGACAGACAGACAGGCAGGCAGGCAGGCAGGCAGGCAGACAGGCAGACAGGCAGACAGGCAGGCTGGCAGGCAGGCAGGCAGGCAGGCAGGCAGGCAGGCAGAAGCGGAGAAGTATCTAATCTCACATGTGCTGATGTGTAAGTGTGATTTGCACAATATCCACGTCTGACATTTGTAGTATAGGGTTGGTGGGAATATGCTATAAATTATCTACTAAGTGCGTGAGTCAGAGAATAAGACTAAGTGTTTGAGTCAGAGAACAAGACTAAGTGTGTGAGTCAGAGAATAAGACTAAGTTTGTGAGTCAGAGAATAAGACTAAGTTTGTGAGTCAGAGAAAAAGACTAAGTATGTGAGTTAGTTAACAAGACCATTGTGTGAGTCAGCGGAAAAGACTAAGTATGTGAGTCACCAAACAAAACCTACTGTATGAGTCAGAGAACAAGACAAAGGAAGGAAGGAGAAGGCAAACAGATAAATACTTGAGTGGCTTGGTCACATGGCATACAAGTGGCACAAACACAGAGCTGTCTCGCGACTCTGGTGATCATGTGAGATGGTGAAACATATCGCCTCAACGTAGCGGCATGGCGCCCCAGTTGATGATGAATAAATGACCTCACAAGTTACACTCATATTTTCCACAGTTACATCATCCTATCTAAGATTGTTAACATGTTTTCCACAGTAACACAATCCTATCCAACATTGCTATCACTCACGTTTTCCACAGTAACACAACCGTGTCCAACATGAGTCAACTTCCATCGCTGGGGCTTCGCCAGGCAGCCATTAATCAACACGTAGAGAACATACAACGCTCGCTGTGTCAGCTTTGTGCTCACCCTCGAGATTCCAGGCAGGTGACATGGATCTGGCAGTTCTCATGTTCGGCCTTCGCCTTCCCCGGAAAGTGATAATCGCAGGACTACTAGACTTGAGAACCGCGAGACCTGAGAATCGCGAGACTTAACCGCGAGATGTGAGAACTACGAGACTTGGCTTATCAGTTTCCTCAAACACAAATTATCGCCAATGAAAAGCGAATTTATCGTCTATTGACTGGCGATAAGAACACTGTGTTCATACCTGGGCGGCGGGCAGGTGATTAGACTGTTACCTGGGACGCTACAGGTAGAAACTACCAGGTATCAACACTAACTAGTCCCAGGATTATCGCGAACGCAACCCTGGGTGACGGGAATCGACCCTGCTTAAGTTGTGTGAGACGGAATTTATATAAACATAACATGTATAGGGAAACATGTATTACGTAACAACATCATAATATTCGTGATTATTAGAAAATATAAATAACATAATAATGTAATATAATAATATTCAAACAATGGCACCTGCATCTCTAATTATCTATACCTGAGCCTAACTGCATGTCTACTTAACTACACCTTAGCCTAATTACCTGTCTACATACCTACACCTGAGCCTGACTACATGTCTACATACCTACACCTGAGCCTGACTTTCAATTCTATATTTAAAGTAAACACTACACCACAAACATCACAATTATAAGGTTTCTCTCAAATCTCTATTTCTAATAAACTCTACACCACAAACATCACACTTGTAAGGTTTCTCTCAAATCTCTATTTCTAATAAACTCTACACCACAAACATCACACTTGTAAGGTTTCTCTCAAATCTCTATTTCTAATAAACTTTACACCACAAACATCACACTTGTAAGGTTTCTCTCAAATCTCTATTTCTAATAAATCTACACCACAAACATCAAACTTGTAAGGTTTCTCTTAAATCTCTATTTCTAATAAACTCTACACCACAAACATCACACTGGTAAGTTTTCTCTCAAATCTCTATTTATAATAAACTCTTTTCATTGGCACCTTGCCATCTTGACAGACGATAGTTTGTTACATTGTGCTTAAAACAGGCATAATAACTACACCCCATGGCGGTGGCGAATGTGACTGATAAGGCCAATTCACGCTGTAAATGTTCGTCCACGGTGGATGCATGTGAACACATGGTCATTTCCACCATCGTGCACCATCTTACGTCTCACACGCTCGGTGTGTGACTTATTTGCAATAATTTTCTCTTTTGTCTTAAATCCATTTCTGATATTTACCCTCCATGCAACACGTTCAGCGGCGACTTGCTTCCCAATGTGCATTGTCAATGCCTGTATCAATCATGTCCCACTTACACACATCTTTGTATCGTAGTAGAGGCTGACCCTGAGATCTCTTACCCATCTGTAATTCACCAAAACAGATGTCCTTTGGAATTCTACCACCATCCATCCTCCTAACATGACCTATCCATCTAAGTCTACGAAGACTGAGCATGAAATAAACCGTCACACAACCTGATCTTTCCAATACTTCAGTATTTGTGATTTTGTCTTGCCACTTAATACCAAGTATTCTTCGCAGACGCCGCATATGAAAGCTGTTTAAACGTTTCTCTTGGTGTGAGTAAGTTGTCCAGGCTTCACTCCATAGAGAAGAGTACTAAGGATACAGGCTTGATAGACAAGGACTTTTGTTTTGGCAGTAAGCTTCCTGTTCTCCCAGACTCTTTTTCTTAACCTGTTCATTGTTGTTGCTGCCTTAACAATCCTGATGTTGATTTCCTGATCTAGGTATAATTTGCTATTTACCCCTGATCCTTGATATGTAAAATGGTCTACTATCTCTAGTTCGGGTCTTCAATAAAGATTGATGGTACATCATGTGCACATTGTGACATAATCTGTGTCTTCTTTTTGCTAATTGTTAAACCAAATTCAGAACAAGCATTGGAGAATGCAGATAGTAGATGTTGTAATTCTTCCTCGGAGTGGGTCGTAATCGCAGCTTCATCTGCAAAAAGCAACTCTGATCAGTACCCTCCTAATTTTGGTCTTAGCCTTCAATCTCTGAGCACTGTAGAGGCCGCCATCTGAGCGTGAATGAATGTATATACTACCATCCTGATCACGAAAGGCATATTTCAGTAGAAGTGAAATGTTAGTTGGTTAGTTAGTTAGTCGAGGTTAAAACTTCACGGCAACGGGTCGTCCCCATTATGCTCCGTTCCTGTGCCAGTGAATATCACATAAAATGCTCCCCACTGTCCAATGTGAAAAGTGGAATAGGCAGGAGACTCGGCAATCCAACAGCCCGCACAGGTACACTGTGCATAATGCCGCCGCCAGAATGCCAACACAAAATTAATCCACGAAAACCACAGTTCCTCGTCGATGGACTCGGCAGTCACCAGAAATAGCTCATTGACCCGGGTTTTCTCTCATGGCTGGGTCTTTTACCGCAGGGTGACCCGCCGAAAGTGTCGCATAATGCACGAACTCCGCAGCTTCAGCGCCGACTCCCGGGAGTCTCCTGAAAAATGCACTCGTGAACCGAAAAGGCAACTCAGTCAATTCAGCAACAGTAACAGCCGGTAGCCATTGTTCCGAACATGTACGGGACAGATGCAAAAGCATTCCCCGCGAATTTCACAGCTCACGGTGTCGCCCACGCATTCACTCAGTAGCAGGGGGGTGGAATCATGCACTACCAATCCAACATGAGGAAAATGCGATTGCAAACCGTAGCTGCAAGCATAAACACGCCACAGGCGTAGACAGAAGTAAAAAGTATATTCCAAAGAGGGAGGGAGCTAGTACACAACCTTGCTTTCAAACTCTTCTGAAGTTGCACCATCAAACGTGATTATATATACCCTTCATGCCAATAAACTCTACACCACAAATATAACACTTGTAAGGTTTCTCTCATATCTTTATTTCTAATAAGGGAGGGTTTTTATTTCTGATAGGGAGCTCCGTGGCGAAGGTGTCAAGCCGTTTGACTCGGGATCTGAAGGGTGTGGGTTCGATTCCTGGCCGCGTCCTTCCGTTCACGAGTGAAATTTTTCGGAGACTCCTGTGGGTCGTCGCTAGAGCTACGGAGTTCGTGCTTTGTGCGACGCTTTCCGCGCTGCGGAAAGAGATCGAGCCATATGGGATAAAACACGGTGCAATGAAGTCGACCCTGTCGACTTTTAAGCGACTTTTGTTTATTTCTAATAAACTCTTCACCACACACATCACATTTGTGCGGTTTCTCTCATTTCTCTATTTCTAATAAACTCCTCAACACAATTATCACACTTGTGAGGCTTCTCTCAAATCTCTATCTTATATATAAAAAAGACTTGTGCGTATGTATCTCTGTATGTATTTATGTATCTCTGTCCGTATGGCCTTTATTTGTTCGCGAACGGCCCATCCGATTGAGATGAAATTTTCTACACGCCTTCCTTTCATTCCAGAGCTGACAACTGTGATATTTTGTTAGTGTGAAATCGCCTGCTTACTCAGTATTATTTCATTTTTCATTTTTCATCATAATTTCATATATTTCAGGGGACCTAACTCTGTAAAAGTTATTTCAAGGGGCATAACTTTTCTGTATAACTTATAGTCATATTGTGGCATCGTTTTCAAAGATTTATAAACTCTTTGTCCATAGTTATGTACCGGCATATGAGTTATAATAAATAATGATACAATCTGTAAGGCATTTTCAAAGTTTTCATAAAAATGATGCACAATGCATAACATTGTAACTCATCTTTTTTTGCTTAAGAAGTTACTGTAGTCATGCAGGTGATTAGAAAGAGTTTTCATTAAAAATAATGGATGGTGTGTAGAAGAACGTTCTTTTAAGTTACTTTTTTTGTTGTATGAATTTAATGAAGCCGGACAGGGTCAGGCAGACAGATAGACAGACAGATAGACAGTCGGGAACGGGAACTTATATGACTACTTATATGAATTAAATGAGATGCTCCACATCAGGAGCTGGGAAATGCCGGGCCGGGTCAGACAGACAGACAGACAGACAGACAGACAGACAGACAGACAGACAGACAGACAGACAGTCGGTAACGGGAACGAGAACTTATATGACTACTTATATGAATTAAATGAGATGCTCCCCACCAGGGTCTGGGCGAAGCCGGGCCGGGTCAGCTAGTTTCTAATAAATCTCACACCACAAGTATCACACTTGTAAGGTTTCTCTCAGTGCAAAATCCAACCATCCAAAACATGGAGGGAGCGGAAAGAGACAGCAAAAGAAAGGACAGCGTCTAATGAGTTGATCCTTGACCTATACCCTAATGCGGGAATAAAGGACGAAAGGAGAAGAGAGAGAGAGAGAGAGAGAGAGAGAGAGAGAGAGAGAGAGAGAGAGAGAGAGAGAGAGAGAGAGAGAGAGAATATAGCTTCCATTCCAATTGACTCAACTGTTCTATAATCATCATTATAATCATCATCATCATTATTATCATCATAATCATCATCATCATCAAAATCATACAAGCAAACAACAACACAACCCAGTTGAGGCAACCGACGCTCTTCAAACTCCAAACAAGCGGGGATATTTGTCTTAGAGAACAAAAGAACTGAAAGATACACTGCAAGAACAACATCTTGACTACATTTAAGGACCGCAGATACAAGACGGCGGGCGGGGTGTGTTGAGTGCGGGTCGGGGAAACATGCATGCATTCGCTTACGTCTATTCTATTACTTCTGACCCGCAGCGCCGATGTAAAGGCGTGTCCACGGGGGGTACATATGACATCTTTATGCAACCACAAGATGGAGTGTGGGTAATCGGAGCTGCGGCGTCGGAAACTGTAGACTGGCCGTCAACAAAGATGTTGCTGGGGTCTGACGACGAATGGGCGTGCCACCAGAAGGTGCGAATCTTGTTTGGGGACATTAATCACTGCACAAAGGTGCAGTAGGGAGGGTTTGTGTGACGGAGTCATGAAAGAGGTTTTGTTGTGTTTTCTGGTTTTGACGGAGGTTCCAGCAGCGAGGTTGTGTGTTTTCAGGTGTTGAACCGGCCAGGTAAAAGCAAGGCTAGGTGTTGGATGTTTCAGGCTACCAGGGGGTTGCATTGTTAAGTTTAGGGCAGCTTGATGCGCCAGACCAGGAAAGGTAACATTGTAGAATTGCGTGTTTGTGATATTGCCAAGGGAGAGAAGCATTTCACGGGAGATAATGAAAATGTGGGTTATGTAGATGCAACCGCACAACAAGAAGGGATGAAATACTGTAATTGGTGCCTGTGTTGAATAGTTATAACTAGTTACATTTCCTTTACAGGACGTGGCAGTTATTACTGATACTGGCACCTTGCCGTCTTGACAGATGATAGTTTGTTACATTGTGCTTCAAAATAGGCATAATGACCATGCATAGAATTATATCTCTCCACAACACAAAGTTCGGGCTGAATTGTAGAGACCATGTGTTGCCCATGCAACATGATCCATCTCTCAACCTGCCTAGTTTACTCCAGAGTATAGGAAACATCAATACATCTGGAACAAGATAAGCTGCAGAAGTTGCCGGATCAGCAAAGCAATGTACTAACTGAAAGGAATGTTTTCCCGTAGTTAAATTGAATAAAGAAGGCACAAACAATAGATTGCACTAATTTATTGTTTGGCATATTTCTCTGCATCTGATCAGGTACATGCTGCAGAAATCACACAACAGAAACTAAAGATGAAATATACAGCACACATATTCACACGGTAATTTGAATTGTCTACCACGGTAAGTTTAAACTGACTGCCGTGTCTGTTGCATAAAATTGGCTTCTGTAAATTAATGGCGATTGCTTCTTCCAGCTTTAACACGCGACAATTTTCAGTGTTAAACAACACGCAAAACGCATTGCCCCTATCAAGCACGTGGTCGGTTTCCAAAATGTGCCGTCCAATCGATGACATAGGATGTTTGTGGTGTGTCGGTCTGGCCAGGTTGCCAGAGTCTTTGTTTATTATTCTCTCAATCCAATTGGGTATGTGTTCTACAACACTGTTGTTCACCTGCCTCTCTGTTCTGCCGATGTAGGTAGACTGGCAACTGCATGTAAATTGATTAATACAGTGTTCTAACTACCCGCCTGTCGGAGCTTACATCCTAGACCAGTTGCCGACCAAGACTTAAGGCCTGGTCTGTCTGCCATTACATATAGTCCTTAGGTTGCATTTCTTCGCACCAGGATAAGGTTTGTTGCCTCTAAATTTCACCCATCCACTCGACGCCGTTGGCACAATGTGGGGTGTCGGATTTGGTGAGCGCCGCCCAACATTTGGCGCTAACAGAAAGCAGGCAGTACCGTCTACTGTCATACGGTAGCTCAGTCATATCTGACCAAGACCTGACTTAAACATCGGAGCTAACCTCTGCATTTATTTGTATGAAAACTAAGAGAACTAGATGATAAGACAATATCACAACGTCAGGAAATGGAAAAAATAAAAGAATCCGTTTTCCACACGTTAAGGGTCACTGTGCGAGACCCATAGTTTAATACATCAATTGGCACCAGGTGTCAGAGGTGGTCAGTATCTAGCTGGCTGCCTTCCCTTTGCAAGACATTTTCTGGTATCCATTTCAATCTGAGTCAAACTTCCGTTTCTACCTGAGTCAAATTTTCACTGTTACTGGAGTCAAATTTCCATTGTTACACGAGTCAAATTTCCATTGTTACACGAGTCAAATTTCCATTGTTAATTTAGTCAAATTTCGAGTTACCTGAGTCAAATTTCCATTGTTACATGAGTCAAATTTCCATTGTTACATGAGTCAAATTTCCATTGTTAAATGAGTCAAATTTCCAATGTTACCTTAGTCAAATTTCGAGTTACCTGAGTCAAATGTCCATTAATACCTGAGTCAAATGTCCATTGTTACCCGAGTCAATGTTTACAAATCAGCACCGATTCGAAATGCTAACCATGATTGGTAAGCCGGAAGCTGGGCGTCAAACTAGACAGGGTGCACTAGACAGGGTGAACTAGACAGGAGGAATTAGACAGCGGGAATTAGACTGGGTGAACTAGACAGGAGGAATTAGACAGCGGGAATTAGACTGGGTGAACTAGACAGGTGGAACTAGACAGGGGGAATTAGACAAGGGGGAACTAGACAGGATGAACTAGACAAGTGGAACTAGACAAAGGGAACTAAACATCGGGAACTAGACAAGCGGAAACTAGATAGGGTGAACTAGACAGGTGGAACTAGACAGCGAGAATTAGACAGGATGAACTAGACAGGTGGAACTAGACAGCGGGAACTAGATGGGGTGGACTAGACAGGTGGAACTAGACAGGGGTAATTTGACAGGATGAACTAGACAAGTGGAACTAGACACGGGGAGCTAAACAGCGGGAACTAGACAAGAGGAAACTAGATAGGGTGAACTAGACAGGTGGAACTAGACAGGGGGAACTAGACAGGGAGGACTAGACAATGGGATCTAGACAAGCGGGAACTAGGCAGAGCGAACTAGACAGGAGGAACTAGACAGGGGATCTAGACGGGGGAACTAGCCGGGGAAAATAGGCAGGGGAAATAGACAGGGGGAACTAGACAGGGGAAACTAGACGGAGAAACTAGACAAAGGGAACTAGACAGAGAGAACTAAACAAGGGGAACTAGACAGGGGGAACTAGACAAGGGGAACTAGACAGGCACCAGTGAACCCAGAGTTGAGACAGAGACACTAGTACTTGGTGGAACATACGCTTTAGAACCTTGAGAATGGTCTAACTAATATAAGCAATGATTGTAGCTTCTGTTCGCTAAAACAAGCAGTGATTATATATTCTGTATTTTAAAACAAGCAGTGATTATATATTCTGTATTTTAAAACAAGCAGTGATTATAGATTCTGTACTTCCCGGGAAGGTTAACCCGGTCAACAAATGCCCGCAGAAATCGGATGTGTCGGCATAACGGCGCAAGAACGCAGCTCTGCTGTAAACAGGCACAACGTAATCACGTCCGAAAAACAAACTCTCCGGATGAACGCAGAAGAAGAAGAAGAAGAAGAAGAAGAAGAAGAAGAAGAAGAAGAAGAAGAAGAAGAAGAAGAAGAAGAAGAAGAAGAAGAAGAAGAAGAAGAAGAAGAAGATTATGTACTTTAAAACAAGCAATGATTATATATTTATGATCGATGAAGTAAAAAAAAAGGAATTATAGATTATGTAAACTAAAAAAAAAAAAATAAAACTAGAAACTAGTAAACTAAACAAAAACTTAAAAAAAAGCACTAAACCCCGTAAACCCCGTAAACTACAAGTAGTATTGATTATAAATATATTAGTTGCATATCCCTTACAGGACGTCGCAGTCATCAGCAACATTTTTGATGTTTGTGATCTCTTCGTAACTTTACGTTCAGTGGTTTGCCATTGCTTTCTAAACGACCAGCACCCATACCACTTTCATAAAAAAAAAAAAAAACAACAACAACAACAACGCAAGGCGGTAATGCTGCCAAATCTCCCGCAGCTGTGTTTCGAACACTGTATGCGGGATTACGAACTGCGACCGCAACACCTTGGCCACGGAGCCGGCATAGATATATTCATTCATTCATTCATTCATTCATTCATTCATTCATTCATTCATTCATTCATTCAGTAGCATGTCTTTTGCAGAACCTAGCTCCCATAACAACCTTCCGGAAAACTTCTCGATCACAGGCAAGATGTCCCGCGTCCGATACACCCATCTGGAGATCATCCGCCACATCCTGCACCCATCTTATCTTTGGCATTCCTCTTCCTCTCTTCCCAAATTCTCTCAAATTTTCAAGACGTTTCGAGTGACCAAAATATTTCAATTTTCTGTTTTATTGTCTTTAATAGCCAACCCTCTTAAATATTTAGCTCTTGAAGTATGGATTCATTTGTTCTTTTTATTTTTACTCAAGATATTCTTTGAACTCATCTATAACATTTGTATTCAAAGACATTTATGCACTATTCAGCTTTTTTAGTAAGTGTCCAGATATATTACAGAACTATAATAATTGCTTGTTGTGGCGTACATAATCTATCATCAAAATCTAACGCAAACAATGATTGTAGATGTATGCATGCTAAAACAAGCAATGATTACATATTGTGTAGGCCAAAACAAGCAATGATTACTTCTTCTTCTTCTTCTTCTTCTTCTTCTTCTTCTTCTTCTTCTTCTTCTTCTTCTTCTTCTTCTTCTTCTTCTTCTTCTTCTTCTTCTTCTTCTTCTTCTTCTTCTTCTTCTTCTTCTTCTGCTTCTTCTGCTTCTTCTTCTTCGTCTTCTTCTTCTTCTTCTTCTTCTTCTTCTTCTTCTTCTTCTTCTTCTTCTTCTTCTTCTTCTTCTTCTTCTTCTTCTTCTTCTTCTTCTTCTTCTTCTTCTTCTTCTTCTTCTTCTTCTTCGTCTTCTTCTTCTTCTTCTTCTTCTTCTTCTTCTTCTTCTTCTTCTTCTTCTTCTTCTTCTTCTTCTTCTTCTTCTTCTTCTTCTTCTTCTTCTGCTGCTGCTGCTGCTGCTGCGTCTATCCGGAGAGTTATTGTTTGGAAGTGATTGCGTTGTGTCTTTTTTACAGCAGCGCAGCGTTCTTACGCCGTTAGGCCGACACATCCGACTTCTGCGGGCATTTGTTGACAGGGTTCACCTTCCCGGGTCAAGCAATGATTATATAATGCGTACTCTAACCCAAGCCTCCCTGGCTAGGGGTTAAACGACTTTCTCTGTAATCCTATTTATCCACGTAGGGTAACGCAGCGCGCGAGAATTGGTAGCTGTTCTCGCTGCGTTGGTGGAAAAAAAAAACCAAGCAATAATTATAGATTTTTTTTTCTTTTCCGCATATCCTTTACAGGACATCTCTGTCAACATCAGCATCTTTCATCAGATTGTTGATTTCTTGGCAAGATTACGCTCAGTAGTTTGCCATTGCTTTCTGAGCGACCGGCTCACATACCCGGTAAGTTACCGCGGCGGAGAGAACCGCTACCGATTCTCGCGCAACGTCACGTTACTTACGAGAGTATACGAGATTACGGGGAAAGTCGCTAACCTCTAGACCAGGGAGCCGGCAATTATAGATTATGAAAGCTAAAATAAGCAATGATTATAGATGTATGAAGGCTAATATTAGCAATGAGTATAGATGTATGAGTGACTATATAATCAATCATTATAGATAAATGAACGCTAATATAAACAACGATTATATGTACATGCGTGACAATATCAGGAATACGTATAGATATATAAGTGACAATATAATCAATAATTATAGATGTGTGAACGCTAATATAATCAATGATTATAAACATGTGTCATACTGTAGATTCAGGGTTAAGAAACACATTGTTGGAAAGCTGGTGCAGTCTATCTGCCTTGCGGAGGCGTCACGGTATTGACTTGTATATTCTTCCCGCTGTCTGCCCTTACATGTTAAAACTGATTTATGTTTGTCTGTCTATTGTCTGTCAATATATATGAATTTAGAGTGGCGCATTCGTCTGCGATAATATGCCTGTTCCCTGTATATCTGTCTCTTTGTTTGTCTGTCTGCATATCTGTCCTTCTTTAATATCACCAACATAAAGATCGTGTTAAAGTACATAAATCAACCCCCTGGTTTCATTCTTTCTCTTTGACGTACATACGTGAACAGTAAACACACGGCCATCTATTCAAAGAGACATGTTGACAGCAGACCTAATGGTCTAACCGACTCGAAAATATCCATTACAACTCCATTTCAGTCAAATCTGTTTTGCCTATGCAGCTTCTCTGAACTGATGAACTGACGCCGTCCCTTGGCAACTAACATATGACAACTCCATCAATGTTGCGGATTTGATTCCATAGGGAACTAGATACTGCGGCCCAACCTGCTTATGATAATTATAACCGCAGGTCCTACTCGCGACAGCAGATACAAGAATGATAATACTATCAACGGGACTGGCCCTCGAGAACGGTCTCGGTATTTGGCAACAATGACCGCGAGGTATGATTAGTTGTTGAGCGGGGATCTTCATATGAACAAAACGATCGGAAAACTCGACAAGGCCTCTGGGGCGCTGCCATGAATAAGGAAGGACGGACACTGTCAGTGGAGGGATAGCTAAACGCCCCTGCTTTCCTGACTGACAATAGTTAGGGGCCACTAATGAATTCTCCCAGCCCTGGCAATGACTTCGGCTCAATGGGCCAGCGGGAACATAATGAAGTGGTGAGATACTCCAGCAGGTCGGAGGAGGAATGGGAATCGGGTCGTCTTGTCGTGTGGACCCGGGGAGGCTGACGGCAACGATGATGACACTGACAGTGAAATGTGAGACCGTTAAGTGACTGGGGTCTGAGAGTGGTTTATGGTTGTGCGACCTGGCAGGGCGACCACGGAGCTGGGATGTCAGTGGATGTTGGGCAGTTTTGTGGGCTGTTGTGGTTAATTGACATGTTTGTGGCGGAAGAATACGACAGACAAGTAGTTCCACATCGGCGTCATGTTACTGGGTAAATGTTTCCGGGTCTGTGTAGATGTAGAGTGGCCGGGCAGTCAACATTGCATCGTGCATCAACACAATGGTTGATTGATTAGATGGTTGGTTGGTTAATTAGATGGTTGGTTGGTTGGTTGGTTAGTTGAATGGTTGCTTGGTTGGTTGGATGGTAGTTTGGATGGTTGAATGATTGGTTGGTTGGTTAGCTGATTGGTTGGTTAGCTGATTTGTTGGTTGGTTGGTAGAATAGTTGGTTGGTTGGCTAGTTGGTTGGCTAGTTGGTTGGTTGTGGTTGGTTTGTTATTTAGTTAGTTGAATGGTTGGTCGGTTGGTTACTTGAGTGATTAGTTGGTTGAATGGTTGGTTGGTTGGTTGGTTGAATGGTTGGTTGGTTGGCTAGTTGGTTGGTTGTGGTTGGTTTGTTATTTAGTTAGTTGAATGGTTGGTCGGTTGGTTACTTGAGTGATTAGTTGGTTGAATGGTTGGTTGGTTGGTTGGTTGAATGGTTGGTTGGTTGGTTGTTTGGTTGGTTGAATGATTGTTTGGTTGGTTGGTTAGTTGGCTGGTTGGTTAGTTGAATGGTTGGTCGGTTGGTTACTTGAGTGATTAGTTGGTTGAATGGTTAGTTGGTTGGTTGGTTAGTTGAATGGTTGGTCGGTTGGTTATTTGAGTGATTAGTTGGTTGAATGGTTAGTTGGCTGGTTGGTTAGTTGAATGGTTGGTCGGTTGGTTACTTGAGTGATTAGTTGGTTGAATGGTTAGTTGATTGGTTGGTTAGTTGAATGGTTGGTCGGTTGGTTACTCGAGTGATTAGTTGGTTGAATGGTTAGTTGGCTGGTTGGTTAGTTGAATGGTTGGTCGGTTACTTGAGTGATTAGTTGGTTGAATGGTTAGTTGGTTGGTTGATTGAATGGTTGGTTAGTTATTTCAATGGTTGGTTGGTTGGTTGTTTGGTTGGTTGAATGATTGTTTGGTTGGTTGGTTAGTTGGCTGGTTGGTTAGTTGGTTGGTAGAATGGTTGGTTGGTTGTTTGAATGGTTGATTGGTTGGCTAGTTGTTTGGGTGTGGTTGGTTTGTTGGTTGGTTGGTTGAATGGGTGAATGGTGAGTCGGTTTATTACTTGAATGGTTACTTGGTTGGTTGGTCGGTTGGTTGGTTGGTTGGTTGTTTGAATGTTTGGTTGGTTGGTTGAATGGTTAGATGGTTGGTTGGTTGGTTGGTTGGTTGGTTGGTTGGTTGAATGGTTGGTTGGTTGATTGATTGAATGGTTCATTGATTGAAAAGTTGGTTTGTTGATTGGTTGAATGGTTGGTTAGTTTATTGAATAGTTGGTTGGTTGGTTGATTAGTTGATTGATTGAGTTGTTCTTTGATTGAATAGTTGGTTGGTTGATTGGTTGAATGGTTGGTTAGTTTTTTAATAGTTGGTTGGTTGGTTGAATAGTTGGTTGGTTGATTCGTTAAATTGCACGTTGGTTGAATGGATAGTTGGTTGATTGGTTGAATAGTTGGTTGTTTTTTGAAGGGTTGGTTGGTTGGTTGTTTGGTTGGTTGAATGATTGTTTTGTTGGTTGGTTGTTTGGTTGGTTGGTTGGTAGAATGGTTGGTTGGTAGAATGGTTGGTTGGTTGTTTGAATGGTTGGTGGGTTGGCTAGTTGTTTGGGTGTGGTTGGTTTGTTGGTTGGTAGGTTGAATGGTTGAATGGTGAGTCGGTTTATTACTTGAATGGTTACTTGGTTGAATGGTTGGTTGGTTGGTTGGTCGGTTGGTTGGTTGTTTGAATGGTTGGTTGGTTGGTTGATTGATTCATTGGTTGGTTGGTTGGTTGGTTGATTGATTCATTGGTTGGTTGGTTGGTTGGTTGAATGGTTGATTGGTTGGTTGGTCGGTTGGTTGGTTGTTTGAATGGTTGGTTGGTTGGTTGATTGATTCATTGGTTGGTTGGTTGAATGGTTGATTGATTGAATTGCTCTTTGATTGAATAGTTGGTTGGTTTATTGGTTGAATGGTTGGTTAGCTTTTTGAATAGTTGGTTGGTTAGTTGAATAGTTGGTTGGTTGGTTGGTTGAATGGTTGATTGGTTGAATGGTTAGATGGTTGGTTGGTTGGTTGGTTGAATGGCTTGTTGGTTGATTGATTGAGTTGTTCTTTGATTGAATAGTTGGTTGGTTGATTGGTTGAATGGTTGGTTAGCTTTTTGAATAGTTGGTTGGTTGGTTGAATAGTTGGTTGTTTTATGAAGGGTTGGTTGGTTGCTTGCTTGCTTGCTTGCTTGATTGGTTAAATGGTTGGTTGGTTGAATGGATGGTTTGTTGATTGGTTGGTTGGTTGGTTGAATAGTTGGTTGGTCGATTCGTTAAATTGCTCGTTGGTTGATTGGTTGGTTGGTTGATTGGTCGAATAGTTGGTTGTTTTATGAAGGGTTGGTTGGTTGCTTGCTTGCTTGCTTGCTTGCTTGCTTGATTGGTTGAATGGTTGGTTGGTTGAATGGATGGTTTGTTGATTGGTTGAATGATTGATTGTTTGGTTGGTTTGTTGAATGGTTGGTTGATTGATTGGTTGAATATTTGAATTTTTGCTTGGTTGAACGTTTTGTTGATTGAATGGTTGGTTGGTTGATTTATTGAATGGTTGGTTGGTTGATCGGTTGAATGTTTGGTTGGTTGGTTAGTTGGCTGGTTGGTTAGTTAGTTGGTAGAATGGTTGGTTGGTTGCTTGAATGGTTGATTGGTTGGCTAGTTGTTTGGGTGTGGTTGGTTTGTTGGTTGGTTGGTTGAATGGGTGAATGGTGAGTGGGTTTATTACTTGAATGGTTACTTGGTTGGTTGGTCGGTTGGTTGGTTGGTTGGTTGTTTGAATGTTTGGTTAGTTGGTTGAATGGTTGGTTGGTTGAATGGTTAGTTGGTTGGTTGGTTGGTTGAATGGTTGGTTGGTTGGTTGATTGATTGAATGGTTCATTGATTGAAAAGTTGGTTTGTTGATTGTTGAATGGTTGGTTCGTTTTTTTAATAGTTGGTTGGTTGGTTGATTAGTTGATTGATTGAGTTGTTCTTTGATTGAATAGTTGGTTGGTTGATTGGTTGAATGGTTGGTTAGTTTTTTAATAGTTTGTTGGTTGGTTGAATAGTTGGTTGGTTGATTCGTTAAATTGCACGTTGGTTGAATGGATAGTTGGTTGATTGGTTGAATAGTTGGTTGTTTTTTGAAGGGTTGGTTGGTTGGTTGTTTGGTTGGTTGAATGATTGTTTTGTTGGTTGGTTGTTTGGTTGGTTGGTTGGTAGAATGGTTGGTTGATAGAATGGTTGGTTGGTTGTTTGAATGGTTGGTGGGTTAGCTAGTTGTTTGGGTGTGGTTGGTTTGTTGGTTGGTAGGTTGAATGGTTGAATGGTGAGTCGGTTTATTACTTGAATGGTTACTTGGTTGAATGGTTGGTTGGTCGGTTGGTTGGTTGTTTGAATGGTTGGTTGGTTGGTTGAGTGATTCATTGGTTAGTTGGTTGGTTGGTTGATTGATTCATTGGTTGGTTGGTTGGTTGGTTGTTTGAATGGTTGGTTGGTTGGTTGATTGATTCATTGGTTGGTTGGTTGAATGGTTGATTGGTTGATTGATTGAATTGTTCTTTGATTGAATAGTTGGTTGGTTGATTGGTTGAATGGTTGGTTAGCTTTTTGAATAGTTGGTTGGTTGGTTGAATAGTTGGTTGGTTGGTTGGTTGAATGGTTGATTGGTTGAATGGTTAGATGGTTGGTTGGTTGGTTGAATGGCTTGTTGGTTGATTGATTGAGTTGTTCTTTGATTGAATAGGGTGTTGGTTGATTGGTTGAATGGTTGGTTAGCTTTTTGAATAGTTGGTTGGTTGGTTGAATAGTTGGTTGTTTTATGAAGGGTTGGTTGGTTGGTTGCTTGCTTGCTTGCTTGATTGGTTGAATGGTTGGTTGGTTGAATGGATGGTTTGTTGATTGGTTGGTTGGTTGAATAGTTGGTTGGTTGATTCGTTAAATTGCTCGTTGGTTGATTGGTTGGTTGGTTGATTGGTCGAATAGTTGGTTGTTTTATGAAGGGTTGGTTGGTTGGTTGCTTGCTTGCTTGATTGGTTGAATGGTTGGTTGGTTGAATGGATGGTTTGTTGATTGGTTGAATGATTGATTGTTTGGTTGGTTTATTGAATGGTTGGTTGATTGAATGGTTGAATATTTGAATTTTTGCTTGGTTGAATGTTTTGTTGATTGAATGGTTGGTTGGTTGATTTATTGAATGTTTGGTTGGGTGATTGGTTGAATGTTTGGTTGGTTGGTTGGTTTGTAGAGTGGTTGGTTGGTTGGTTTGTAGAGTGGTTGGTTGATTGAGTGGTTGAAAGATTGAATGACTGGTTGGTATAATGGTTGGTTGGTTGATTGGTTGAGTGGTTGGTTGGTTGGTTGGTTGGTTGAACGGTTGGTTGATTGATTGGTTGAATGGTTGGTTGGCTGGATGTTTGGTTGGTTGATTTGTTGAATAGTTGTTTGGTTGGTTGAATGGTTGGTTGGTTGAGTGGTTGGTTGGTTGGTTAGTTAGTTGAATGGTTGATTGGTAGGTTGGTTGAATTTTTAATTGATTGAATGGTTGAATGATTGGTTGGTTGAATGGTTAATTGGTTGATTGGTTCAGTGGTTGGTTGGTTGGTTGAATGGTTGGTTGGTTGGTTGAATGGTTGGTTGGTTGGTTGAATTGTCTGTTGATTGAATGGTTAGTAGTAAGGCAAGTGGTATTTGATTAGGATTTGTGGTACAGCACCTCCGATTTTTTTACTATATAAAGAGTATCAGCACCCCCTTGTTTGTCACAAAAACGGACCTCATTTTCAAGGGAGATAACTCATGAATAAAAAATCGTTACTGTTACCTCCCTTCTTTTTTGTTGTGAAGTTTTTCATACTTACAGATTACTGTTATTTTTGGTTGTAGTGGGAGGGGCTTAAACACTATCACCCTACAAATGATGGTGCGTTAGGATACAGTGCTCTTACTCTTCTGTTTCTTCTTTTTTCTCGTCTTCTTTCTTATTCTGTATTGGGCGTACACACTATCATCATTACATTGGTGATGTGTAAGGATTAGAGTTGCAGTGCATTTCCTCGTGATTGTATAGAGGAGAGAGGACGTGAGGGTAGTGGCGCAGGGGTGGAACGCGGGGTGTTGGCGCGTGGGGTGGGGCGAGAAGGTTCGAACCCGAGGGCCGTGACGAAAAATTTATGAAAAATTTAAACAGTAAAAATGTAAATATGGTGGCTATATGTTTTGTAGAGGGTCGTAGTGGATTATTCACTGTCGTCATCATCATTACATCTCTTCAAATGAAAACCTTAAATATTAAAGATGGTCAATAGCATTGATTGTAGTGTGTATGGCTTATTGAAACTCGTTGAAAATGTGTGGGTAGCGGTTATTAGTAATCTCGAGAGGATTGTAGTAGTTAAATCACTATCATCATACGGGTTACAAATGAAAACATTGCAAATGAAAAGATGGTCGATATTACTGGTTGTAATCGGTATGGCTTAGTAAACTTCGCTATTAAGGAGTGGTTTGCGGTTACTAGTGATATGTAGGGGGTCGTAGTGACTTATACACAATCATCGTACGGGGTACAAACGAACACCTTAAAAAGTAAATATGGCTGGTATTACTGGTCCTATTCGGTATGGCTTAGTGTCATTCGTTGTTACATGGTGGGTAGAGGTATTAGTGATCTGTAGATGGTCGCAGTGGTGTAAACGATATCAGCATGTGGGTGACAAATGAAAACCTTAAAAAGTAAAGATGTCTTGTATTTTTAATTCTAGTGGGTATGGCTTAGTTCGTTGTTAAGGGGTAGGTAGCGGTTATTAGTGATCTGTAGATGGTTGTAGTGGTTTAAATACTATCATCCTACGGGTTACAAATGAAAACCTTAAAATAGTAAAGATGGCCGGTTTTATTGGATATAGTGTGTATGGCTTAGTGAAGTTCGTTGGTATGGGGCTAGTGTGTAGGGGTTTAGCTAGATAAGTGCTTCCAATCGATATTAAGGAGTGAGCGAGAAGTGGGATGGCTAGATAAGTGCTTCTGATCATTGGTAAGGGGTGGGCGAGGGGTGGAGTGGCTAGGTAAATACGTCTGTTCCATGATAAAAGACGGAGGCTAAGGCGCATATTAAAGTCTGACGCTTGAATTCATACTTGGCTGACCTGAGGGTGACGTCCTGGGTGACGCAACACGTGGCGATGCCATCGGTGAACGTGCGTGAACGTGTTCAGACATGTCTTTGGGGGAAACCGGAGGATGACTCAGAGCGTGCTGATCGCGGTAAACCTGCTTGAACATCTGTAGACATTTTCTATGTTGCATCAGCCGCACAGTCTGTTTAAAAAGGACCACAAACACCGGATAAAGACACTGCGTTTGTCACAAAACCTATAGAAAGCAGCTCACCGAAGAGACCACAGTGGTAAGTACTCTATGTGTAGTATACATTCTCGTTACACACCGTTAAGTCGGTATAGTGTTGTCGTTGATGTATTTCTCAGAAAATAAGGTACATGGTGCAATATTTGGGTTTACACCTCGAGATATATCAGATGCACAGGATATAAAAATAATCTGTCTGGTGTATATATCCCTTCACACTAGGTCAAATCTGGTCTGCATAAAGATGATATGGATGGTGTCACACTGTGTCAAATTCATTTTGTGTAATTTTATCATATACATATGACGTCACTTGTTATGTCACCTCTAATATTTGATCCTGGGGCGACCATCCCCAACCCAGATCATCCACAGGTGGTGGATCGTGGAACGACCTCTAGATATAGAGGTTAGCTGCGAATACCCAATAAGCAGCCGCGGACCAACTGGCGGTGGGCACAGAGGGCGAGGCGGGATCTCAGGGTGGGTTCTGAGTTCCTTAGAAAATAAACGCCTCATATGCTAGGAGACGTGCCTGCCAAGTGAGTCAGGGGCGCTCTAACCTCTCCCCAGGGTAGGTGGAACCTGTTAGCTTTGGACAGCAGTCCATCTAAGAGACGGAAAACTCCAAATATAAACCTCCAAGTTCAAGGTGGACCAGCGTGCTGAGGAACTGAATGGCCATGGGTAAACTGGTCGTGAACGTTGGACTTCTGGCAGGCGTGTGGGGCGGCACCAGGCGTATGGACTTCTGCGGGACATCCCCTGCCTCTTCCCTAGCAAAAAGACAATGCTAGGGCGACCGTTTATTTCCAGCAATATCCAAACTTTGCTTATGGAATTAATTCAACACAGGAATCGTCGCCGGAGCTACGGAGCACGTGCTCTGCGCTTGACACATCTTTCAGAGGCTAGCGAAGAGAGAGTGAGGAGGAGAAGACGAGGAAATGGTGTGAGAAGAAGACATAGAAATAGGAGGGCAGGCGCCAGGAGAACAAGACGAAAAGTGGAGAGATTAGGTTTCAACCATGTAAGAGTGGGATACTGGAATTGTCGTAGTGCCAGGCAGAGAGGTCCTGTATTGGAGAGGCTTATATATGATTTTGATGTCCTCATGCTCCAGGAGCTAAATACAGACAAATACCATTGCCCTGGGTACGCCAGTTATATAAACCCTACTGGACAGAAGAAACATGAGCAAGGTCTGATGGTGAAGAAAGGAGTGAAGCATATGGTACTGACTTGAGCCAGTGGAATCATAGTGCAAGGGAGGTCCAGGGTATACAAATGGAGATTGGTGGCTTAAGTTGGTACATTAAACATATTTTTAAAAAGGCAAACGACACGGCACCAGGGCTCGATGGGGTTAGGTATGGCCACATGAAGGCTTTGAGCGATGCAGACCTGAAGGAAATGACCGACTGCTTTAACCAGAGCATTAGGACAGCATCAGTACCGCAGGATTGCGTGCACAGCTATCTCATCCCTCTCCCAAAACCATTCAAGGATCATTCAAAGCTTAGTGGCTTTAGGATCATCACCCTTCAAAATACATTTGGGAAGGTTCTAGAGAAGATAGTCGCTGCCAAGCTGCAAGAGTTCTTGGAAAGGGGGAAGCAACTTCCAAGAGGCCTGGCAGGAAAAGATAACTGGTCAAATGCAGCCACTTTTGCCTTTGATGTTTATGAGGGGTTCCAGAGTAGACAGGAAACGATGGCGGTAGCGCTTGATCTCGAGGATGCATACAATAGAGTTCGATATGATAGTTTGATGACCGTACTGATGGAGAAGGGGGTCAATCCCTGGTTGGTAAACTGGATAGCAGCCGTCCTGCATTCTCGCCGGGTTGCTCTCCGTCAGGGTGCATGGACCTCAGAGCCACATATTTTAACCCCGGTACTGCCACAGGGATCTGCAGTCTCACCGGTGCTCTTTAATGTGTATACGAGCAAGATTGCAAGCCTAGAAGCACCAGGGGTTGGAAGGATACTAACATTTGCAGATGATATTCTTGCATATAGGCAGGGGCGAGATAGGGAGCAAACAGCCCAGGAGCTACAGGCAACAGTAGACAATGTGATTGACTGGTGCATTGAAATGAGTGCTGTCATCCACCCAGAAAAGGCAGCTGTTTTGTCGTGCTCTCTGGACAACAGGATTGTGAGAGCTGATGTCCCAAGCCTCACGATAGATGGTAGAAGCGTCAACAGAGAGAACAAACTGAAGTATCTGGGAATCACATTTGACAGGAGCCTGTCCTTCAAGGACCATGTAGAGACCGTTGTGACAAGGTCTCAAAAGGGACTCAACGCACTTAAAACTATGGCTGCAATGGACACAGAGCAGAGAATGCTTTTCACACTATACCAGCACTTGATCCTCTCAGTGATTGATTATGGACTAGGACTGCTCACTGTCTCAACGACTCAGCTGGTGAAATTAGAGCGCATACAGAACGAAGCGATGCGAGTCATTCTCGGATGCACCAGAGACACCCCAGTTGTGTGTATGCGTTACATCCTTGGTCTGCCGACTGTTGCAGGTAGACTCAAGGTGATGCAGGCGAAGGCATACCTCAGAGTAGCTGCAGACACAGATCACCCGTTGCATGAGGCGCTGGACGCCGCTAAGGGTCAGCGACTGATAAGAGGGAAATCATGGATGGCTCAGGCGGAGGGTACGATCAGACATGTGTGCCCCTTGGAGAACATTAGGAGAGGAAAAGAGTGGGTCAGAGTGTAAGCGGAGCAGTCAGACTTGTGCAGAGTTATAATCGCATTGAGCCGGGAGTGCAGGGAGTGGACAGCAGGGGCCACGGAAGTGGAAATCCAGCAACTAATTCAGGTTAATGCTCGCTCAGGTGATGTGATTATCTACACAGATGGGTCGGTGTTGAGAGGTAGGAGAAGTGCCTGAGGGTTCTTAGCAAAAGCCAATGGTCGCCGTTTGGTGCAGGAGAGCCTGGCATATGATACCACAACATCTAGCTTAAGAATGGAGGTGGAGGCGGTCAGTGCAGCTTTCCGCTGGATTGAGAATACGACACACACACACACACATCATGATTGTAACTGACTCAGAAAGCATGCTGAGTGGGGTGAAGACAGGCAAGCTTCGTGCAGAGTGGCTTGCTTCGCTTCGGAAGTCACGGGTGACAAGCATCGTCTGGATCTTTTCTCCGGGGCATGCTGGTGTGCTGGGGAATGAACAGGCGGACAGATTGGCTGGCTCGGCAAAACTTGGTGGAGTATTGATGCATGACAAAGCAGATGTGGTTGCGACCTTGTGCGAGCATGTGTACACCTCGGAGGATCAAATGGATCACCATGGTCTGGCAAAGAATGCGTCAGCCAGGGGTGATGAGGGGATCTGGCCGACGATCAACGCTCAGAGGAAAGGAGAGACGGACATATAATCAGATTGCTACTGGTACTATTAGTTTTGGAACTCTTCGCTGGCTGCTGAGGATGGGGACGGAGCGCTTATGGGAATGCCCCGAATGCTGTGATGTCGGTTCCTAAATCAATCAATCAATCAATCATTAATACTTGATCGTGTCTCCAGATTGTCAATTTGCTGATACAAACAGGAAAAACTAGCTTATTGAGTTGTGTATAAGAAGTGAAATCTCTGACAGTCTAGCAAAAAATATTGGTATGTAAGATTTCAACATTGCTCACTAATTGTTTGCTCCTCTAAAAGTACTGGAGAGGTTTGGTAATAGACAATAACTTTAGGAAGGGAAAATCCCAAATACACCCCTACGTGGTAGAGGATGGAAACACACCACGGTGTGGCTAACACAGCTCTGGGGACTGAGTATCCACCGGAATAAGTGGACAACTCTGCAGCTGAGCAGAGCAGGGCACTCACTTGTCCTTACAGTCGGAAATGGCGGTCAAAGGCAGAGTAAAAAGACCACCATGTGAATGTGGAAGGCAAGGGGAAACCACCACATTATCTTCCCAAGATTTCATGGCGACACACATTTAAGAAATAGTGAAGGACGTTAATGGCTGTCTTAGGACATCCTCGTCCGGTAGGGACAGTTATGTGCCACAGGTGACATCAGACCGTCATCCAGCTACTGATGGCAAAACTAAAACTAACACTATAACTAAACTAAATAAATTTAGAGTAGGAACATGGAATGTTAGGACATTAAATAAGCCAGGAATGTTAAATAATGGTCTAAGAGAAATGGAAAACATGAAAATGAATATACTAGGCATAAGTGAGATGAGATGGAAGGGACCTGGCAAAATTATAACCGACAAACACACAATAATATATTCTGTAGGAGACACACATGTACAAGGTGTAGGAATAATATTTGATGAAAAAAAAAAAAAAAAAACAGCCAAATCTATGAATGGATACTGGTGTATTTCAGATAGAGTTATAATGGTCAAAATCAAAGGCAAACCAATAGATATAAATATTATACAAGTATATGCACCAACAACAAGCAGTAGTGATGAAGAAATGCAACACTTTTACGATGAAGTAGAAATGGCAATAGCTCAAGATCACAAGAAATAAAAACAATACTGGGAGATTTTAATGCATAAGTAGGAAAGGGAAAAATAGAGAATATAGTGGAGAATTATGGTTTAGGTACAGGAAATGAAAGAGTTAGTTAGTTAGTTAGTTAGTTAGTTAGTTAGTTAGTTAGTTAGTTAGTTAGTTAGTTAGTTAGTTAGTCGACAGATCATCCTCATTGCACATCGAACAATTCAGTCCATAAGTGCTCGGATCCCCTCCTCAGCAAATCCCGCAGCGTGTAGCGGCTAACGACACCAGTTCTATGTTGGTTTATCAATCTTCTTTGGCTTCCTGCGTAGTGTTCTTGTTTGGCCACTCCTCTTTTAATTTGCTGTTCTCGCAGTCTGGCCATGGTTGTAGATTCACAGTCATCACTTGGTTCTCGCAAAAGTCTTACTTCTCGTAGAGCATTCAGAATGTCAGCCTGGACCATGGCGCGTCCGCCCTCCACAGTAGCCTTATCTGCGAGCTCGTCAGCTCGCTCATTCCCTTGTACTCCCGCATGCCCTGGCACGAAGATGAAACTAATCTTTGCCAGCCGAGACCGCTCCAGAGGCAGCAACCATTCTCTTCGGATCCACCCATCTCTATCGAATTGAGCATTCTCATTGAAAGAAAGAAGTGAAAGAGGAGAGAAACTAATAGGATGGGCAAATATTAATGATATGGTAATTGGAAACACATGGTTTAATCACCATAAAAGACGACTATACACATGGAAAAGTCCCGATATGACAATACGCAACCAGATTGACTACATACTTATTAATAAAAGATTTAGAAATGTATTAACTAATGTAAAGACAATGCCTGGTGCTGACGGTAATAGTTATCATGTACCACTATGTGGACAAATAAAAATAATATTAAAGAGAGGGAACAAATGGTTAAGAACTTTATACTTAACTAAGAGGTTCTGAAAGTAGATAAAGAAATTCAAGAACAATACAGAGTTACTGTGAAAAATAGGTACAATGCAATAGCTAAAATACAGAGTATAAATGACCAATGAGAAATGTTAAGGGACTCCATTCATCAAACTAGCAAAGAAATATTACTGGAGAGAAGCCGGAAAGCTAAGAAAAAATGGATGAATGAAGAAATCTTAATGCTGATGGACAAAAGGAAACAGAATAAAAACGACAACAAGAGTATGCTAAGATAAAGAAATAAATAAAAGATAAATGTGTGAAGGCAAAAGAAAGTTGGTTAAAAGGGCAATGCAAAAAAATTGAATTAAATTCCATTAAAGATCAAAAAAGTATGCACAGACAAATCAGTGAGCTCACAGGAAGAAAAATAATAATAAATACATGGTGTTTGAAATGAAACACAGGAAATATATTATTGGAGAAAGGTGCTATAATGAAGAGGTGGAATGAGTATATAAGAGAATTATATCATGGAGAAAGGGAAGAATTAACAGAAGAAAGTAACTTAGAAAGCCCACCTATTCTAAAAGAAGTCGCTAACGTTGTGAAACATATGAAGAAAGGAAAAACAGATGGGCCAGATGAAATCACAGTAGAAGAATTAGAAGTATTGGGAGAATTTTGGGTATATATATTAACCAAAATGCTGAATGATATTTACAACAGTGGATATATACCGAGCGATATGCTGAAATCTGTATGTATAGCAATACCAAAGAGACCAGGAGCAATTCAATGCGAAGATATTCGTACAATTAACCTCATAAACCATGTCACTAAGCTTTTACTCAGAATTATAATGAGAAGAACCAGAAAGAAAATAAAAATGGAAATTAGTGAAGAAAAGTATGGTTTTATGGAAGAAAAGGGTACAAACAATGCAATATATATATATATATATATATATATATATATATATATATATATATATATATATATATATATATATATATATATATATATATATATATCTTGTATATAAAAGGCAATCTCCGTCTTTATGTATGTATGTATGTATGTATGTATGTATGTATGTCCTTTATGCGCTCGCGAACGGCCCATCCGATTGAGATGAAATTTTCTACACGTCTTCCTTTCATTCCAGAGCAGCCAACTGTCGTATTTTTTTTTTCTTCCTCCTCCTCCCTCCTCCCCCTCCCAAAATAAGAATCCCCGAACCAAAACGCTAGGGAAAGGGAAGAAAATGACGTGACTACACAGAATCGTCACACGGCAATCATCATCCCTCCTCATTCTCCCTCCTTCCTCTCCCTCCTTCCTCCTCCTCCTTCCTTCTTCTCCCTCTGCCTCCTCCCTCCTCCTCTCCCCTCCTCCCTCCTCCTCCTCCTCCTCCCTCTCCCTCCTCCATCCTCCTCCTCCCGCTTCCTCCTCCTCCCTCTTCCTCCCTCTCCCTCCTACTCCCTCCACCCTCCTCCTCTCCCTCCTCCCTCTCCCTCCACCCTCTCCCTCCACCCTCTTCCTTCTCCCTCTTCCTCCTCCCTCCTCCTCCCCCTCCTCCTCCATAATCCTCCCTCCGCCTCCTCCCCCTCCTCCCTCATCTTCCCTCCTCCTCCCCTCCCTCCTCATCCCTCCTCCTCCCTCCTCCCTCCTCCTCCTGCCTCCCTCCTCCTCCTCCTGCCTCCTCCTCCTGCCTCCCTCCTCCTCCTCCTGCCTCCTTCTCTCTCATCATCCTCCCTCCTCCTTCTCCCTTCTTCTCCCTCTTCCCTCTTCCTCCTCCTCCTACCTCCTCCTCCCTCTACCTCCTCCTCCTCCCTCCTCCTCCCTTCTCCTCCTCTTCCTCCTCCTTCTACCTCCTCCCTCCTCCTCCCTCTACCTCCTCCTCCTCCCTCCTCCCTTCTCCTCCCTCTACCTCCGCCCTTTCCTTCCTCCTCCTCTTCCCTCTACCTCCTCCTCCCCCTACCTCTTTCCTCCTCCCTCCTCCTCTTCCACCTCCCTTTCCTTCCTCCCCTCCTCCTTCTCCCTCCTTCCTCTCCCTCCTTCCTCCTCCTCCTTCCTTCTTCTCCCTCTGCCTCCTCCCTCCTCCTCTCCCCTCCTCCCTCCTCCTCCCTCTCCCTCCTCCATCCTCCTCCTCCCGCTTCCTCCTCCTCCCTCTTCCTCCCTCTCCCTCCTCTTCCTCCTCCCTCTACCTCCTCCCTCCTCCTCCCTCTACCTCCTGCCTCCACCCTCCTCCTCTTCCTCCTCCCTCCTCCTCTCCCCTCCTCCTCCCTCCTCCTCCTCCCTCTCCCTCCTCCATCCTCTTCCTCCCTCTCCCTCCTCTTCCTCCTCCCTCTACCTCCTCCCTCCTCCTCCCTCTGCCTCCTCCCTCCTCCTCTCCCCTCCTCCCCCTCCTCCTCCCTCCTCCCTCTCCCTCCTCTCCTCCCGCTTCCTCCTCCTCCCTCTCCTCCCTCTCCCTCCTACTCCCTCCACCCTCCTCCTCTCCCTCCTCCCTCTCCCTCCACCCTCTTCCTTCTCCCTCTTCCTCCTCCCTCCTCCTCCCCCTCCTCCTCCATAATCCTCCCTCCGCCTCCTCCCCCTCCTCCCTCATCTTCCCTCCTCCTCCCCTCCCTCTCCTCATCCCTCCTCCTCCCTCCTCCCTCCTCCTCCTGCCTCCCTCCTCCTCCTGCCTCCTCCTCCTGCCTCCCTCCTCCTCCTCCTGCCTCCTTCTCCCTCATCATCCTACCTCCTCCTTCTCCCTTCTTCTCCCTCTTCCCTCTTCCTCCTCCTCCTACCTCCTCCTCCCTCTACCTCCTCCTCCTCCCTCCTCCTCCCTTCTCCTCCTCTTCCTCCTCCTTCTACCTCCTCCCTTTTCCTCCCTCTACCTCCTCCTCTTTCCTCCTCCCTCCTCCTCCTCTTCCACCTCCCTTTCCTTCCTCCCCCTCCTCATTCTCCCTCCTTCCTCTCCTCCTTCCTCCTCCTCCTTCCTTCTTCTCCCTCCTCCTCTCCCCTCCTCCTCCCTCCTCCTCCTCCCTCTCCCTCCTCCATCCTCCTCCTCCCGCTTCCTCCTCTCCCTCTTCCTCCCTCTCCCTCCTCTTCCTCCTCCCTCCTCCTCCCTCTACCTCCTCCCTCCACCCTCCTCCTCTTCCTCCTCCCTCCTCCTCTCCCCTCCTCCTCCCTCCTCCTCCTCCCTCTCCCCTCCTCCATCCTCCTCCTCTCTCTTCCTCCCTCTCCCTCCTCTTCCTCCTCCCTCTACCTCCTCCCTCCTCCTCCCTCTACCTCCTCCCTCCACCCTCCTCCTCTTCCTCCTCCCTCTCCCTCCTCCCTCTTCCTTCCTCCTCCTCCTCCCTCTACCTCCTCCTCCCCCTACCTCTTTCCTCCTCCCTCCTCCTCCTCCCTCTACCTCCTCCCTCCTTCCTCTCCCTCCTTCCTCCTCCTCCTTCCTCCTTCTCCCTCTGCCTCCTCCCCATTCTCCCTCCTTCCTCTCCCTCCTTCCTCCTCCTCCTTCCTTCTTCTCCCTCCTCCTCTCCCCTCCTCCTTCCTCCTCCTCCCTCTCCCTCCTCCATCCTCCTCCTCCCGCTTCCTCCTCCTCCCTCTTCCTCCCTCTCCCTCCTCTTCCTCCTCCCTCCACCCTCCTCCTCTTCCTCCTCCCTCTCCCTCCTCCCTCTTCCTGCTCCCTCTTCCTCCCTCCTCCTCCTCCCTCCTCCCCCTCCTCCTCCCTCCTCCTCCTCCCTCCTCCTCCTCCCTCCTCCTCCTCCCTCCTCCTCCCTCCTCCTCCCTTCTCCTCTCTCCCTCCTTCTCCCTCTCCTCCTCCCTCCTCCTCCTCCCTCCTCCTCCTCCCTCCTCTTCTTCTCTCCTCCTCCCTCCTTCTCCCTCCTCCTCCTCCCTCTACCTCCTCTTCCCTCCTCCTCCTCCCCCTCCTCCTCCCTCCTCCTCCTCCCTCCTCCTCCCTCTACCTCCTCCTCCCTTCACATTCCTCCTCCTCCCTCTTTCTCCTCCTCCCTCTCCTCCTCCTGCTCCCTCCTCCTCCCTCATCCTCCCTCCTTCTCCTCCCTCCTCCTCCTCCCTCCTCCTCCCCCTCCTCCTCCCCCTCCTCCTCCTAATCCCTCCTCCTCCCTTCTATTCCTCCCTACTCCTCCTGTCTCCGCCCTCCTCCTCCCTCCTCCACCTCCCTCTTCCTCCTCCCTCCTCCATTTACCCAAGACAGACAGACAGTCAGACAGATAGTCGGGAACGGGATCTTATATGACTACTTATATGATTTAAATGAGATGCTCTCCACCATGGGCTGGACTGGGTCAGACAGACAGACAGATAGATAGATAGACAGACAGACAGACAGTCGGGAACGGGAACTTATATGACTACTTATATGAATTAAATGACATGCTCCCCATCAGGGTCTGGGCGAAGACGGGCTGGGTCAGACAGACAGACAGACAGACAGACAGACAGACAGACAGACAGACAGACAGATAGTCGGTAACGGGAACGAGAACTTATATGACTACTTATATGAATTAAATGAGATGCTCCCCACCAGGGTCTGGGCGAAGCCGGGCCAGGTCAGCTAGTATATATATATATATATATATATAATGTGTCATGCCGGAAAGCGTGGGTGGTAATGACTCGCCATTTCACTCGATCACCAGAGTCGTGGATCAGCTGAGTGTTCCTGTCTCGTCCATGCCACGTGGCCAAGCCATCCAGGTATTTTCCTCTCGGTCTTCCTCTTGGTCTGTTCCCCTCTATCTTGCCAGTTGCTAATAAGTTCTTCAATCCATTTCTTCTCATAACATATCCAACAAATTTTGACTGTCTTCGTCTAATTTCTCTAATCAGTCTACGATTTTCATTTGTCTCCTGTTGTACATCGTCATTGGTTTTTATATCTGTCCATGTACTCTATGCATTTTCCTCAGAAACCACATTTCTGTAGCCATCAAATGTTTTTCCGCTTGACTGCACATTGTCCAAGTTTCACATCCATACAAAACAACAGGCTCTATGTACCCCCTCAACACTCTTTTTCTCGTTTCAAATGACATCTTTTTATTTGTCAGAATGTGTTTCATCTTGCTAAAGGCTACTTTCGCCATGTCGATTCTTGTTCTAATCTCTTCAAGGCATCTCCCATCAGATATTATGACTGTTCCAAGATAATTGTATCGATTCACTTGTTGAAGAATATTCCCATTTACTTGTATATTACATTGTGGTACTTCGTTCTTCCTAGTGACGACCATAACCTGTGTCTTCTTACAATTTAATTCTAACCAAAGCTGCTCACTGTGTACAACAACCGCGTCTACTAATTGTTGCAGATCCTGTGCATTGTCTGCAATCAATACTGTATCATCTGCATATCTAATGTTATTGATGTTTCTTCCTCCAATGCTGATTCCATTTATATCATCTACATTTCTGAAAATATTTTCACTGTATAGGGAAAAAATATCTGGAGACATTACACATTCCTGCCTAACACCTCTCTTAATAGGTTGATATTGTCCCACTTCATTATCAATCCTTATGGCAGCTTGTTGTTTCCAATATATGTTTTTTATAAGTCTAATGTCTTTCCCATCAATTTGTAGATCTGCAACCATATCCACCATGTTGACATGTCTAACGCTATCAAAAGCCTTTGTATAGTCAATAAAGCAAAGATGTATATCCTTGTTTACTTCTATAGCACTTTCAATAACTGTTCGCAGCATATACACAGCATTTACTGTACCCTTTCCTTCTACAAATCCACATTGTTCTTCCCCTATTTCAGGTTGTATTTTCTTCCTCACTCTTTGCATGATAATTCGTAACAAAATCTTTGTGATGTGACTCATTATACTAATTGTTCTATGTTGATCACATTCCAAGGTTCCTGATTTCTTTGGGATTGCAATAAATACAGAGTTACATAATTCAGAAGGTATATCTCAATCATCATATAATGTGTTCAGCAGTCTGGTGACTTGCTCTAATCCAAATTCTTCTAAAGCTTTAATCATTTCTGCTGTGATGTTATCTGCACCGGAGGCCTTGCCAGCTTTCATATGCTTTAGAACATTTTGAACCTCCATCTTTAAAATTGGTGGTCCTTCATTATTAAATCTAATATCATACTGTTCCTCTCTGTTATCAATATACAGGTTTTTCACATAATCTGTCCATACATGTAGAATCTGATCTTTTTCTATTATGATTTTTCCATCTTTAGTTTTTAGACAGCCTGTTGATGTTATTTTATTAGTAAGTTCCTGAATTCTTTTGTGCACTAATTTGGATTTTTGACTCTTGTGTTGTTTTTCAATTTCTAAGCACTTTTCCTCAAGCCATGATTCTTTTGCCTTCCTACATAATATTCTGGCTTGTCTGTGAATTTCTTCATATTTGGCAGGATTATTTTTGTTAAGTCTTCTTGTTTCCATAAGGTGTAAAATTTCTTCAGTCATCCATTTCTTACGACCCACCTTCTTTAATTTTGGAATAGTTGTTTCTGCAGCCAATCTGATTGACTTCTTTAATATTTCCCATTGATCATCCACATCCTGGAATAGGATCTCTAGATCAGACAATATATCAAATCTGTTCTGTACTTCTATGTTGAATTTTTTTTTGTATTTCCTTGTCATTACTAAATGTACACAAATCATATTTAGTGTTTCCTGTTATATACTTGACTTTCTTCAGCTTTATCCTCAATGTTCCTGTAAGTAGTCTGTGGTAACTAATAACAATCAGCACTGGGAACTGTTTTTGCTATTGTTAGCGAGTTTCTAAATCTTCTGCTAATCAGAATGTAGTCAATCTGGTTTCTGATCCAGCTATCAGGACTCCTCCGTGTCCATAATCTTCTAGGGTGTTGCTTAAACCAGGTGTTTCCTACAATCATTTCCTTTTCTTTTGCCCACTCTACGAGTCTGTGTCCTCCTAAATTTCTCTCTCCTAAACCATAGTCCCCTTCTGTGTATCTATCACCTTGATTTCCTACTTTTGCATTGAAGTCTCCTATTATGAAGTTATTTCTGAATTTTTACATTTCTTTAAGTCAGACTATGTCATTATAAAATTCCTCTACACTATCTTCACTGGACTCTCCTTTTGGGGCATATACTTGAATAACATTTATGCTAAAAGGTCTGCCACTCAATTTAACTAGTAGAACTCTGTCCGACACGGCCCAATATCCTTGAACAGATGTTGCTGTTTTCCGGTACAAAATTATTGCCACTCCCCTTTGTCGATCTTCACCTCCAGAATAAATAATCTTAAAATCTTCATCTATCTTGATGCCTGCTCCTGTCCATCTCGTTTCGCACATCCCTAAAATATTAATTTTTTCTGTTTATATTTTTTGTTTTATGTTCTCTAATTTTCCGTCGTCGTTTAACGTCCTAACGTTCCAAGTTGCTAATTTTAATGTCTCTGTCCTTGTCTTGCGATGATCAGTCTTTAAGCGAATCATAATGTACTAGGCACTTTCAAAGAGGTAGTTTGCCGTTGCTTTCCTCTATGGCAGTGACCATACTCGCCGGATGACCGAAACCATTGTCCCTCGAAAGAGATCCTCTGCCTGCCGTCGCGAAACTCGAGACCCAAACCAACAAATATCTGTCGGCTGCCCTCAAAATTTCATCCACCACCTGCCTTCCGTGGCCTCTTATGAACACTTCCAATAAACGAACACGAAATAACATCACGTAATCCACAGGAAAACACTATCCACAGGAAATCCACAGAAAAACACTGAACAGCGTCTTCCAGAAGAACAACGCGTCATCTCGTCGCCATTTTACCGGAAGGTCATATATATATATATATATATATATATATATATATATATATATATATATATATATATATATATACATATACATATTACGAACACTAATAGAAATGTCAATAGAGACACAGATAGACATATATTTATGCTTCATAGATTATACAAAGGCATTTGATAAAGTAAAACATGATGAGCTGATTAAAATGTTGGGAGATATCAACACTGATGGGAAAGATTTAAGAATAAAGGATATATACTGGAACAAAGTAGCAGCAATTAAAATGGGAAATAAAGAAGGTAGTTACGTACAGATAAAGCTAGGATTACGACAGGTGTGTGTCTTGTCACCCCATCTCTTCCCCCTATATAGCGAAGTAATAATGAGAGAGATGGGCACCAGGGCCGGGTTATATACTGGCCAAGACCTATTGACGCGTCCTCGTCGAGCGTCCAGGGCAACAGGTCCCTTCGGGTTCCTGGCTAAAGTCAGTAGGATCGCCGATTCCTCCGAAGTCGGAGAGTGTCTGCCTGTACGGCGAGAAACCACCAGTCGGCACATCAATAAGCCAGACATAGGACTACGGATACTCATGCAAACCTCAGGTCCTGTATGACATCACACTGATGTTGGACAACAGGATGCCTTCATCCGAATATACAGGACTTCGCGTTGGAGCTCAAGCCAACGAACACAAGCAAGCAAGCAAGCATAGAGAAGCCTGGAATAATAATCGGAGGATATAATATAAACAATATACGCTATGCAGATTACACAGTATTAGTGGCGGATAATGCAACAGACCTACAACTGTTGGACATTGTAGTAACAGAGAATGCACAGAAAGGACTCTCCTAGAATATCAAGAAAACAGTAACAATGGTGATATCAAAGAAAATGGGGACACCAAAATACGACATAGAAATAGAAGGGGAAATTCTCAACCAAGTGGATAATTTTAGATACCTAGGGGCATTTATAACATCAGATGGAAGATGTACAACAGAGATTAGGAGCAGAATAGGGCAGGCAAAAGCCGCATTTCAGAAAATGAAGAGTATCTTATACAATAAGTCACTATCACTGAATGTAAGAAAGAGAGTGATGAAATGCTATGTAGAACCAGTTTTGCTGTATGGCAGTGAATCGTGGAATGTAAATGCACAAATTAGGAAGAACTTAGAATCAACAGAGATCTGGTTTTTAAGACGAATGTTGCGAATTTCTTGGACTGCAAGAGTAACTAACTACGATTGCCTGAAAGAGGCTAATGAAACTAAAACACTATATACAACGGCAAGAAAGAGACAAACAGCTTTCTTTGGTCATGTGATGAGAGGAGATGCATTAGAGAACATCGTGACAACTGGAAAGATCGAGGGGAAGAGAGGCAGAGGCAGACAAAGAGAAATGATGCTGGATGGATTGAGACGATGACATGGAGGAATATCATCAGCAGAGTTGATCCAGAACACCAAAGACCGAGATCTGTGGAGAGCCATGAACGCCTGCGCCAGCCGGCAGGACACTTGATGATGATGATGATGATGATGATGATGATGATACTGATGATGGTGTTGATGATGATGATGATGATGATGATGATGATGATGATGATGATGATGATGATGATGATGATGATGATGATGATGATGATAATGATGATTGTGATTATGATATAACAAGTGACATCATATGCATATGATAAATTTACACATAATGAATTTGACACAGTGTGACACCATCCATATGACCTTTATGAAGACCAGCTTTCACCTAGTGTGAAGGGATATATTCACCAGACAGAGTATTTTGATATCGTTTGCATCTGATATATCTCGATGTGTAACCCAAATATAGCACCATGTATCTTATTTTCGGAGAAATACATCGGCGACAACACTATACCGACTTGACGGCGTGTAACGAGAATGTTTACTACACATAGAGTATTTACCACTGTGGTCTCTTCGGTGAGCTGTTTTAGATAGGTCTTTTTGCAAACGTAGTGTCTTTAGCCCGCCTTTGCGGTCCTTTTTATACAGACTGTGCGGTTGATGCAACATAGAAAACATGTCAATACATTCTCAAGCAGGTTTTCCGCGGTCAAAACCCTCTGAGTCATCCTCCGGTTTTCCCCAAAGACATATCTGAACACGTTGATGCAGGTTCACCGATGGCATCGCCACGTGTTGCGTCACCCATGAGATCACTATCAGGTCAGCCAACTATGAGTTCAAGCTTCAGGCTTTAATATGAGCCTTAACCCCCGTCTTTTATCAAGGAATATACGTATTTATCTAGCCACTCCGCTCCCCGCACAACCCTTACTAATTATCAGAAGCACTTATCTAGCCATCCCACCTCTCGCTCACCCCTTAATAACGATTGGAAGCACTTATCTAGCTACACCTCTACTCACTAGCCCCTTACCAACGAATTTCACTAAGACATAGCTACGACATTCAATAATACCGGCCATCTTTTCTTTTTTAAGGTATTAATTTGTAACCCTTATGATGATAGTGTTTAAACCACTACGATCCTTTACAGATCACTAGTAACCGCTACCCACCCCTTAACAACGATTGACACTGAGCCATACTCATTAAAACCAATAATACCAGAATCTTTACTTTTTAAGGTTTTCATTTGTAATACGTATGATGATTGTGTTTACACCACTACGACCCTCTACAGATCACTAGTAACGGCAACCCGTCCCTTAACAACGAATTTCACTAAGCCGTACCCACTACAACCAATAATCCCGACCATCTTTACCTTTTTAATGTTTTCACGTGTAACCCTATGATGATAGTGTTTTGACTATTACAACTCTCTACAGATCCCAAATAACCGCTACCCACCACTTATCAATTAATTTAACTAAGCCTTACCCATTACAATCAATAAAATCGACAATCTTTAATTTCTTAAGGTTTTCGTTTGAAGTGCTGTAACCCGGATGATGATAGTGAATAATCCACTACGACCCTCTACAGATCATATAGCCACCATATTTACATTTGTACTTATTATAGTTTTCAATTGACGCCCGTCTCAGCTCACGGGTTAGAACCCCCTCACCCCACCCATGCGTCAATACCCCGCACTCCACCCCTGCGCCCGAACAATCCCAAGACCGCCCGCCACTATATCACCCCGAGGAAATGCACTATAACTCTATCCCTTACACATCACCAATGGAATGATGATAAGGTTTACGCCCAATACAGATAAAGAAAGAAGACGAGAAAAAAAAGGAGGATGAAACCGAGGAGGAAGAGCACTGTATCCTAACACACCATCAATCGTACAAATATAAATAAAATTTGGTGGACCTGCGGTAAAGCTGTGAAAATGTAAACAATATAAAATTTTACAAAGTAGTGCAACTTAACATAACAGAATTACGACACATACAGGACATAGCGGTTATTAGCCTTCATCGGCAAACAAACACATACACAAAACACAACATAAAATCAAATCAAATCAACTTTATTAGGGTCACAAATTGGGCGCGCAGGCCCGTCTTACATTCGGCTCTTCCAATCAATCGTCTTTCGTTCATCAAGAGCATTATACATTTACATAGGAAGAAAAATAAACATTGTGAAATGAATGTTGTAAACATAAACAGGGCTAATTACCATGTTATGAGGCCCATCTCCCACCTATCCATACATCACCCCAGCCACATACACCCCCACCTACCCACACACACGCACATCAAGGGACACATACATACCTCACCAACCGACCCATCACCCTCCCGCACATCCCCCACCCACACACATTGCCCTCACCTGATCCCCCAACCAAAACACACTCGCCACCCACAAACATTCCCCCACCAACCCACACATCCCACGCCCATCCACATACACATCCTAACCCACACATCCTCTCCCCACCCACACCTCAAACCACCCATCCCCCAGTCACATCTCCATCGACCACATATTCCCCACCCACGCACACAATCCCCCACCAACCCACACATCGCACATCCACTTCACACATCCCCAAACCATACACACACATCCCCACCAACTGACATGTCCCTACACCCCCCCTCCCACACATACACATCTCCCTAACCACCCATACATCCCCAATCCACTCACACACCTCACCACCCACACATACAACTTCCACCCACCCACACCTGCCTTAACCAAATCCTCCACCACACAAACCCCCACCCGCACATCACATACACCCCCTACCACGCACTATTCCCAACCCACGCACTACACACACATATCCCTCACCAACACATCCCACTTACACACCACACACATATCCCCCACCCAGATATCACACAATATTCCCACCCACACCCACACAGATACCCTTACCCATCCACCCCACATACCCCCACTCACACACCACAAAAATCCCCCACCCACACACACATACCTCACCCACATAATATCCCCAACCAACACACCACATACCTCTCCCCACCCACACACGCATTCCCTACCCGTCCACCAACACACAGTCACTCACGCATACATCCTCCACTACGCACCCACACACCCCCACCCACCCACACATCCCCACCAAACATCTCTCGATCACAATACCCCTACCCACACACATCCTCTACCCACTCACACATCCCACCCCGACACATACAACTCCCTCATCCACCTACACATCCCTAAGCCACTCACACACCCCCACCCACACATTCCCCATCCACGCACACATCTCCCACCCACAAACCCCTACATACTTCCCCCAACCACCACACATCCCCTACTCACCCACACATATACCCCACCCATACGCACATTCCCCGCACCCATCATACACATCCCCCACACCACACACTATCCTCCACCCACGCACATATCCTCACCCATACCCTCCACTCACACATCATTCACACATCCCCCACCAACACACCGCACACATATCTCAAACCCACACAACATACACTTCTCCCCCCCCCCCTACCCTTGCATCCCCAATCCACCCAACACAATCCCCTACCCACACAACCCCGCCTCCCACACATACTTCCTCAAACCATCCACACATCTCCACCCACATAAACACACAGCCCCCGCATCCGGGTCACGGAGATCTCCTGTGACTACATTAAGACGTGACAGCAGGATGAGAAGAAGAAAAAAAAGTAGATGAAAACATGAAAGCAACGAAGAGAAAATCCTAATCAAATACCGCCTGCCTTACTACTATGGTTGGTCGGTTCGTTAGTTGGATGGTTATTTAGTTAGTTCAATGGTTCGTTGGTTCAATGGTTGAATGGTTGGTTGGTTAAAATGTTGGTTGATTGGTTGGTTTAATGTTTGGTTGGTTGGTTGGTCCTTTGGTTGGTTGGTTGGTTGGTTGGTTGGTTGGTTAGTTAGTTGAATGATTTGCCATTCCTGTCTCCGAATGACCGATGCTCATACCAGTGTGAAAATCAGCGCAAAGCGATCTGCTTTCAAATCACCTGCCGGCCGGTGGACAAAAGAACCGGTAGTTTTTATCACAAATGGACTTGTGTGTGTGTGTGTGTGCGCGCGCGCGCCCGCGCTTGAGCGTCTATGTTCACGTTATAAGGTTTATCTGGCGAATCACGCTTAGAAACCACTTAAACTTTCAACCCTGAATGTCATTAACTCATGGCATCTACCACACACTCTGCTGAAAGCGACATTTAGTGAGCCTTCTCAGAATGCCCTTTGCGAAAAGCCCTAAGTGACCCCAGGCCCTAATTACACCTGTTTATATGCTAATTAAAGCACTACAGGTTTGTACAGCGGCAGCTTAGTCGTTCTTGATTCTATTCTCCACAGAAGTCAACCGCGTCCTTATCGTTATGAATAACCCGATTCCGTGCCACGTTGTTTTTATAAAGGGGATTTCGAGTTTATGTGTAACGGGTAAAGGATCTCCTTTCTGTACTAAGGTGGCACGTTATGGGATATGGTTCAAACCCCATGTTGTCTTGGTCAATGGGTACTTGACGGCTGGTATGGCCAGTATCACGTCAGCCTCCTGCCCTGCCAGCCATTGTGCGGATATTCTTGTTATGAGAGTGGGTTGATTCCAGAGTTGTATGGTCAGTACAAGGATTATACCACGATAAAGCTTTGAATTCTTGATCACCGGACAGGCTGTCAAGGGCATCAGTTTCAACATTATGGCAGCTGCTGTGTCTAGTTTGTAGTCTCCACATCTAATGCATGAATTATTTATGTTGCGGCCAACTAGAGGTGTTTGTTCTAGTGATTATTCTGTCCATGTCATTCTATCTCAGGTCATTGTTATTTTGACTCTTTCTCTCTCTCTCTCTCTCTCTTTCTCTCTCTCTCTCTCTCTCTCTCTCTCTCTCTCTCTCTCTCTCTCTCTCTGTCCGGTCTATCTCTCTGTTCGGTCTATCTCTATCACCCTCTCTCATTCTCATTCGTTGTCTATTTCCGTCTATCTCTCACCCCTGTCTTTCTTCTCACTATTATTCTCTCTCACTGTGCCTCTTTCTCTCTCTCTCTCTCTCTCTCTCTCTCTCTCTCTCTCTCTGCCCCGCTCTCTTTCTCTCTGTCTCTCTCTCGCTATCTGCCTCTGTCTCTCCCTCTCTCTCTCTCGCTCTCTCTCTCTGCCCCCTCGCTGTCTATCTACCTCTGTCTGTCTCTATGCCTCTTTCTATCTCTCTCTGCCCCTCTCTCGCTATGGGCCTCTTTCTGCCTCTATGCCCCTCTGTCTCTATCTGCACCCTCTCTCGCTAAATGTCTCTTTCTGTTTCCATGCCCCTCTCTGTCTCTGTCTCTGTCTCTGCCTCTCTCTCTCTCTCTCTCTCTCTCTGCACCCTCTCTCGTTATCTGTCTCTTTCTGTCTCTATGCCCTCTGTCTCTCTCTCTGCACCTTCTCTCGCTTTCTGTCTCTTTCTGTTTCCATGCCCGTCTCTCTCTCTCTCTCTCTCTCTCTCTCTCTCTCTCTCTCTCTCTCTCTGTGCACCCTCTCTCGCTATCTGTCTCTTTCTATTTCCATGCCCCTCTCTGTCTCTCTCTCTTTCTCTGTCTGTCTCTGCACCCTCTATGCCTCTCTCTCTCTCTCTCTCTCTCTCTCTCTCTCTCTCTCTCTGCACCCTCTTTCGCTATCTGTCTCTTTCTATTTCCATGCCCCCTCTCTCTCTCTCTCTCTCTCTCTTTCTCTGTCTGTCTCTGCACCCTCTATGCCTCTCTCTCTCTCTCTCTCTCTCTCTCTCTCTCTCTCTCTCTCTCTCTCTGCATCCTCTCTCGGTATCTGTCTCTTTCTGTTTCTATGCCTCTCTCTCTCTCTCACTCTCTCTCTCTCTCTCTCTCTCTCTCTCTCTCTTGTGATATGTGTTGTGCTGGGTGGTTGCGGGTGTGTGGGTGGGTGGTGTAGAATATGTGGGTAGGTGTGTGCGTGTCGGTTATGGGATGGGTGGAGTATGTATGTGTGGGTGTGAGGAAATGTGTGTGGGTGGGGGATCGGTGTGTGGGTGGCGGCGTGTATGTTTGCCTGAGTCTGTGTGAGTGCGTGGAGGTATGTGTGGGTGGGTGGAGGGTGTGGTGGGTGGGGGATGTGTGGGTGGCTGCGGGATGTGAGGGTGGAATGGCGATGTGTCTCACAACATTGCAGGTGGACCCAGCCTACATACGGGTACCAGGTCATGTCTGCAGCCCACATTACCCACCCAGTGCCCGGTGGTCTATACATTTATGGGTTCAGCGCTGAATCGATTCCACAACCTTCAGGACGAGCCAAGGAGCTTCACCATACAACACACATATATACAACACACATATATACGACACACATAGACAACCCACACATATACAACACACATATACAACACACATATACAACATACATATGTAACACACATATACAAGACACATTTACACCACACATATACAACACACATATACAATACACATATACAACACACATATATACAACTCACATATACAAGAACATATACAACACACATATACAACACAAATATATACAACACACATATACACCACACATGTACAACACAATATACAACACACATATATACAACACGTATATACAACACACATATATACACCACATATATACAACACACATATATACACCAAACATCCAACACACATATATACACCACATATATCATTGGCACCTTGCCGTCTTGACAGACGATAGTTTGTGCTTTAAAAAGGCATAATAGCTTTTAACTATGGCGGTAGCGAGTGTGACTGATAAGGCCAATTTGCGCTGTAAATGTCCGTTCACAGTGGGTGCATGTGAACACGTGGTCATTTCCACCATCATGCACCATCTTACGTCTCAAACGCTTGGTGTGTGACTTTTCTGCAATAATTTTCTCCTTTGACTTTATTCCATTTCTGATATTTGCCCTCCATGCAACACGTTCAGCGGCGACTTGCTCCCAATGTGCATTATCAATGCCTGTATCAATCATGTCCCGCTTACACACATCTTTGTATCGTAGTAGAGGCCGACCCTGAGATCTCTTACCCATCTGTAATTCACCAAAAAAGATATCCTTTGGTATTCTACCATCATCCATCCTCCTAAGATGTCCTATCCATCTAAGTCTACGAAGACTGAGCATGGAATAAACTGTCACACAACCTGATCTTTCCAATACTTCAGTATTTGTGATTTTGTCTTGCCACTTAATACCAAGAATTCTTCGCAGACACCGCATATGAAAGCTGTTTAAATTGTTCTCTTGGTGTGAGTAAGTTGTCCAGGTTTCACTGCCATAGAGAAGAGTACTAAGGACACAGGCTTGATAGACAAGGACTTTTGTTTTGGCAGTAAGCTTCCTGTTCTCCCAGACTCTTTTTCTTAACCTGTTCATTGTTGTTTGCCTCTCCATAGCACAAAGCCTGGGCTAAAATATAGAGATCATGTGTTGCCCATGCAGCATGATCCCTCTCTCGGCCTGCCTAGTTCACTCCAGAGGAAAGGTAACACCCCTACATCTGGAACAAGACAAGCTGCAGAAGCTGCCGGATCAGCAAAGCAATGCTCTAACTGTCCGCCTGTCGGAGCTTCGATCCTAGACCAGTTGCCAACCAAGGCTTAGGGCCTGGTCTGCCCTGCCATGACAATTTTGTCTTTAGCTTGCATTTCCTCGCACCAGGGTAATACACCACATACACCACACCACATATATACAACACAAATATATACACCATATATACAACACACATATATACAACACGCATATATACAATACGCATATATACACTTCATATATATATATATATATATATATATATATATATATATATATATATATATATATACGAAGTGTATATATGCGTATTGTATATATGCGTGTTGTATATATGTGTTGTATATATGTGTTGTATATATGTGTGTTTTGTGTTTTTGTTTTATATATATATATATACACACCACATATATACAACACACATATATACAATATACTTATTTACAACACACATATACAACACACACATATACAACACACACATACACAATACATATAATACAACACATATATACTACACTCATATATAAACACACTTATATGCAACACATATATACAACACACATATATACTACACACATATATATAACACACATATACATACAACACATATATAAACACACATATACATACAACACATATATACAACACACACATACAACACACATATGCATCACACACATACACAACACACATATATACAAGACACATATACAACATCCATTTATACAATACACACATATACAACACATATACACAAAACACATAAATACAACACACATATATACAACACACACATACACAACACACATATATACAACAAACATATATATAACACATATATACAACACACATATATACAATATACTTATTTACAACACACATATAAAACACACACATATACAACACACACATACACAATACATATAATACAACACATATATACAACATATATATATATATATATATATATATATATATATATATATATATATATAAACACACTTACATACAACATATATATACAACACACATATATACACCACATATATACAACATATATATATATATATATATATATATATATATATATTTATATATTTATATATACACAACACACATATATATACAACATATATATATATACAACATATATATATATATATATATATGTTGTATATATATGTGTGTTGTGTATATATAAATATATAAATATATCAGGAGTCAGGTCTTAGTCAGATATGACTGAGCTACCGTATAACAGTAGACGGTACTACCTGGTTTCTGTTAGCGCCGAACGTTGGGCGGCGCTTACCAAACCCGACACCCCACATTGTGCCAACGGCTTCGGGCGGAAGAGCGCAATTGGGAGGGTACAAGCCTTACCCTGGTGCGAGGAAATGCAAGCTAAAGACAAAATTGTCATGGCAGGGCAGACCAGGCCCTAAGCCTTGGTTGGCGACTGGTCTAGGATCGAAGCTCCGACAGGCGGACAGTTAGAGCATTGCTTTGCTGATCCGGCAGCTTCTGCAGCTTGTCTTGTTCCAGATGTAGGGGTGTTACCTTTCCTCTGGAGTGAACTAGGCAGGCCGAGAGAGGGATCATGCTGCATGGGCAACATATGATCTCTATATTTTAGCCCAGGCTTTGTGCTATGGAGAGGCAATAACTCCATCCCTGGTCTTAACTGGTCTCGGAATCAAAGCGAGAGGCAACTGTTACGGGTTATAAGTCCTTGTCAGTTGGCGTAGACATGGGGCGCCACGCGTTGCCTCTGACGGTGGGAGACACCTATAGGTGTCACTGATCAGCTACCGCCCGCCTCAAGCTGGGCAGCCCCCAGCCAATTGGGTGCTGATCCGCCACAGCCTGCCTGCTTCAATGGGTGCTTGGGGCTAGGACAAAATCTGAATCGCAGGCTGTAAAACCAATGCACCAGGTACAAACAAAAATATAAATAAAAACCTCAAGCTACGGCTTGCAACCTGGAACGTGAGAACCATGTGTCCAGGATTTTCCACTGACTTGACCAATATTGACGATGTGAGAAAAACGGCTGTGATTGATGCCGAAATCAATCGTCTTAACATTGATATTGCTGGCCTGCAGGAGACTCGCCTCGCTGAGGAAGGGTCACTCAGGGAAAACAACTACACCTTTTTCTGGAAGGGTAAAGGGCAGGCAGAAAAAAGGCAACACGGTGTGGGCTTTGCAGTGAAGAATTCGCTACTGGGAATGATTGAAATTCCAGCAGGAGGAAATGAAAGACTATTATCCCTGCGCTTGGCAACCTCTTGTGGGTTTGCCACCATTATTACTGCATATGCACCGACACTCGATTCCTCTGATGATGTGAAGGATTTGTTCTATGAGGAGTTAGACTCTGTGATCAAGGCAGTTCCAAAATCCGACTACATTTATATGCTCGGTGATTTCAATGCTCGTGTGGGCAAGGACTCGAGTTCATGGCCAGTGTGCCTTGGAAAATACAACATCGGTCGCATGAATGAAAATGGGCAAAGGCTGCTGGAGCATTGCACCAGTAATGACCTATGTATTACAAATTCTTTTTTTAAAACAAAAGAGATGCATAAGGTCACATGGAAACATCCAAGATCCGGCCATTGGCACCAGCTGGACTTCATCATCACACGGAGACAACATCTGAACCATATATCATTGACTCGTAGTTACCACAGTGCTGACTGTGATACGGATCATTCTTTGGTTGTTGCAAGGGTTAGACTGAGACCAAAGAGAATCTACACAGCTAAACACAAATCTAGCCCCAGGATTAATATTATTAACACTCATGATCCTGAAAAGTGCTCTCAGTTTCAACAGCAACTTGAAGACGCTTTCACTGATACACCAGAAAATTGTACAGTAAATGATAAATGGAATAAACTTAAGGAAACTCTTTGTAAAACTGCCGTAAAGGTTTACGGCACTGTGGATCATAAGAGGCAGGACTGGTTTGCGGCCAACAGCGAGACTCTGCAGCCCTTGATTGATAAGAAGAAGAAAGCTCTCTTAAGAAACAAGGAAAGACCAACGCGTAACACTCTGAGTGAGCTAAGGCAAGCTAGGAAGGATGTGCAAAAGGCTGCCAGGCAGTGTGCAAATGATTATTGGATCAAGTTATGTGAGTCCATTCAAATCGCAAGTGATAAGGGAGACATAAGAAGCATGTATGAAGGAATAAAGAAAGCCTGTGGTCCAGTGATCAAAAGAAGTGCACCATTGAAAACCTTGACTGGAGAAGTCATCACTGATAAGAAACAGCAGATGGACAGATGGGTAGAGCACTATTTGGAGCTTTACTCTAGTGAGACCAAACTAGCGGATAATGCCCTCAACGCCATAGAGGCTCTATCAACTCTTGACCACCTGGACACACTTCCCACCATAACAGAAGTTAAGTGTGCTATAAATGAACTTGCATCTGGCAAGGCTCCAGGTAAGGATGGGATTCCAATAGAGGTTATCAGGAGTGGGCAAGACACACTCACTATACAGATCCACCAGCTAATAGAGCTATGTTGGCGTGAAGGACAAGTCCCACAGGATTTCAAAGATTCAAGCATCATAACACTGTACAAGAACAAGGGCGATCGGAGCGACTGCAACAACTATAGGGGTATCTCACTTCTGTGTATTGTTGGAAAAGTATTTGCCAGAATTGTTCTGCGCAGACTTCAAGTCCTAGGAGATCAAGTCTACCCCGAATCACAGTGTGGCTTTCGACAGAACCGGTCTACCACTGATATGATATTCTCATTGCGACAAATGCAAGAAAAATGCCGTGAACAGAATCAACCACTGTTTATTGCCTTCATCGACCTCACAAAGGCATTTGATTTGGTCAGTCGTGAGGGTCTGTTCAAGGCACTAAAGAAGATTGGCTGCCCACCAACTCTTCTGTCTATTGTGGAATCGTTCCACACAGGCATGAAGGGTATAATCAAGTTTGATGGTGCAACTTCTGAAGAATTTGAAATCAAGAGTGGAGTTAAGCAAGGTTGTGTACTAGCTCCCACCCTCTTTGGAATATACTTTTCACTTCTTCTGAAATATGCATTTCGTGATCAGGATGGTGGTATATACATTCACTCACGCTCAGATGGCGGCCTCTACAATGCTCAGAGATTGAAGGCTAAGACCAAAATTAGGAGGGTACTGATCAGAGAGTTGCTTTTTGCAGATGATGCTGCAGTTACGACCCACTCTGAGGAAGAATTGCAATGTCTACTATCTGCATTCTCCAATGCTTGTTCTGAATTTGGTTTAACAATTAGCAAAAAGAAGACACAGATTATGTCACAAGGTGCACATGGGGTACCATCAATCTTTATTGACGACGCCGAACTAGAGATAGTAGACCATTTTACATATCTAGGATCGGTGGTAAATAGCAAATTATCCCTAGATCAGGAAATCAACATCCGGATTGGTAAGGCAGCAACAACAATGAACAGGTTAAGAAAAAGAGTCTGGGAGAACAGGAAGCTTACTGCCAAAACAAAAGTCCTTGTCTATCAAGCCTGTGTCCTTAGTACTCTTCTCTATGGCAGTGAAACCTGGACAACTTACTCACACCAAGAGAACAATTTAAACAGCTTTCATATGCGGTGTCTGCGAAGAATTCTTGGTATTAAGTGGCAAGACAAAATCACAAATACTGAAGTATTGGAAAGATCAGGTTGTGTGACAGTTTATTCCATGCTCAGTCTTCGTAGACTTAGATGGATAGGACATCTTAGGCGGATGGATGATGGTAGAATACCAAAGGATATCTTTTTTGGTGAATTACAGATGGGTAAGAGATCTCAGGGTCGGCCTCTACTACGATACAAAGATGTGTGTAAGCGGGACATGATTGATACAGGCATTGATAATGCACATTGGGAGCAAGTCGCCGCTGAACGTGTTGCATGGAGGGCAAATATCAGAAATGGAATAAAGTCAAAGGAGAAAATTATTGCAGAAAAGTCACACACCAAGCGTTTGAGACGTAAGATGGTGCATGATGGTGGAAATGACCACGTGTTCACATGCACCCACTGTGAACGGACATTTACAGCGCAAATTGGCCTTATCAGTCACACTCGCTACCGCCATAGTTAAAAGTTATTATGCCTTTTTAAAGCACAAACTATCGTCTGTCAAGACGGCAAGGTGCCAATGTAATATATATATATATATATATTATATATATATATATATATATATATATATATATATATATATAACACATATATACAACACACATATATACACCACATATACACACCACATATATACACACCACATATATGCAACACATATACACCACATATATACAACACACATATACACCACATATACACCACATATACACGACATATATACACCACATATATACACCACATATACACACCACATATATACACCACATATATACACCACATATATACACCACATATATACACCACATATATACACCAAATATATGCAACACATATACACCACATATATACACCACATATATACACCACACATATACACCACATATATGCAACACATATACACCACATATATACACCACATATATACACCACATATATGCAACACATATACACCACATATTTACACCATATATATATACACCACATATATATAACACATATATACATCACATATATACAACACATATACACCACATATATACACCACATATATACACCATATATATGCAACACATATACACAACATATTTCCACCATATATATACACCACATATATATAACACATATATACACCACATATATACAACACATATACACCACATATATACAAAACATATATACACCACATATATACACCACAAATATACAACACATATATACACCGCATATATACAACACATATACACCACATATATACACACAGATACACCACATATATACACCACATATATACACCACATATACACACCACATATATACACCACATATATTCACCACATATATACACCACATATATACACCACATATATTCACCACATATATACACCACATATATACACCACATATATACACCACATATATACACCACATATACACCACATACATACACCACATATATACACCACATATATACACCACATATATACACCACAAATATGTCACCACATATCCACCACATATATACACCACATACATACACCACATATATACACCACATATATACACCACATATATACACTACATATACACCACATATAGACAACACATATATACACCACATATATACACCACATATATATACCACATATATACACCACATATAAACACCACATATATTCACCACATATACACCACATATATACACCACATATATACACCGCATATATACACCACATATATACTACATATACACACCATATATTCACACCACATATACACCACATATACACCACATATATACACAACATATATACACCACATATATACACCACATATATACACCACATATATACACTACATATACACCACATATATACACCTCATATATACACCACATATATACCACATATATACAACACATATTCTCACCGCATATATACACCACATATATACCACATATACACACCACATATACAAACCACATATACACCACATATACACAACATATATACACCACATATATACACACCACATATATACACCACATGTACAACACACATATATACACCACATATATACAACACATATGTACACCACATATATACACCACATGTACAACACACATAAATACACCACATATATACACCACATGTACAACACACATATATACATCATATATATACAACACACACATATACATCATATATATACAACACACATAAATACATCATATATATACAACACACGTATATAATCCACATATATACACCACAAATATACACCACATATATACAACACATATATACACCGCATATATTTATCAAATATACACCACATATATACACCACATATATACACAACATATACACACCGCATGTAAAACACATATACACACCCCGTATATACACCACATATATACACCACATATATACACCACATACACACCTCATATATACACAACATATACACCACAAATATACACCACGTATACACCACATATATACAACACATATACACACCGCACATATACACCACATATGTACACCACATGTACAACACATATACACACCACATATACACTACATATATAAACCCCATATACACCACATGTACACCACATATATACAACACATATATACACCACATATATACACCACATATACACCACATATACACCACATATATACACCACATATATACACCACATATATACACCACATATATACACCACATATATACACCACATATACACACCACATAAACACCACATATACACCACATATATACACCACATGTACAACACACATATATACACCACATATATACAACACATATATACACCACATATATACACTACATATATACACCACATGTACAACACACATATACACCACATATATTCATCACATATATACACCACTTATAAACACCACATATATACAACACATATATACACCACATAAACACTACATATACACCACATATATACATCACATATATACATCACATATACACCACATGTACACCACATATATACACCACATATATACACAACATATATACACCACATGTACACCACATATATACAACACATATATACACCACATATACACACCACATATACACCACATATACACCACATATATACACCGCATGTTCAACACACATATATACACCACATATATACAACACATATATACACCACATATATACACTACATATATACACCACATGTACAACACACATATACACCACATATATACACCACATATATATACCACATATATACACCACATATATAAACCACATATATATACCACTTATAAACACCACATTTATACAACACATATATACACCACATAAACACAACATATACACCACATATATACATCACATATATACATCACATATACACCACATGTACACCCCATATATACACCACATATATACACCACATATACACCACAAATATACACCACATATATACACCACATATATACACCACATATATACATCACATATATACCACATACATACACCACATATATACACCACATATATACACAACATATATACACCACAAATATGTCACCACATATACACCACATATATACACCACATACATACACCACATATATACACCACATATATACACCACATATATACAACACATGTACACCACATATAGACAACACATATATACACCACATATATATATATACCACATATATATACCACATATATACACCACATATAAACACCACATATATACACCACATATACACCACATATATACACCACATATATACACCACATATACACACCACATATATTCACCACATATACACCATATATATACACCGCATATATACACCGCATATATACACCACATATACACCACATATACACACCATATATACACACCACATATACACCACATATAAACAACATATATACACCACATATATACACCACATATATACACCACATATATACACCACATATATACACCACATATATACACCACATATATACACCACAAATACAACACATATATACACCTCATTTATATACCACATATACACCACATATATACAACACATATACACACCGCATATGTACACCACATATACACCACATATACACACCACATATACACCACATATACACCACATATATACACCACATATATACACCACATATATACACCACATGTACAACACACATATATACACCACATATATACAACACATATATACACCACATATATACACCACATGTACAACACACATAAATACACCACATATATACACCACATGTACAACACACATATATACATCATATATATACAACACACATATATACATCATATATATACAACACACATAAATACATCATATATATACAACACACGTATATAATCCACATATATACAACACATATATACACCGCATATATACAACACATATACAACACATATATACACCACATATATACACCACATATACACACCGCATATATACACCACATATACACCACATATATACACCACAAATATACACCACATATATACACCACATATACAGACCACATATATACACCACATATACACCACATATATATACACCACATACATGCACCACTTCAGACACTAAAGTGGATGTCAACGGAGGAATCCAAGGAGAATGGGGTGAACGTCAGAGGACGGCAACGGGGACGGCAACGGGGAGTTATGCTTAAAGACATACACCACATTTACACACCTCATATACACACCACACATACACACCACATATACACCACATATACACCACATATATACACCACATATATACACCACATGTGCAACACACATATATACACCACATATATACACCACATATACACACCGCATATATACACCGCATATACACCACATATATACACCACAAATATACACAACATATATACAACACATATATACACCGCATATATTTATCAAATATACACCACATATATACACCACATATATACACCACATATACACACCGCATGTAAAACACATATACACACCCCGTATATACACCACATATATACACCACATATATACACCACATATACACCTCATATATACACAACATATACACCACATATATACACCACGTATACACCACATATATACAACACATATACACACCGCATATATACACCACATATGTACACCACATGTACAACACATATACACACCACATATACACTACATATATAAACCCCATATACACCACATGTACACCACATATATACAACACATATATACACCACATATATACACCACATATACACCACATATATACACCACATATATACACCACATATATACCCCACATATATACACCACATATATACACCACATATATACACCACATATATACACATCGCATATGATGATGATGATGATAAACACCACATATATACAACACATATATACACCACATAAACACTACAAATACACCACATATATACACATCGCATATACACCACATGTACACCACATATATACACCACATATATACACAACATATATACACCACATGTACACCACATATTTACAACACATATATACACCACATATACACACCACATATACACAACATATACACCACATATATACACCACATGTACAACACAAATATACACCACATATATACACCACATATATACACCACATATATACACCACATATATAAACCACATATATACACCACTTATAAACACCACATTTATACAACACATATATACAACACATAAACACAACATATACACCACATATATACATCACATATATACATCACATATACACCACATGTACACCACATATATACACCACATATATACACCACATATACACCACATATATACACCACATATATACACCACATATATACACCACATATATACACCACATATATACACCACATATATACACCACATATACACAACATACATACACCACATATATACACCACAAATTTACACCACATATATACACCACAAATATGTCACCACATATACACCACATATATACACCACATACATACACCACATATATACACCACATATATACACCACATGTACACCACATATAGACAACACATATATACACCACATATATATATATACCACATATATACACCACATATAAACACCACATATATACACCACATATACACCACATATATACACCACATATATACACCACATATATACACCACATATACACCACATATATACACCCGTATATACACCACATATACACCACATTTACACCACATATATACACCACATATATACACCACATATATACACCACATATATACACCACATATACACCACGTATATACAACACATATACACACCGCATATATACACCACATATACACCACATATACACACCACATATACACCACATATACACCACATGTACAACACACATATATACACCACATATATACAACTCATATATACACCACATATATACACTACATATATACACCACATGTACAACACACATATATTCACCATATATATATATATATATATATATATATATATATATATATATATATATACACACACAACACACATATATACACCACATATTTATATATACAACACACATATATACATCATATATATACAACACACATATATACACCACATATATACAACACATATATACACCGCATATATACAACACATATACACCACATATATACACCACATATACACCACATATATACACCACATATACACACCGCATATATACACCACATATACACACCGCATATATACACCACATATACACCACATATATACACCACATATATACACCACATATATACACCGCATATATACACCACATATACGCCACATATATACACCACATATACACCACATATGTACACCACATATTCACCACATACATACAACACATATACACACCGCATATATACACCACATATATACAGCACATATACACCACATATATACACCACATATACACCACATATATACACCACATATATACACCACATATATACACCACATGTACACCACATATATACAACACATATATACACCACATAAACACAACACATACACCACATATATACATCACATATATACATCACACATACACCACATGTACACCACATATATACACCACATATATACACCACATATATACACCACATATATACACCACATATATTCACCACATATATACACCACATATATACACCACATATACACCACATACATACACCACATATATACACCACAAATATGTCACCACATATACACCACATATACACCACATATATACACCACATATATACACCACATATATACACCACATGTACACCACATATAGACAACACATATATACACCACATATATACAACACATATATATATACCACATATATACACCACATATAAACACAACATATATTCACCACATATACACCACATATATACACCACATATATACATCACATATATACACCACATATACACCACATATATACACCCGTATATACACCACATATACACCACATTTACACCACATATATACAACACATATATACACCACATATATACACCACATATACACCACATATATACACAACATATATACACCACATATATACACCACATATATACACCACATATATACACCACATATACACCACATATATACACAACATATATACACCACATATACACCACATATATACAACACATATACACACCGCATATATACACCACATATACACCACATATACACACCACATATACACACCACATATACACCACATATACACCACATATATACACCACATATATACACCACATATGTACACCACATATATACACCACATGTACAACACACATATATACACCACATATATACACCACATATACACACCACATATACACCACATATATACAACACATATACACACCGCATATATACACAACATATATACACCACATATACACAGCATATATACACCACATATACACACCGCATATATACACCACATATACACCACATATATATACATCACATATATGCACCACATATATACAACTCATATACACACCGCACATATACACCACACATACACCACATATATACACTACATATACACACCACATATACACACCACATATATACACCACATATATACACCACATTTGCAACACATATATACACCACATATATACACCACATATATACAACACATGTACAACACACATATATACACCACATATATTCACCACATGTACAACACACATATATACACCACATATATACACCACATATATATAACACATGTACAACACACATATATACACCACATATAAACCACATATATACACCACATATATACAACACATTTACAACACACATATATACACCACATATACACACCACATATATACAACACATGTACAACACACACATATACACCACATATATACACCACATATACACACCACATATATACACCACATATATACACCACATATACACCACATATACACCACATATACACACCACATATACACACCACATATATACAAGACATGTACAACACACATATATACACCACATATAAACAACACATATACACCACATATACACACCACATATACACACCACATATATACACCACATATATACACCACATGTACAACACACATATATACACTACATATATACAACACATGTACAACACACATATATACATCATATATATACATCACACATAAATGATCTTTTTTGTTTGCATATCCTTTACAGGACATCGCTGTCAACACCAGCATCTTTCAGCTGTAAGTTGATTTCTTGGCAAGATAACACTCAGTAGTTTGCCATTGATTTCTGAGCGGCCGGCTCACATACCCCTTAAGTTACCGATGCGATTCGAACCACTGCTGATTCTCACCGTCATCACGTTACCGACGAGAGTATACGAGATTACGGAGAAAAGTCATAACCTCTAAGCCACGGAGCCGGCCAACACACATATATACACCACATATATACAACACATATACAAAACACACATATATACACACCACACATATACAACACATATATACAACACACATATACATTGAATAATCATATTGTCAACAATCCAACACCAACTGTAATGCTGTGTTCAGAGACGGTGGAAAGAACGCAGGCAATGAATTACCTGGGGATACGGTTTGATCGAAGCCTTGCTTATAATGTGCACATAGACCAGGTGATAACAAAGGCCAAGCGGGGTTTGGCAGCGATGCGGGTGATGGCGGCAGCAAACTGTGAGCAGCGCCATCTATGTCTTCTGTACGAGGGGCTGGTCATGTCTGTTTTGGAGTATGCAATGGCAATCCTGACTGTCAGCCATAAGCAGATAGAAAGGATGGAAAGGATACAGAATGAAGCTATGCGCATTATTCTTGGATGTACAAGAGATACAGCATGCAGGGCGATGAGCTACCTTCTTGATTTTCCAACCATTGAAGAGAGAATGCAAGTTTGCAGGGCATATATACACCACATATATACACCACAAATACAACACATATATACACCTCATTTATATACCACATATACACCACATATATACAACACATATACACACCGCATATGTACACCACATATACACCACATATACACACCACATATACACCACATATATACACCACATATATACACCACATGTACAACGCACATATATACACCACATATATACAACACATATATACACCACATATATACACCACATGTACAACACACATAAATACACCACATATATACACCACATGTACAACACACATATATACATCATATATATACAACACACATATATACATCATATATATACAACACACATAAATACATCATATATATACAACACACGTATATAATCCACATATATACAACACATATATACACCGCATATATACAACACATATACAACACATATATACACCACATATATACACCACATATACACACCGCATATATACACCACATATACACCACATATATGCACCACAAATATACACCACATATATACACCACATATACAGACCACATATATACACCACATATACACCACATATATATACACCACATACATGCACCACTTCAGACACTAAAGTGGATGTCAACGGAGGAATCCAAGGAGAATGGGGTGAACGTCAGAGGACGGCAACGGGGACGGCAACGGGGAGTTATGCTTAAAGACATACACCACATTTACACATCATATACACACCACACATACACACCACATATACACCACATATACACCACATATATACACCACATATATACACCACATGTGCAACACACATATATACACCACATATATACACCACATATACACACCGCATATATACACCGCATATACACCACATATATACACCACAAATATACACAACATATATACAACACATATATACACCGCATATATTTATCAAATATACACCACATATATACACCACATATATACACCACATATACACACCGCATGTAAAACACATATACACACCCCGTATATACACCACATATATACACCACATATATACACCACATATACACCTCATATATACACAACATATACACCACATATATACACCACGTATACACCACATATATACAACACATATACACACCGCATATATACACCACATATGTACACCACATGTACAACACATATACACACCACATATACACTACATATATAAACCCCATATACACCACATGTACACCACATATATACAACACATATATACACCACATATATACACCACATATACACCACATATATACACCACATATATACACCACATATATACCCCACATATATACACCACATATATACACCACATATATACACCACATATATACACATCGCATATGATGATGATGATGATAAACACCACATATATACAACACATATATACACCACATAAACACTACAAATACACCACATATATACACATCGCATATACACCACATGTACACCACATATATACACCACATATATACACAACATATATACACCACATGTACACCACATATTTACAACACATATATACACCACATATACACACCACATATACACAACATATACACCACATATATACACCACATGTACAACACAAATATACACCACATATATACACCACATATATACACCACATATATACACCACATATATAAACCACATATATACACCACTTATAAACACCACATTTATACAACACATATATACACCACATAAACACAACATATACACCACATATATACATCACATATATACATCACATATACACCACATGTACACCACATATATACACCACATATATACACCACATATACACCACATATATACACCACATATATACACCACATATATACACCACATATATACACCACATATATACACCACATATATACACCACATATACACAACATACATACACCACATATATACACCACAAATTTACACCACATATATACACCACAAATATGTCACCACATATACACCACATATATACACCACATACATACACCACATATATACACCACATATATACACCACATGTACACCACATATAGACAACACATATATACACCACATATATATATATACCACATATATACACCACATATAAACACCACATATATACACCACATATACACCACATATATACACCACATATATACACCACATATATACACCACATATACACCACATATATACACCCGTATATACACCACATATACACCACATTTACACCACATATATACACCACATATATACACCACATATATACACCACATATATACACCACATATACACCACGTATATACAACACATATACACACCGCATATATACACCACATATACACCACATATACACACCACATATACACCACATATACACCACATGTACAACACACATATATACACCACATATATACAACTCATATATACACCACATATATACACTACATATATACACCACATGTACAACACACATATATTCACCATATATATATATATATATATATATATATATATATATATATATATATATATATATATATATATATACACACAACACACATATATACACCACATATTTATATATACAACACACATATATACATCATATATATACAACACACATATATACACCACATATATACAACACATATATACACCGCATATATACAACACATATACACCACATATATACACCACATATACACCACATATATACACCACATATACACACCGCATATATACACCACATATACACACCGCATATATACACCACATATACACCACATATATACACCACATATATACACCACATATATACACCGCATATATACACCACATATACGCCACATATATACACCACATATACACCACATATGTACACCACATATTCACCACATACATACAACACATATACACACCGCATATATACACCACATATATACAGCACATATACACCACATATATACACCACATATACACCACATATATACACCACATATATACACCACATATATACACCACATGTACACCACATATATACAACACATATATACACCACATAAACACAACACATACACCACATATATACATCACATATATACATCACACATACACCACATGTACACCACATATATACACCACATATATACACCACATATATACACCACATATATACACCACATATATTCACCACATATATACACCACATATATACACCACATATACACCACATACATACACCACATATATACACCACAAATATGTCACCACATATACACCACATATACACCACATATATACACCACATATATACACCACATATATACACCACATGTACACCACATATAGACAACACATATATACACCACATATATACAACACATATATATATACCACATATATACACCACATATAAACACAACATATATTCACCACATATACACCACATATATACACCACATATATACATCACATATATACACCACATATACACCACATATATACACCCGTATATACACCACATATACACCACATTTACACCACATATATACAACACATATATACACCACATATATACACCACATATACACCACATATATACACAACATATATACACCACATATATACACCACATATATACACCACATATATACACCACATATACACCACATATATACACAACATATATACACCACATATACACCACATATATACAACACATATACACACCGCATATATACACCACATATACACCACATATACACACCACATATACACACCACATATACACCACATATACACCACATATATACACCACATATATACACCACATATGTACACCACATATATACACCACATGTACAACACACATATATACACCACATATATACACCACATATACACACCACATATACACCACATATATACAACACATATACACACCGCATATATACACAACATATATACACCACATATACACAGCATATATACACCACATATACACACCGCATATATACACCACATATACACCACATATATATACATCACATATATGCACCACATATATACAACTCATATACACACCGCACATATACACCACACATACACCACATATATACACTACATATACACACCACATATACACACCACATATATACACCACATATATACACCACATTTGCAACACATATATACACCACATATATACACCACATATATACAACACATGTACAACACACATATATACACCACATATATTCACCACATGTACAACACACATATATACACCACATATATACACCACATATATATAACACATGTACAACACACATATATACACCACATATAAACCACATATATACACCACATATATACAACACATTTACAACACACATATATACACCACATATACACACCACATATATACAACACATGTACAACACACACATATACACCACATATATACACCACATATACACACCACATATATACACCACATATATACACCACATATACACCACATATACACCACATATACACACCACATATACACACCACATATATACAAGACATGTACAACACACATATATACACCACATATAAACAACACATATACACCACATATACACACCACATATACACACCACATATATACACCACATATATACACCACATGTACAACACACATATATACACTACATATATACAACACATGTACAACACACATATATACATCATATATATACATCACACATAAATGATCTTTTTTGTTTGCATATCCTTTACAGGACATCGCTGTCAACACCAGCATCTTTCAGCTGTAAGTTGATTTCTTGGCAAGATAACACTCAGTAGTTTGCCATTGATTTCTGAGCGGCCGGCTCACATACCCCTTAAGTTACCGATGCGATTCGAACCACTGCTGATTCTCACCGTCATCACGTTACCGACGAGAGTATACGAGATTACGGAGAAAAGTCATAACCTCTAAGCCACGGAGCCGGCCAACACACATATATACACCACATATATACAACACATATACAAAACACACATATATACACACCACACATATACAACACATATATACAACACACATATACATTGAATAATCATATTGTCAACAATCCAACACCAACTGTAATGCTGTGTTCAGAGACGGTGGAAAGAACGCAGGCAATGAATTACCTGGGGATACGGTTTGATCGAAGCCTTGCTTATAATGTGCACATAGACCAGGTGATAACAAAGGCCAAGCGGGGTTTGGCAGCGATGCGGGTGATGGCGGCAGCAAACTGTGAGCAGCGCCATCTATGTCTTCTGTACGAGGGGCTGGTCATGTCTGTTTTGGAGTATGCAATGGCAATCCTGACTGTCAGCCATAAGCAGATAGAAAGGATGGAAAGGATACAGAATGAAGCTATGCGCATTATTCTTGGATGTACAAGAGATACAGCATGCAGGGCGATGAGCTACCTTCTTGATTTTCCAACCATTGAAGAGAGAATGCAAGTTTGCAGGGCATATATACACCACATATATACACCACAAATACAACACATATATACACCTCATTTATATACCACATATACACCACATATATACAACACATATACACACCGCATATGTACACCACATATACACCACATATACACACCACATATACACCACATATACACCACATATATACACCACATATATACACCACATATATACACCACATGTACAACGCACATATATACACCACATATATACAACACATATATACACCACATATATACACCACATGTACAACACACATAAATACACCACATATATACACCACATGTACAACACACATATATACATCATATATATACAACACACATATATACATCATATATATACAACACACATAAATACATCATATATATACAACACACGTATATAATCCACATATATACAACACATATATACACCGCATATATACAACACATATACAACACATATATACACCACATATATACACCACATATACACACCGCATATATACACCACATATACACCACATATATGCACCACAAATATACACCACATATATACACCACATATACAGACCACATATATACACCACATATACACCACATATATATACACCACATACATGCACCACTTCAGACACTAAAGTGGATGTCAACGGAGGAATCCAAGGAGAATGGGGTGAACGTCAGAGGACGGCAACGGGGACGGCAACGGGGAGTTATGCTTAAAGACATACACCACATTTACACACCTCATATACACACCACACATACACACCACATATACACCACATATACACCACATATATACACCACATATATACACCACATGTGCAACACACATATATACACCACATATATACACCACATATACACACCGCATATATACACCGCATATACACCACATATATACACCACAAATATACACAACATATATACAACACATATATACACCGCATATATTTATCAAATATACACCACATATATACACCACATATATACACCACATATACACACCGCATGTAAAACACATATACACACCCCGTATATACACCACATATATACACCACATATATACACCACATATACACCTCATATATACACAACATATACACCACATATATACACCACGTATACACCACATATATACAACACATATACACACCGCATATATACACCACATATGTACACCACATGTACAACACATATACACACCACATATACACTACATATATAAACCCCATATACACCACATGTACACCACATATATACAACACATATATACACCACATATATACACCACATATACACCACATATATACACCACATATATACACCACATATATACCCCACATATATACACCACATATATACACCACATATATACACCACATATATACACATCGCATATGATGATGATGATGATAAACACCACATATATACAACACATATATACACCACATAAACACTACAAATACACCACATATATACACATCGCATATACACCACATGTACACCACATATATACACCACATATATACACAACATATATACACCACATGTACACCACATATTTACAACACATATATACACCACATATACACACCACATATACACAACATATACACCACATATATACACCACATGTACAACACAAATATACACCACATATATACACCACATATATACACCACATATATACACCACATATATAAACCACATATATACACCACTTATAAACACCACATTTATACAACACATATATACACCACATAAACACAACATATACACCACATATATACATCACATATATACATCACATATACACCACATGTACACCACATATATACACCACATATATACACCACATATACACCACATATATACACCACATATATACACCACATATATACACCACATATATACACCACATATATACACCACATATACACAACATACATACACCACATATATACACCACAAATTTACACCACATATATACACCACAAATATGTCACCACATATACACCACATATATACACCACATACATACACCACATATATACACCACATATATACACCACATGTACACCACATATAGACAACACATATATACACCACATATATATATATACCACATATATACACCACATATAAACACCACATATATACACCACATATACACCACATATATACACCACATATATACACCACATATATACACCACATATACACCACATATATACACCCGTATATACACCACATATACACCACATTTACACCACATGTATACACCACATATATACACCACATATATACACCACATATATACACCACATATACACCACGTATATACAACACATATACACACCGCATATATACACCACATATACACCACATATACACACCACATATACACCACATATACACCACATATACACCACATGTACAACACACATATATACACCACATATATACAACACATATATACACCACATATATACACTACATATATACACCACATGTACAACACACATATATTCACCATATATATATATATATATATATATATATATATATATATATATATATATATATATATATATATATATACACAACACACATATATACACCACATATTTATATATACAACACACATATATACATCATATATATACAACACACATATATACACCACATATATACAACACATATATACACCGCATATATACAACACATATACACCACATATATACACCACATATACACCACATATATACACCACATATACACACCGCATATATACACCACATATACACACCGCATATATACACCACATATACACCACATATATACACCACATATATACACCACATATATACACCGCATATATACACCACATATACGCCACATATATACACCACATATACACCACATATGTACACCACATATTCACCACATACATACAACACATATACACACCGCATATATACACCACATATATACAGCACATATACACCACATATATACACCACATATACACCACATATATACACCACATATATACACCACATATATACACCACATGTACACCACATATATACAACACATATATACACCACATAAACACAACACATACACCACATATATACATCACATATATACATCACACATACACCACATGTACACCACATATATACACCACATATATACACCACATATATACACCACATATATACACCACATATATTCACCACATATATACACCACATATATACACCACATATACACCACATACATACACCACATATATACACCACAAATATGTCACCACATATACACCACATATACACCACATATATACACCACATATATACACCACATATATACACCACATGTACACCACATATAGACAACACATATATACACCACATATATACACCACATATATATATACCACATATATACACCACATATAAACACAACATATATTCACCACATATACAGAACATATATACACCACATATATACATCACATATATACACCACATATACACCACATATATACACCCGTATATACACCACATATACACCACATTTACACCACATATATACAACACATATATACACCACATATATACACCACATATACACCACATATATACACAACATATATACACCACATATATACACCACATATATACACCACATATATACACCACATATACACCACATATATACACAACATATATACACCACATATACACCACATATATACAACACATATACACACCGCATATATACACCACATATACACCACATATACACACCACATATACACACCACATATACACCACATATACACCACATATATACACCACATATATACACCACATATGTACACCACATATATACACCACATGTACAACACACATATATACACCACATATATACACCACATATACACACCACATATACACCACATATATACAACACATATACACACCGCATATATACACAACATATATACACCACATATACACAGCATATATACACCACATATACACACCGCATATATACACCACATATACACCACATATATATACATCACATATATGCACCACATATATACAACTCATATACACACCGCACATATACACCACACATACACCACATATATACACTACATATACACACCACATATACACACCACATATATACACCACATATATACGCCTCATATACACACCACATATACAAACCACATATACACCACATATATACACCACATATATACACCACATTTGCAACACATATATACACCACATATATACACCACATATATACAACACATGTACAACACACATATATACACCACATATATTCACCACATGTACAACACACATATATACACCACATATATACACCACATATATATAACACATGTACAACACACATATATACACCACATATAAACCACATATATACACCACATATATACAACACATTTACAACACACATATATACACCACATATACACACCACATATATACAACACATGTACAACACACACATATACACCACATATATACACCACATATACACACCACATATATACACCACATATATACACCACATATACACCACATATACACACCACATATACACACCACATATATACAAGACATGTACAACACACATATATACACCACATATAAACAACACATATACACCACATATACACACCACATATACACACCACATATATACACCACATATATACACCACATGTACAACACACATATATACACTACATATATACAACACATGTACAACACACATATATACATCATATATATGCATCACACATATATGATCTTTTTTGTTTGCATATCCTTTACAGGACATCGCTGTCAACACCAGCATCTTTCAGCTGTAAGTTGATTTCTTGGCAAGATAACACTCAGTAGTTTGCCATTGATTTCTGAGCGGCCGGCTCACATACCCCTTAAGTTACCGATGCGATTCGAACCACTGCTGATTCTCACCGTCATCACGTTACCGACGAGAGTATACGAGATTACGGAGAAAAGTCATAACCTCTAAGCCACGGAGCCGGCCAACACACATATATACACCACATATATACAACACATATACAAAACACACATATATACACACCACACATATACAACACATATATACAACACACATATACATTGAATAATCATATTGTCAACAATCCAACACCAACTGTAATGCTGTGTTCAGAGACGGTGGAAAGAACGCAGGCAATGAATTACCTGGGGATACGGTTTGATCGAAGCCTTGCTTATAATGTGCACATAGACCAGGTGATAACAAAGGCCAAGCGGGGTTTGGCAGCGATGCGGGTGATGGCGGCAGCAAACTGTGAGCAGCGCCATCTATGTCTTCTGTACGAGGGGCTGGTCATGTCTGTTTTGGAGTATGCAATGGCAATCCTGACTGTCAGCCATAAGCAGATAGAAAGGATGGAAAGGATACAGAATGAAGCTATGCGCATTATTCTTGGATGTACAAGAGATACAGCATGCAGGGCGATGCGCTACCTTCTTGATTTTCCAACCATTGAAGAGAGAATGCAAGTTTGCAGGGCACGCGCCTACCTCAGAATTAACGCAAACACACAGCATCCACTGCATAGTGAAATTAGGAAGGTGAAGGGCAGCAGGTTAAAAAGAGGACGGTCGTGGATGGGTCAAGCCGAGGACATTCTTCAACAGGTGTGTTCACTTGAGGACTTAGAACCTGGCGAGGAGTGGGTGCAAGTGCCAACAGACTTCTGCACATCCTTTTCAGTTTGCATCCAACTAGATAGAAAATGGAGACAAGAAAATCCGGCTGCTGTTGAGGCTGAAGTACAAGCGTTGATTTTCGAGAATTCGCTAGACAGTGACGCGGTCATCTACACAGATTGGTCGGTCATCCGACATGTGAGAAGCTCATGGGCCTTTACAGCTCGGGCCGGAGGGAGAATTGTGAAGGAGGACTCTGGTGCTTTCACTGAAACCACAAGTAGCCTGACCATGGAAGTCATGGCAGTAAGTAAAGCAATAACATGGCTCGAGACACAGACATTCACTAGGGCTTGTTTCCTTAGCGACTCAATGAACATGATCAAGAGGATAGAGGAGGGGTCGATCCGAAGAGAATGGTTGCTGCCTCTGAAGCGGTCTCGGCTGGCAAAGATTAGTTTCATCTTCGTGCCAGGGCATGCGGGAGTACAAGGAAATGAGCGGGCTGACAAGCTCGCAGGTGAGGCTACTGTTGAGGGCGGACGCGCCATGGACCAGGCTGACATTCTGAATGCTCTACGAGAAGTGAGACTTTTGCAAGAACCAAGTGATGACTGTGAATCTACAACAATGGCCAGACTGCGAGAGCAGCAAATTAAAAGAGGGGTGGCCAAACAAGAACACTACGCAGGAAGCCAAAGAAGATTGATAAACCAACACAGAACTGGCGTCGTTAGCCGCTACACGCTGCGGGATTTGCTGAGGAGGGGATCCGAGCACTTATGGACTGAATGGTCCGATGTGCAACGAGGATGATCTGTCGACTAACTAACTAACTAACACATATACCACACACATATGTACACCACACATATACAACATATATATAACACATATATAACACACATATACAACATACATATGTACACCACACATATACAACACATATATACACCACACATATACAACACATATATACACCACACATATACAACATATATACACCACACATATACAACACATATATACACCACATATATACAACACATATGTACACCACACATATACAACACATATGTACACCACACATATACACCACACATATACAACACATATATACACCACACATATACAACACGTAAATATACCACACATATACAACACATATATACAACACATATATACACCACACATATACAACACATATATACACCACACATATACAACACATATATACACCACACATATACAACACATATGTACACCACACATATACAACACATATGTACACCACACATATACAACACATATGTACACCACACATATACAACACATATGTACACCACACATATAACCACACATATACACCACACATATACAACACATATGTACACCACACATATATACACCACACATATACAACACATATGTACACCACACATATACAACACATATGTACACCACACATATACAACACATATGTACACCACACATATACACCACACATATACAACACATATACACACCACACATATACAACACATATATACACCACACATATACAACACACATATACAACACATATATACAACCTACTTATACAACACACATTTACACCACACACATACAACACACATATACAACACACATATACAACACACACATACAACACACATATATACACTACACATATACAATACACATATACAACACACATATACAATACACATATACAACACACATATACAACACACATATATACAACACATATATACAACCTACTTATGCAACACACAAATACAACACACATATACAACGCACATTTGTGATTTCTGCTGTATACACCAGACAAGATGCAGCGAAATATACCAAGCAATAAATCATGCAATCTATTGTTTGTGTCCTCGGTATTCAAATTCACTACATGAAAAATTGTTGAACCCATTATTTGTTGCTGGTTCACACGGTTGCTAGAACTAATCACACAGGACGCGTTGTCTGGTACACAGCTGCTATCTGGTCTCTCTGGAACCACCGTAGAGCCACTCTAGTGTGGTGGATAGACGGTCGGATCCGTGGACATGCGTTCTATGCATCCACTGGGAGCTACACCAGGTAACATGTACCATCTTGGAGAGTAGAGGCGTCCAGCCTGGCACTGACCATATCATCAGGACTGGTATATACATATATGGGTGTGGCACCATATACACCAGTCACAAGGTCCTTCATTTTCTTACACACGGGGACAATAGTGGGACACACGGGGACAATAGTGGGACACACAGGGACAATAGTGGAACACATGGAGACAATAGTGGGACACACTGGGACAATAGTGGGACACATGGAGACAATAGTGGAACACATGGAGACAATAGTGGAACACATGGAGACAATAATGGGACACACGGGGACAATAGTGGGACACACGGGGACAATAGTGGGACACACGGGGACAATAGTGGGACACACGGGGACAATAGTGGAACACATGGAGACAATAGTGGGACACACGGGGACAATAGTGGGACACACGGGGACAATAGTGGGACACACGGGAACAATAGTATGAAACTCGGGGATAATAGTAGGACACACTGGAACAACAGTAAGAAATACGGGGATAATAGTAGGACACACCGGGATAATAGAAGGACACACCGGGATAATAGTAGGACACACGGGGACAATAGTAAGAAAAACGGGTATAAAACTCGGGGATAATAGTAGGACACACTGGAACAACAGTAAGAAATACGGGGATAATAGTAGGACACACCGGGATAATAGTAGGACACACCGGGATAATAGTAGGACACACGGGGACAATAGTAAGAAATACGGGGACAAAAGCAGGACACACGGGGACAATAACAGGACACATGGGGACAATAGTAGGCGACACGCGTGTAGAAATATGGGTATATCACCATATACCCAAGTCAAAGGGTCATTTACTTTCTTCCACACGGGGACAATAGCAGGTCACGTGTGGAGCGTAACCTGGGACAGAACGAGTTAATCAGATACCCAGATTATTAAACGTCACTTCAGAGTCAAGAGTCTCAAGTGAGACGGATGCTGCCTGTTCTAGATGACGGGGCTTCCCTTTGTCTCCAGAAAGAAACTTTAGAGAGGTAGCCTCGAGACGTCAAGTGCCCATACTTCAGCTACAGGTGACAGTTGGGTCTCTATTCCCGGGCTTCCAACAGGTCCGAAGGTCAATGGCAAGCCGTCATCTGGTAATGAACTCGGAGTGGGGAAGGGGTGGGCGTGATTATGCAAACATGCTTCACGTGACACGGTCGTCATGTCCAGGGATAGTGCCCGCTTTCTGGGAAGGCATGGCTGTGAGGTCAGGGTGTATCCTTCGGGTTTAGGAAGTACCGGGTTGGATCTCTGTGTAGGGTAGGTAAATGTGTTTCCCAGAACCGTTGGTGTCAAATGTTATCACACCCCCCCCCCCCCTTAATTGCTTGCGTATTGAAATCGAATGTCCAGTCTTCATGGATATGGGGGAAAATAAGGGTTTCCCGTGTGAAACTTGTGCGTATTTAGACATCTCACGGCAGTTTGAAACCGTAGAGAGTAGGCCGTGATTTCTCTGCCCTGGCCAAGTTGTTAGAGTAAAGTACACCTACCCACGGGTAGATCGGGCCCGTTAGCCGGGGTGGAATCTGTCTAGAGGCAACACACCTGAGACAAATACATGCCGAAGTCGGACACGCTGAATTTTGGGTTGCATGACCGGGTGTGGTGAGATCCCCTCGCAAGAGGAATGAAAGAAGAAGAGGAGGAAGAAGTTAGTTAGTTAGTTAGTTAGTCGACAGATCATCCTCGTTGCACATCGGACCATTCAGTCCATAAGTGCTCGGATCCCCTCCTCAGCAAATCCCGCAGCGTGTAGCGGCTAACGACGCCAGTTCTGTGTTGGTTTATCAATCTTCTTTGGCTTCCTGCGTAGTGTTCTTGTTTGGCCACCCCTCTTTTAATTTGCTGCTCTCGCAGTCTGGCCATTGTTGTAGATTCACAGTCATCACTTGGTTCTTGCAAAAGTCTCACTTCTCGTAGAGCATTCAGAATGTCAGCCTGGTCCATGGCGCGTCCGCCCTCAACAGTAGCCTCACCTGCGAGCTTGTCAGCCCGCTCATTTCCTTGTACTCCCGCATGCCCTGGCACGAAGATGAAACTAATCTTTGCCAGCCGAGACCGCTTCAGAGGCAGCAACCATTCTCTTCGGATCGACCCCTCCTCTATCCTCTTGATCATGTTCACTGAGTCGCTAAGGAAACAAGCCCTAGTGAATGTCTGTGTCTCGAGCCATGTTATTGCTTTACTTACTGCCATGACTTCCATGGTCAGGCTACTTGTGGTTTCAGTGAAAGCACCAGAGTCCTCCTTCACAATTCTCCCTCCGGCCCGAGCTGTAAAGGCCCATGAGCTTCTCACATGTCGGATGACCGACCCATCTGTGTAGATGACCGCGTCACTGTCTAGCGAATTCTCGAAAATCAACGCTTGTACTTCAGCCTCAACAGCAGCCGGATTTTCTTGTCTGCATTTTCTATCTAGTTGGATGCAAACTGAAAAGGATGTGCAGAAGTCTGTTGGCACTTGCACCCACTCCTCGCCAGGTTCTAAGTCCTCAAGTGAACACACCTGTTGAAGAATGTCCTCGGCTTGACCCATCCACGACCGTCCTCTTTTTAACCTGCTGCCCTTCACCTTCCTAATTTCACTATGCAGTGGATGCTGTGTGTTTGCGTTAATTCTGAGGTAGGCGCGTGCCCTGCAAACTTGCATTCTCTCTTCAATGGTTGGAAAATCAAGAAGGTAGCGCATCGCCCTGCATGCTGTATCTCTTGTACATCCAAGAATAATGCGCATAGCTTCATTCTGTATCCTTTCCATCCTTTCTATCTGCTTATGGCTGACAGTCAGGATTGCCATTGCATACTCCAAAACAGACATGACCAGCCCCTCGTACAGAAGACATAGATGGCGCTGCTCACAGTTTGCTGCCGCCATCACCCGCATCGCTGCCAAACCCCGCTTGGCCTTTGTTATCACCTGGTCTATGTGCACATTATAAGCAAGGCTTCGATCAAACCGTATCCCCAGGTAATTCATTGCCTGCGTTCTTTCCACCGTCTCTGAACACAGCATTACAGTTGGTGTTGGATTGTTGACAATATGATTATTCAACGAGAACCAAGTCACTGTTGCCTTTGTTGGGTTGACCATTGCCCCAGCTTCATCACACCAAGTACTTATGCGATTGAGTTCGGTTTGTAGCTCCACAGCAACCTCCTCTCTATCCTTACCCTGACGATACACTAAAACATCATCGGCATATGACAATGTCCTGCCAGGTCCAGTGATCTGCTCACTGGTGATTCTCACTGTGTAGGCGTTGAACAGTACCGGAGATAATGGTGATCCCTGTGGTAGGCCAGGATATATTGTTGTTGGTTCCGAAGTCCAACTGCCACATCTAAAAACTACTTTCCGTTGGAAGAGAGCTGCAGCGATCCAACTAAGGAGGAATGGACTTACGTTTAGTTCAAGAAGCTGAAACATTAAAAAATCCAGTGGTACTCTGTTGTATGCGTCCTCAAGATCAATCGCTGCAGCAACGGTTTCAGTGCCTGAGTGGAAACCTTCATAGACATCATGGGCAAAGACTGCTGCATTGGAGGAAGAAGAAGAAGAAGAAGAAGAAGAAGAAGAAGAAGAAGAAGAAGAAGAAGAAGAAGAAGAAGAAGAAGAAGAAGAAGAAGAAGAAGAAGAAGAAGAAGAAGAAGAAGAAGAAGAAGAAGAAGAAGAAGAAGAAGAAGAAGAAGAAGAAGAAGAAGAAGAAGAAGAAGAAGAAGAAGAAGAGGAGAAGAAGAAGAAGAAGAAGAAGAAGAAGAAGAAGAAGAAGAAGAAGAAGAAGAAGAAGAAGAAGAAGAAGAAGAAGAAGAAGAAGAAGAAGAAGAAGAACAAGAAGAACAAGAAGAACAAGAAGAACAAGAACAAGAAGAACAAGAAGAACAAGAAGAACGTCTGCATTGACAGCCCGGGGTTCTCCGTGACAAACAGAATAAAAGACAAGTCCCGTGATAGGGACATGTGGGTGTGTTATAGCCATGTCATTTCTGTAGGCTAGGATGCCCGGAACTGACGAATCGTCATGTTCTATGAATCTGTCAGGAATGTAGCTGGTCATTACTCTCCTTGTCAGGACTACACTGGTCGGTGACCGAAGTCAATGTCACTATAAAGAGACCCTCGGTTCTAGTTAGTTAGTTGGTTAGTTAGTCGACAGATCACCCTCATTGCACATCGAACCATTCCGTCCATAAGTGCTCGGATCCCCTACTCAGTAAATCCCGCGGCGTGTAGCGGCTCCCGACACCAGTTCTGTGTTGGTTTATTAATCTTCTTTGGCTTCCTGCATAGTGTTCTTATTTGGCAACGCCTCTTTTAAGTTGCAGTTCTCGCAGTCTGACGGTTGTTGTAGTCATCTGTCCTCTGTCCACTGTCGTGAAATGTGTTATCTGAACCAACAACTATCTGTCGATACAAAATGAAAACAATTAGGTCTGTGTGGCTCCTGTTAAAACGTGAGAGGGTGATAACATCTCCGCCGCGGAGCAAGCATGTCACGAGACTTCTGATCGTCAGAGATTGCTCGAATTATCGGAATGCTTCGGCTCTTAACTCCCTGACACTCTGGGAGTGGGTCCACCCGGGTCATGACTCCGGGTGTCTTTCTCCTGAAGTACATTCTAACCATGTTTCGAGACGTTGCGTTGTCTTAGCGCTTTGCGTTGAGTTCGTGCTTGTCCCTTACCTACGAAAAGTGCTTGATCCCGAGAGACCCCTCCCTCGTCGAGGAGAGCCTTGTGCACCAGGTGCTTCGTGCCCTCACACATATCCTAGTACCTGTGGATGTAGGAAGCCAATTTCCTCCTTGACCGTTTGCCCATGTCGCCTCCTCGCCGGCGGTTCGCTTTGTGGTGATAATAAACACAGCCATACAGTGTACACATCTTACAACGAAAATGAATCCAACAGACGCAAATCACAGTGTAAAAGTAACAATGATGATAATAGCAACGTAAAAATAAGATAAAAAGAAGTTACACCAAATCAATTTCAATGTTAATGATCTTCATCAGGAGTAACACAAACAGATCTATAGAAACACATTAAATTATTAAATTCAATGAAAAATTAAAAGGTAAACAGAACACAAGTATTGGTGTAACATGCGTAGGATTATGCAAATTGGGAGGTTAACGGACTAGCTAGGAATGTTATTATACTGGTAGGGGTAACTGGGTCAGAAAAGTATACAGATGTGAGGCCAAGTAGGTTAATTACGCATTTTCAACAAACGGGGATAGTCCCAGACTAGATGATGGTTTAGTCACGGACTCAGGATATAAATTGTCATGCTAATGGGGGGCGGGGGGGATGCCCAAAACATGGTGAGGTTGTCTATACTTAAATCACCGGTGGAAAGTTAAAACGTGATTGGAAACTAATAGATTAAGGGAACCTAGAAAGGTAGTGGTGGTGGAATGTAGATTGAGGTTGAAAAGGGTTTAATGGTGTGGTTCGTGATAGGTCCGCGAAGAGGGGATAAAAAGATGTAGCTGGGAAAATTACGGGGAGTTGAGTTTGTGAACGAGACAGTGGAGGTCTGAGCTCGGGGTATTGAGTCTTGGGCTGAGGTGTATGAGACACCAGCCAAGCTAGTGGATTTTGTTGAGTGGTTCTAGTCGGCTGTTGAAGAGCCGGGCGTAACTGTCTATGTGCACTTGTTAAAGGAGACCTAGAGAAGGCAATGTTATAGAGAAAAGTAATTCCTAACGATGACGGATTATGTATACTAAACTCCCTGGAATAATGTTCTGCATGTCACTGTGTTCATCTGTGATTAAACGAGTTTGTGTGCGCAACATAAGTTTTCTCCAGTGACTCATAGCTGTTGATTCAAGTAATGATGCGTGTCGTTATACCTGTAGCTGAGCCATCCGGCACTACTCAGTGATATTTGGAAATTATCGGGACGTTAGACAACGGCCAATCTTAATCTGTTACAGGCGATTGTGACAATTTGTATTAAACGTTTCTATGCCATTGCACATGTTCCGTTTCTAGGAAGGTGTGAAAGATGTCAAATAAGAAAATGTGGAGCATATGGGTATATAGATGGGAATCAGCGGAATTACACAATGACAAGTATATGTCGGCTGCTCCCCAGTTCAATCCACCACCTGCTCAGATTTCACACAACCCAGGTCGGAAGGCTAAACAAATACTCGACACTTCCCACGAGTGTCCTCTAGGCTAGCGGAGGGAAGGGGGTACCTTACTTCTCCTTTAATAGCCCACCACCCTGGGAGATAGATACCTGTCATCATCATCATCATAGCATCTTGTGCTCTTGTACCTTGTGGTGTCATCTCATCTCATCTTGTGCCTCTTGTACCTCGCGATGTCATCTCATCTCATCTTGTACCTCACGATGTCATCTCATCTCATCTTGTGCCTCTTGTACCTCGCGGTGTCATTGTCACGGAATTACTGGAGATGCCGATCCAGAATAATAAAGCGCCCAAAACATCCGTCGCTAAGCGCCGAAAACCTTTGCTGTAGGGAAGTTCCCCAGATCAAACGCCAACCAAAATTCTTTGAAGACAGAAAAAGTATTTCTCGGATCAGAGAGGAATTGGTCGGTATGTTGTTTACCCGTTCACAGCATGAGAGAAAGGGGGGACTATTGACATCTGGATTCCGGCCACGTGAGTGACGTCATTCGGACACAGCTGTCGGCAGTCGGGATCGAAAGTCTGCCATCAGTGTGCAAAATGGAATAAAACGAGCTGGAGTGTTAAAGCTAATTCTGTTCCAATTTAGAAAAGAATCTATTGTGTCATGTGTCAATTAAAGTTGACGGACATTTGTCTTTAATGGCAATTTGTGGGTTTAATTCCGGACAGAACTAGATTGCATAATGTATTAACTAGATAGCGTTTAGGTATAAGTAATATTAGGCAGATAATTGACTATGCACAATTGGGAGATTAGGAATCGAGTGTAGTGATGAGGCGTTGTGTGAACTTATTATAAGAGCGTCGGCAGCAGTAGGCTGCTGCGTTACGTAAACTGGGTCGAATAGTATATTGTTTGACTCAGCAGGTTAACGCCAGTGTCGTGGGATGATATTAAGTGAGATTGAGGGTGGTTGGGGGGATAAAGGACATGTCCATGGTAGGATCTTCCGGTAGGGTGTCTACTGGGGGTTTCTTCTATTTCCTTTAGTCTTTCCTGTTCTTACCAAGTCTCAGGCCAATGTGATGAACTGCTCTGCCTTCTGCCAGAGTTTAATTCAATGTTAATTAGGATATAAATATCTGAGTGTGGCCTTCTGCCTACACTCACATATAGTGGGTTCGAATCGGGTTTCTCTCACCGGGTGTTCTCTTTTCGACAGGTTCCACTGTATCGAAGAACTGAAGGACTCTTCAGAGATGTGGGCAATGACAGTCACACTGAGTGCAGTTCTAATGTACCAGAAAACCAACAACAACTCTGAGAGGAGGACAATGGCAGTAGGTCCGAGAGCGGTTAGCTAAATGGCCTCGGCAATGGGACACCGTTCCACAAATTATTGTCTCGTTTGAGCCACAAGTGTTCAACATGAAAAGGCTCTTTTATCAGGGATTTAGTTCACAAAACAGCGGAGTTAATTAACTGTAATTACTTCTCTGGACTATAACAGTAATAGGAAGAGAAATTAGAAGGATTAAACGAACGAATCAGTAACAATTTCTCACTGGACAGTAGGAATTTAATAGAACAGATACCATCAGTTTGTGTCGGAAATAGTGTAGGAAATGTGCCAGTATTCTTAGGTAAAAGTATTTTCCGGTGAAGTATCAGGTACACCGTGGGTGCCGACCACTGACCGGAGAGACGCTTCATTCGGTGAGGCCCATCTGACTTACTGTGTTGTGGTATGGCCGGACACTATGATGAAAGATCCTGAAATGACTGGTCTCATCTCGCATACACCATAGACTATACTACAGATGTTCCATACACATACTTTGCACACACCTGACACTTTTCTTTATTAAATCATTTTATCATTTGTTAGTAGCCAGAGTTGTGTGGGTATGTTCTGGAGGAATATGAAGAGGGGTATTGTCTTGTGGTAAGAAGAGAGAGAGAGAGAGAGAGAGAGAGAGAGAGAGAGAGAGAGAGAGAGAGAGAGAGATCCAAAGACTGAAAGGGGATGTGTAGACAAGGGTCCGGCAGACGCTCAAGCTGATGATAGGGAAGGGAAAAAAGGTGTGCTTGTTGATTCCACTTCACTCCAGGGACGACAGGTGACAGTCATCTCATCTCATCTTATGCCTCTCATACCTTGCGGTGTCATCACATCTCATCTTGTGCCTCTCCTATCTTGCAGTGTCGAGGTGAAGTATAAATAGCGGGAGAGTGTCCGCTTATGGGCTTCATGTATCGAGATTCCCATGGACTCTGTTATTCCCTTTGTCCATCGTTTACACCAGTGGTTCTCAACCTTTTTTGGCCCATGCCCCCCTTTACCATATGTTCAGAACGTCATCCCCCCCCCCCCTTCGAATTTCCTCCCTATATATCCCCCACCCCCACCCTTACACAGTATACATAAAAATGGAAACTAAATTTAATAATACATACTAGAACAAAAAGTCGCATTTCAGAAAATGAAGAGTTATCTTATGCAATAAGTCGCTATCAATGAATGTAAGAAAGAGAGTGCTAAAATGCTATGTAGAACCAGTTTTGCTGTATCGCAGCGATTTCTTGGAATGTAAATGAACAAATTAGGAAGAACTTAGAAGCAACAGAGATGTGGTTTTTAAGAAGAATGTTGCGAATTCCTTGGACTGCCAGAGTAACTAACAACGATTGCCTGAAAGAGGCTAATGAAACTAGAACACTATATACAACAATAAGAAAGAAACAAACAGCTTTCTTTGGTCATGTGATGAGAAAAGAGGCATTGGAGAACATCGTGACAACTGGAAAGATCGAGGGAAAGAGAGGCAGAGGCAGACCAAGAGAAATGATGCTGGACGGATTGAGACGGTGGCATGGAGGAATATCATCAGCAGAGCTGATCCAGAACACCAAAGACCGAGATCTGTGGAGAGCCATGAACGCCTACGCCAGCCGGCACGGCACTTGATGATGATGATACTAGAACAAGTCTAGACATCTACATAAAACGTGATTTGCGGGTCTACTTACGTTATAAAACGAACTTCATTAGGGCGAGAAGTACAGAACCGTAAAATATAGAGAGAAAAACAATATCAAGTAACTGGTTCTTGTATTAATGCGATCTTGAAATAATCTTAATCCCCCCTCCCCCGTTTGGAAACCCTACCGTTTGACAACAACTGGTTTACACGGTCGGCCTCGTCTGCTGGTTCCATTTGGTCTGTAAATCATTGCTTGTTGTGGTATGCTATCAGGTGGTAGCCTAGTTACATGGACGAACCATTTCACTTAGCTGTGATATATAGCGGTACACGAGAGCACTTATTGGGATACCCATGTGCAATAATAGACTTAAAGAAGGCGTGGCTTTGTCAGTTAGACTTGTTCCTTGTCCTCCAGCCATGTCCCTAGTACCCAAGCCACGTTTTCGCATGTTTCAATCTCGTCATCAAGCCATATTTCACGTCTTCTAGCTAAACCTCTTGCCATCTAGTCAAGTCTCTCCTCCTCAAGTCATGTTCTGTATCGTCAAGCCATGATCCTCGTCCTCTCGACACATTCTTCGTTTTCAAGCCATGTTCCCCTTCCTGAACGCACATTCCTCTTTCTCTAACCGTGTTCTTCTTCCTCGCGCTATTTTACTAGTTCACAAACCATGTTCCTCTTCCTCTAGCCAAGATTTCTTCCACAATCCATGGCCTCTTTTTTCACAACCCTTGCATCTTTTCCCAAAGCCATACTTCACGTCGTGTAATTTCTTTTCCTCAAAGTATACACCACCTCTAGGTTTTTGTGCTCATGCCTTACTTCACGTCGTCTACACACTGCTTCCGGCCTCCGACTAATGCTACACGCCTGGTGTCGCCGCGATGGATGTAACGGCTGCAACAGACGCTACATGGTCCTGGTTATCGAGAGACCCAGGTTCGTGCGACACCTAAACATATTTTCATTTTGTTTTATTTCCAACGAAGTCTGCCTTTTGTTGCTTTATGTTGCCGATGTCTGCAGCATTTGTTGAGTGAGTGACAGTCCCTGAATGGGACGGGGCCGGAGATAAATGGCGGGAGCGGGGAGATGGCCCAGCGGGCAGCCTCCAGAGCAGTATGGAGATTGTCGGGTACATAGGCGACGGAGGGTGGAGAAACGTGGAGGGTATTATTGTTGATATGTCTGGGGGTGGAGTACAACTGCAACAACACTCAGAGGCGTGGGGGTGTCTAGGCGGTGGTGTTACGGGTGTGAGGCCCGCGCGGCAGGTGCACAATTGGTAGTTCGAGAATAGGACGTGGCAGGTAAGAGGTAAGATTGATTCTTCTGCTTCTTGTTCTTGTTCTTGTTCTTGTTGTTGTTGTTCTTCTTCTTCTCCTCCTCCTCTTCTTCTTCTTCTTCTTCTTCTTCTTCTTCTTCTTCTTCTTCTTCTTCTTCTTCTTCTTCTTCTTCTTCTTCTTCTTCTGCTGCTTCTTCTTGTTCTTGTTCTTCTTCTTCTTCTTCTTCTTCTTCTTCTTCTTCTTCTTCTTCTTCTTCTTCTTCTTCTTCTTCTTCTTCTTCTTCTTCTTCTTCTTCTTCTTCTTCTCCTCCTCCTCACCCTCCAACTTCTTCTTCTGTTCAACCCCTAGTATAGCCCTACGATAGTCAGTTGGAACGGCCCTAGCTCAATGGCTAGGTGATCAGCCTGCCGACCAGGTTGTCCAGTGTCGAATCCCCGACAAGGCGGATTTATTGAAACTCCGTCTGGCCTCCCAGGTCTCCACAACCTAACACCGGTACCAGAACATCTCACGGAAAGTGAAAGCGGCCGCTGTGATATCCACCACAACACCCATCACATGGCAGGTGATCTATGCAGTGATATCCACCACAACACCCATCACATGGCAGGTGATCTATGCTGTGATATCCACCACAACACCCATCAAATGGCAGGTGATCTATGCAGTGATATCCACCACAACACCCATCACATGGCAGGTGATCTATGCAGTGATATCCACCACAACACCCATCACATGGCAGGTGATCTATGCAGTGATATCCACCACAACACCCATCACATGGCAGGTGATCTATGCTGTGATATCCACCACAACACCCATCAAATGGCAGGTGATCTATGCAGTGATATCCACCACAACACCCATCACATGGCAGGTGATCTATGCAGTGATATCCACCACAACACCCATCACATGGCAGGTGATCTATGCAGTGATATCCACCACAACACCCATCACATGGCAGGTGATCTATGCTGTGATATCCACCACAACACCCATCAAATGGCAGGTGATCTATGCAGTGATATCCACCACAACACCCATCACATGGCAGGTGATCTATGCAGTGATATCCACCACAACACCCATCACATGGCAGGTGATCTATGCAGTGATATCCACCACAACACCCATCACATGGCAGGGGATCTATGCAGTGATATCCACCACAACACCCATCACATGGCAGGTGATCTATGCAGTGATATCCACCACAACACCCACCACATGGCAGGTGATCTATGCAGTGATATCCACCACAACACCCATCACATGGCAGGTGATCTATGCAGTTACCGGACTAGCACTGTATGCCCAACACGCCCACGACGTGGAGAAGAGCCCCCTGCCTTCACTTGAACTAATTCAGTACCGAAAGAAAATATACCATCAAATCTGACCTCCCTTTTGGACAGAAGGACGATATATCTCCACACTAGTGTCATCGTGTTATTTGATTTGTTTCGGTTAATCTTATGCATTTTCAATGCGAATTGAATGACAATTTACGTTATAATACTTGTTTAATTAATTGTGTGCCGTGTCTGGTCCAACCTACTATTTGTTTAACACTGAATCAGTTAGCACACGAGCCACAGTTCATCCCTCTTCTTATCCTCCCCCTCCCCTACTTCTCTTCCTCCCCTCCTGTTCCTCCGTTTACCTCTGTGAAGTGATCACGAACCGCGGTAACTACTTTCCCTTCTTGCCCTGAGTGCGCGAGCTGAACCTTGACCCGCACCGGATAACCCCGTTTGCCGATATAATCGGGATCTGATTGGCTAATCTCCGGAAGCTGCCCCTGGGTCACACAGACGGACAGGAGCCCGTGTTTACAACCGAGCCCCAGGCCGGGCGGGCGTATGGTGGGGGTTCGGCAGTCAATCACGTCTATTGATTTCTGTTTTCGACTGGTCCATTGTCCGCGGGCCGGCGCACTATTGCGCACACCAATAGATGTGACATGGCCGCGATAGTACTTGTGATATAGACGTCTAGAATGTGCGACCGACTGGCACTGGCGACGATGTCAGTCGTGTCTCTCCAGTGTAATCGTTACAGAAAGGACGTCTGGCACAAGAGGGGATCACCTCTGACGGTAGGTGGAGGATAATGGCTGCTAACTAGGCATCTGTGTGCGGGCGAAGTAGCCTTGGGAGGGTGACATGACTAATGTTGGGTTTCTCCAAGCGCCCCCCCCCCCTTTTCTCGTAACTATGGTCAGTAGCTGACATATCCTTTAATCTGTTAGTGTGAGAATGAGTGCGTGTGTGTGTGTGTGTGCGCGTGCGTGTGTGTGTGTGATGAGTGTGTGTGTGAGTGTGTGTGTGTTCACATCTTTACGAATCAGCACAGTGATATTGTCCCCTATACCACGTGATGGTAGAGACACAAGACAACTTGAGACACCAAACAACATGAAAGAGAAATCGAACAACATGAAAGAGGCATTGGCCAACATGAAAGAGATACCAGACAACATGAAAGAGACACCGGACAACTTGAAAGAGACACCAGACAACATGAAAGAGACACCAGACAACATGAAAGAGACACCAGACACCATGAAAGAGACACCAGACAACATGAAAGAGACACCAGACACCATGAAAGTGACACCAGACAACATGAAAGAGACACCAGACAACATGAAAGAGACACCGGAAAACTTGAAAGAGACACCAGACAACATGAAAGAGACACCAGACAACATGAAAGAGACACCAGACAACATGAAAGAGACACCAGACACCATGAAAGAGACACCGGACAACATGAAAGAGACACCAGACACCATGAAAGAGACACCGGACAACTTGAAAGAGACACCAGACAACATGAAAGAGACACCAGACAGCATGAAAGAGACACCAGACACCTGAAAGAGACACCGGACAACTTGAAAGAGACACCAGACAACATGAAAGAGACACCAGACAACATGAAAGAGACACCAGACAACATGAAAGAGACACCAGACACCATGAAAGAGACATCAGACACCATGAAAGAGACACCGGACAACTTGAAAGAGACACCAGACAACATGAAAGAGACACCAGACACCTGAAAGAGACACCGGACAACTTGAAAGGGACACCAGACAACATGAAAGAGACACCAGACAACATGAAAGAGACACTAGACAACATGAAAGAGACACCAGACACCATGAAAGAGACACCAGACACCATGAAAGAGACACTGGACAACATGAAAGAGACACTGGACAACATGAAAGAGACACTGGACAACATGAAAGAGACACTGGACAACATGAAAGAGACACTGGACAACATAAAAGAGACACCAGACAACATGAAAGAGACATTGGACAACATGAAAGAGACACCAGACAACATGAAAGAGACACTAGACAACATGAAAGAGACACTGGACAACATGAAAGAGACACCAGACAACATGAAAGAGACACCAGACAACATGAAAGAGACACCAGACAACATGAAAGAGACACCAGACAACATGAAAGAGACACCAGACAACATGAAAGAGACACCAGACAACATGAAAGAGACACCAGACAACATGAAAGAGACACTGGACAACATGAAAGAGACACCAGACAACATGAAAGAGACACCAGACAACACGAAAGAGACACCAGACAACATGAAAGAGACACCAGACAACATGAAAGAGACACTGGACAACATGAAAGAGACACTGGACAACATGAAAGAGACACTGGACAACATGAAAGAGACACCAGACAACATGAAAGAGACACTGGACAACATGAAAGAGACACTGGACAACATGAAAGAGACACCAGACAACATGAAAAAGACACCAGACAACATGAAAGAGACACCGGACAACATGAAAGAGACACCGGACAACATGAAAGAGACACCAGACAACATGAAAGAGACACCAGACAACATGAAAGAGACACCAGACACCATGAAAGAGACACCAGACACCATGAAAGAGACACTGGACAACATGAAAGAGACACTGGACAACATGAAAGAGACACTGGACACCATGAAAGAGACACCAGACAACATGAAAGAGACACCAGACAACATGAAAGAGACACCAGACAACATGAAAGAGACACCAGACAACATGAAAGAGACACCAGACAACATGAAAGAGACACCAGACAACATGAAAGAGACACCAGACAACATGAAAGAGACACCAGACAACATGAAAGAGACACTAGACAACATGAAAGAGACACTGGACAACATGAAAGAGACACTGGACAACATAAAAGAGACACCGGACAACATGAAAGAGACACCAGACAACATGAAAGAGACACCAGACAACATGAAAGAGACACCAGACAACATGAAAGAGACACCAGACAACATGAAAGAGACACCACACAACATGAAAGAGACACCAGACAACATGAAAGAGACACTGGACAACATGAAAGAGACACTGGACAACATGAAAGAGACACCAGACAACATGAACGAGACACCAGACAACATGAAAGAGACACCAGACAACATGAAAGAGACACCAGACAACATGAAAGAGACACCAGACAACATGAAAGAGACACCAGACACCATGAAAGAGACAAATGACAACATGAAAGAGACAAATGACAACATGAAAGAGACACCAGACACCATGAAAGAGACACTGGACAACATGAAAGAGACACTGGACAACATGAAAGAGACACTGGACAACATGAAAGAGACACCAGACAACATGAAAGAGACACTGGACACCATGAAAGAGACACCGAACAACATGAAAGAGACACCGGACAACATGAAAGAGCCACCGGACAACATGAAAGAGACACCGGACAACATGAAAGAGACACCAGACAACATGAAAGAGACACCAGACTACATGAAAGAGACACCAGACAACATGAAAGAGACACTGGACAACATGAAAGAGACACTGGACAACATGAAAGAGACAAATGACAACATGAAAGAGACAAATGACAACATGAAAGAGACACCAGACAACATGAAAGAGACACCAGACAACATGAAAGAGACACCGAACAACATGAAAGAGACACCGGACAACATGAAAGAGCCACCGGACAACATGAAAGAGACACCGGACAACATGAAAGAGACACCAGACAACATGAAAGAGACACCAGACTACATGAAAGAGACACCAGACAACATGAAAGAGACACTGGACAACATGAAAGAGACACTGGACAACATGAAAGAGACAAATGACAACATGAAAGAGACAAATGACAACATGAAAGAGACACCAGACACCATGAAAGAGACACTGGACAACATGAAAGAGACACCAGACACCTTGAAAGAGACACTGGACAACATGAAACAGACAAATGACAACATGAAAGAGACACCAGACACCATGAAAGAGACACAAGACAACATGAAAGAGATACCAGACAACATGAAAGAGACACACGACAACATGAAAGTCACAACAGACAACATGAAAGAGACACCAGACAACATGGTACAGATATACGACAAATATGAGGAAAGACAGACAGACTGCAGACAGAGAAAGAGAAAGAAAGAAAGAAAGAAGAAGAAAGAAAGAAAGAAAGAAAGAAAGAAAGAAAGAAAGAAAGAAAGAAAGAAAGAAAGAAAGAAAGAAAGAAGAAAGAAAGAAAGAAAGAAAGAAAGAAGAAAGAAAGAAAGAAAGAAAGAAAGAAAGAAAGAAAGAAAGAAAGAAGAAGAAAGAAAGAAAGAAAGAAAGAAAGAAAGAAAGAAAGAAGAAAGAAAGAAAGAAAGAAAGAAAGAAAGAAAGAAAGAAAGAAAGAAAGAAAGAAAGAAAGAAAGAAAGAAAGAAAGAAAGAAAGAAAGAAAGAAGAAGAAAGAAAGAAAGAAAGAAAGAAAGAAAGAAAGAAAGAAAGAAAGAAAGAAAGAAAGAAAGAAAGAAAGAAAGAAAGAAAGAAAGAAAGAAAGAAAGAAAGAAAGAAAGAAAGAAAGAAAGAAAGAAAGAAAGAAAGAAAGAAAGAAAGAAAGAAAGAAAGAAAGAAAGAAAGAAAGAAAGAAAGAAAGAGAGGCGTGAGCAGATCTTTATGCGCACACCTAGAGACGATATACCTCACATAACTAGATCCTGCAAGTACTACAAACTTCGGTTGTTGTCGCTGTCACATGATGACGCCGTGGGCGGTGATCGGCAGCTAATGAACGCCGTAACGTCCAGCCAGGATCACCAACAGAGGAGGCGACGCTGTTGATCTTATCATCCACCTAGAGACATACTTAAGCTGACCAGTGCTGTGTTCGTAACAAACGCCCAAATTAGGTCTCATTGAGTCGAGCCAAGTCTGGAGAATTAACATGAACCGCAATGCAGAGACCGTGCCCGCTCGCCAATGAACCATAATTCCTCATCCGATTAGAAAGATCCGAACCGGCGACACGTAGCCGTCCTGTCTGAGACTTTACATTAGCTTCTGTCTGTGGTAACGGATTGGACAATATTCATAGACTCCTATAGAGAACTGGACACATTCTAGTGAATCGAAGGATGAGGAAACGGCGCTGCCGCTGGGCTAGATTTATACTAAGAAAACCAGTTAATAGCGATAGATAAGGCTGTCTGGTTGGTCAAGCGTCGATTACGCTTGATCTTTTAGCGAGGCGGTTCGTCGCTTGCGAGTGGCAGGTTCGAATCTCAATGAGCCTAGAACTACTACTTACATGTGGAATTCTCGTTTAGAAAGCAATTGCAAACTGCTGGACGTAAAATTGCCTAGCAAATCACAGCAGTAAATGGCAAACTGCTGAACGTAAAATTGCCTAGCAAATCACAATATAAATGGCAAACTGTTGGAGGTAAAATTGCCTAGCAAATCACAATATAAATGGCAAACTGTTGGAGGTAAAATTGCCTAGCAAATGACAACAGTAAATCGGTGATGGGTATGATTGCAACGTCCGGCAGATAAAACACGATGTGAATAATAATAGTATGTCCTGCAGTTTATACTTGACCTGGACACCGCAAGTTAAAAGAGGAACAAGATGAGATGAGATGACCCTCCATTTTCTACTGGGCCGTCTTCTTGCTCTCGTATCAGATCTTCTCTGCGGTACGGAGTTCGTGCTTTGTGAGACGCTTTCGCCGGGCAGCCTAGCGGAAAGAGACCGAGTCATGTGGAATAAAACCTGGTGCAATGAAGACGACCCTCTCGACGTTTAAGAATTTAAGATTTCTTTGATATAGAGTCAGTGCTGGTTCACACAGACTTCTGTGATATTGAGTCAGTGCTGGTAGCTCCCACAGACTTCTGTGGTATAGGGTCAGTGCTGGTAGCTCACACAGACTTCTGTGATATAGATCCAGTGCTGCTAGATCACACAGACTTCTGTGATATAGAATCAGTGCTGGTAGCTCGCACAGATTTCTGTGATATAGAGTCAGTGCTGCTAGCTCACACAGACTTCTGTGATATAGAGTCAGTGCTGGTAGCTCCCACAGACTTCTGTGATATAGATCCAGTGCTGCTAGATCACACAGACTTCTGTGATATAGAGTCAGTGCTGTGATATAGAGTCAGTGCTGCTAGCTCACACAGACTTCTGTGATATAGAGTCAGTGCTGGTAGCTCCCACAGACTTCTGTGGTATAGATCCAGTGCTGCTAGATCACACAGCTTCGGCAGGGATGGATGCTCACACAGCTTCGACAGGGGGATGCTCACACAGCATCGGCAGGGGGATGCTCACACAGCATCGACAGGGATGGATGCTCACACAGCATCGGCAGGGGGATGCTCATACAGCTTCGACAGGGGGATGCTCACACAGCATCGGCAGGGGGATGCTCACACAGCTTCGACAGGGATGGATGCTCACACAGCATCGGCAGGGGGATGCTCACAGAGCTTCGACAGGGATGGATGCTCACACAGCATCGGCAGGGATGGATGCTCACACAGCTTCGACAGGGATGGATGCTCACACAGCATCGGCAGGGGGATGCTTACACAGCTTCGGCAAGCATGGATGCTCACACAGCTTCGGCAGGGATGGATGCTCACACAGCTTCGGCAGTGATGGATGCTCACACAGCTTCGGCAGTGATGGATGCTCACACAGCTTCGGCAGGGATGGATGCTCACACATCTTCGGCAGGGATGTATGCTCACACAGCTTCGGCAGGGATGGATGCTCACTTTCTGTCATAGTCTTGCTCGTATCTAGATAACTAAACTTGGGTTCATACAGGCAACAATAAATCTGTTCGTTATGAGATCGAATATTTATTGTATTTACATATACAGTATGCGTTGGCGCAGTGGGTAAACAGACCCGCGCTCTATTACATCTCCCAAATAGTAAACATCAAACACATAAGTATCATTTAACAGTCTAGCAAACTATCTAGCCTATGTCTATATATCTATTGATATCTATAGAGTCCCTCAAAGGCAGGCCCTGTTGCCTCTCTCAAGTCCATCTGTCCTCTGCCGGTCTCCGCGTGTCCTAACTCGACACGGGCGGTAACTCTGTCCGAGTTCCTCGTGGACCCCGCATTAGGCGGGCCACATCAGTGTCCACGGAATCATGGACTTGGTGACCATCTCTATCTAGAAGGTTCTAGATTACTTGGGTCCTGCTCGACTCAATGGTTTCCCTTGGGCTGGAATTGCAGCCCTTTACTAAATGTGCCAGTGAGGCGGTGACAGGATCCCTCCTCCCCCGTGACATGATTTGTTGTTGGGAATTAGATCCGTTCTAATTCTGTCACCGAATCACATACAGTTGGTGTTTGTAGTTTGGTGGATAGTAACCTGGCAACCTACCTATTAGCACTAAAAACTCATGTATTCTACCATACAACACTTGTCTGATTTGGTGCAGAGATCCCTGTCTCTCGTGTGCTTAAATATGCTTATCAGACCGAAGTTACGTGGCATTTTAGTAGTTGTATTTACAACTTGCCCTTCTCATAGTACCCAAAATGGTACCCAGACAAATAACCCCTATATAATAGAGGGTTAACAAGACCGAAGTCTTGGCTAAATAAGTACACCTTCAAATCTTGATCTGTGTGTGTATTTCTATACACTTTTACTCCCGTATGTTATATAATGCTAAATATGTAGTTACCTTGTTCTTTTTATCCCCCTCATACTACAAGTGTCCCTGTTGGCTTGTTAGTGTGCTTTGACTAATAAGTTGATGTTTCTAATAAAGTGACTGTATTTTAACTTGATAGTGTTGAGTTTTAAGGTTTGTGTACTGTGTGTGCTGAATGTGTGGCGTATTTCCAAGCGTCACGAGTTGGGATAACCTCAGTCATGAACTACTGCACTGTGTGCAATACATGATCAGGCATTCCAAGTAGTGGTGCTTAGATGTATCCTAACTGCTAAACTAAGTATATTAACTCACTATTAAACTAAGTACTACACATGTATTCACAAATTAGACAAGTCATACAATTTACATGAAAGACGCAGACAAATTAAAATAAATACGGTTTGCGTACAATTTGTCCGCCAAGTGTATCGTTCTCTCATTTAATCCATTCACACAGTCATTCACTCATTTTCCATTAAAAATAGTATTTGGTTAAAATATATAATTAAAGTTGAGGTAAGTGTTATTGCCCTTAGAAAAAATGGGCTAGACGATATTTGCCCTTTAAGAAAATACGTACTTCTTGTACGATGACTCACAAATGGGTTATAATTTAAATAGAGACAATTGTATAGGACGGTTCTTTAGCTTAGGAATGGTACCGCCTGTAATATTAATGTCGAATATGTACAAATTACAGGTGAATACAATTTATATACAACAATAATGGAAATATAATACATATTTAATCCTAAACTAATTAATTAATTAAATCCAACGATGATGTGCGCGTTGTCCTCCTGTCGCTAGCGTGTTATGCCATGAATGGTAAAGCTAGTATGGCTGTCTATTGAGTGTTGTCGTCGATGTCGTTCTGTTTCGGCTGTTTGTAAAGTTACGTAGTAACAGCAAGTATGGCATGTTCTTAATGTCCTATATAACGAGTTCTTACAGAATTCGGAGTTAGTTCGTTGGTTGATCTTATTGGTTGACACAAACACAGTTACTGTTTCTTGCTGGAATCGTTCTAGCGCTTAGGCACTTGATGGTATAGTTCTCAAAGTAACGTATCATGTTCTTGAGTGTCGTAATTCAACTAATCACTGAGAGTACTCTAGCAGGTGTAGAGTTCCACTGTAATATGCAACCGACTAAAAGTATCACAGTTTATAGTATGGCTAATGGTCGATGTGATCAGAGTCATTCTACTGGCGCATTCACCTGCCGTGACAAAAGGTCAGCCACAATGTTGTCGGTGCCTCTGTTGTGGCGGATTTCGAAGTCGAAATCTTGAAGTAGAAGACACCATCTTTGTAGCCGATGGTTTTTAGGCGACCCCTGGTTAAGGACTAATAATGGCGAACTGTCAGTGAGGACCACAAAGTGACTCCCTAAGTGGAACTCCGATAATCTCAATATACAAAACACTAGGCTTAAACACTCTAATTCAACTGTGGCATACCGAGTCTCAGCCTTCTTTAGTTTGCGGCTTACATAGAGAATTGGGTGTTTTATGCCATCCATTTCCTGCATCAAGCATCCTCCTATTGCGATAGCGCTCGCATCTGTGGTCAAAATAAAGGGTAAATTTATGTTGGGTAATCGTAAGACTGGTGGATTAGAAAAAATATGTTTCAATTTACACATTGCATCATCTAAGCTGGTACTTTTACAAATTTTTGATGGATGATTTTTAGTTAACATATCAGAAAAAACTGAGGTTAGTTCTGCCCAATGTGGAATAAATTTAGAATAATAGTTGATAAGGCCAAGTAAACTTCTGATCTGTTTCTTGGTGGTAGGCACTTCTAGATTAAGGATCTTAGAAACAATTTTATCATCTGTCAACAATTTGCCTTCAGAAATTCTGTGACCAAGTTTGTTAGAAAAGATAGCTTTATACTCGTCAAGGATAGTCAAAATGTCTTGTCGCTGTTGTTGTGTCAAAGTGTCAGAGATATGTATGTCATTTACACTTCCGTAGTCAGTCATGATTGGTACAGGGATTTCAGTGTTGTCCACGTCTGTCTGATTTACCACAGATGCCACTGTTTGTAAATTGTCTTCCATGTCATTGTCGTCGTCGTTGAGATCAATCGTTGTCAATATGTCGTCACATTTGTTGTCGTTGTTGATATCACAGATTGTCGGTAATGTACATATGTCTTTGTCGTTTTCGTCGTCGTAAGATTGTGTCGTTAACGATGCTTCGTTTGTCGAGGTGTCATTTCGTTGAGAAATTGTCGTTTCGTCTCCGTCGCCAGTTCGTTGAGTCAGTTCATTTGTCTCATTGTCCTGTCTAACATAATATGGTTTCAACATATTTATATGGGATAATTTCAAGTTTCTATTTAAAGAGAATGCGGTAGGGTTATTCCCCTTGTTGACCATTTTCTGACATATAACACAAGATGTACAAAAGATTTTAATGTGTTTGTCGAACTTTGGCCAATAAAACTGGGTCAGGACAATAGCCCTGGTCACTTCGCATGTCATATGACCTCCAAAAGGGGAGTCATGAGCTATTTTTAGAACTTTGTTTCGATGTGCTTGTGGTAACAGTATTTGCTGTGTCGTGGTCTGGTTTGTTGTGTAAAATCTCGTTAAGATGTTGTTCTGTAGCCTAAATGTCCACGAGGCGTTCTTTGTTAATTTTGGCTTAAGGCCTACTAACTTAAAGTATGGTGCTAGAGTTGTATCTGCTTTTTGTTCATTACCAAAAGTGATGTTAGTTGAGTTTGGCGCTACTAGTTCTAATGATTCCTGTAGTTGGTCGGTGTTGGTTTTGTGGGTTGTCTGTCGTGTTATTGCGTTTGTGTGTTGTGTGTCTTGTTGCACATTTACAGGTTCGGTACTTGGTAGTTTGGTCGCATCCTCAATTCGAGGTTTTAATTCGGTCGTATCGTTTCTTGATTCGACCGCCCCTGCATTGTACACCTCGGTAAATTCTTCCTGAATTACCTCAGTGGTTGTCTCTCTTGGTATTTTGGCAGTTTGAGACAAGCAAGAATGGTGTTTCTCTTTTGTGTTGATATTTCTGTGGTGGATACCGTGTTTTTGCTCCCACCTTTTTAGTTCTGTTTCAGAGCATGGATGTATGTTGGGTAAATTACCAAGTATAATATCCGCGACGGGATTTTCAAGGATAGCACACAATACTCGCCCCGATATGAACGGTGTTTGAATTTCGACCAAAGCAAGGGGGTATTTCTCTATTGTACCTGAAAATGTGCGACACGTCACATGTTTGTCTGTGTAGTCTTTAGCGTCTATTAATGTTCTCCTCACTCCACAGAGAGTTGAGCCGGAATCACGAATTAACGTGCCCTTTTTGTTGTTAACAAACCCTGTATAAAAACCCAGCTTGCCTGTAGATGATAAGGCAGCGTTAGCTATTTCATTTGCAATTGTCATTATGTGACCACAATGTAGTGTTGTGTCACGATGGAACTTCGTACAGGTGTTGCAATTACTGTCTGTTATGGTGTTTATGACGTGTACAGCATTCCCAAGCTCGCTTTCATTGTCGTGTTGATTTTCACATTCATTTAGTGACTGAAGCTCTTCGTCAGACGACGTTTCTACTAATGCCGCATTGGCCTGTTTCAATAACTTTCGGCCTTCACAATCTTTATTATAGTGACCCCAGCTATTGCAGAAATAACATTTAATTGCTCTGTGGTAAGCCATGCGTTTAGCTGTTTGCTTCTCTACCATCTTTTTGAGGTGTTCAGGGTAGGTGGGTGATTTGTCACACATACCGTAACTGTCGTGATGAAAATTGCAATATTGGCACCTTACTACTTTACCGACATTGGATCGTGGTTTAAATCTGCTCTGTGATTGTTTGGAGTATTTGGTGTTCACTACTGCAGCTGCTGTATCATTGTGACTTATATTATGTTGAAAAATGTCTCTATTTGCTGTAAAAAATGCATTTCCTTTCGCCTCGATTTCCTGAATGCTCTTACAATCCATTTGTTTTAAGAACTTGGCAAAAGGTGTGGGGATGGTGCTAACTATTTTATCTATTATAATTAGTTCCTTAAGTTTATCATGGCTATTGTTGGTTTTAGCCGAGTTAATCCATTTTGTGCATATGTCTTAGACTGTACTGACATAATCTATGAAGGTTTGGTTTGGTTGTGGAGATAATTTGGCAAATTGTTGTTGGTAACCTGCAGTGTCTAAAGAAAAATGTTGGAGAATGCGTTGTTTTAGGTACTCATAGTCTTTTCGCATTTCCTGTGGTATTGTTTCTATTACTTTTAGTGGTTCAAGAGCCAAATTTCTCATTAGAATAAATGCCCAATCTGATTTACTGATTTTATGATGAGACATGAGACATTCAAAATTTTCTAAGTAAGCGGAGATGGAATCTCCAGAACAGAAAGCCTTCACGAGACCTTTATATTTATTATATTTTTGTTCTTCTTCTTTGCTTCTTAACTTATTTATTGATATTTCTGCGTTGGCCTCCATTTCCATCTGTTTTAGTTTAATCTGTGTCTCGGCATTTAGTTGGGCCTGTTTGGCGGCGGCCTCAAGCTCCATCTGTTTCTCTTGAGCCTGCAATTGTATTTGCATTTGTAATTTCTTTTCATCGGCTTCGATTTGCAATTTCTTTTCATCTGCTTGCATCTGCAATTTCTTTTCATCTGCTTGCATCTGCAATTTCTTTTCTTCGGCTTCCATTTGAAGTTTCCTTTCCTCTCGTTCTATCGCTCTTTCTTCACGGGCAATGTTTTCTGCGTGTGTTTTCTGTGCCCATTCTGACAATTTCTCTTCTTTATAACCTAACTTTATTCCTTGCTCAATGCATTTATCTAAGGAAGACATTTTGTGTTTTACTTGTATGTAATGTTTCTAAGTTAAATCCCTTAGAAGGAATGTTGTGTACTCGAAAATGTTGTTAACTCCCTTAATTATTAATGTGTAAATCAAAATGCAAGGTTATGTTGGTGAAAAGTTCATGAATATGCAACCAAATCAATATGAAACAACATAATACATTGATGAAACATGAGAAGTACAGCTTAGAAGTACAATGAGTATGAGGTGAAACTTAGCTCTGAATTTTGAAGCTCCTCGATGTTATCTTGCACTCTCGTTACTGTGGGAAAGGTTTCATCGGTTGGACGCGGCACTTGTTGCGGAACAATCTGCTCGTGGAGCGAGAACACATTAGTGACTGTCACAAAAAAAAAATGTCAAAATAGTAACATGTCAAAAAAAAATTGTTTACAGAATCAAAATAAAGAGGCGCTGTGGAGGCAATGGTGAGACATTGCCGAGGGACTCAGATTACTTCTATTTTATCGCTAGATAGCTACTAGTTTTATGTAACCTTGTAACGTTAACAATTTCTTTGATTTAAACAAATCAATGTGTTATCAAAAATCAATGTGATATGATTAAATAATTAATTTTACATGGCATTTAATAGGTTTTTAAGAAAACATTCTATGCCAAAACCGGAAAACTAGCCCCCAAAAAGCCTGTCATAGTCTTGCTCGTATCTAGATAACTAAACTTGGGTTCATACAGGCAACAATAAATCTGTTCGTTATGAGATCGAATATTTATTGTATTTACATATACAGTATGCGTTGGCGCAGTGGGTAAACAGACCCGCGCTCTATTACATCTCCCAAATAGTAAACATCAAACACATAAGTATCATTTAACAGTCTAGCAAACTATCTAGCCTATGTCTATATATCTATTGATATCTATAGAGTCCCTCAAAGGCAGGCCCTGTTGCCTCTCTCAAGTCCATCTGTCCTCTGCCGGTCTCCGCGTGTCCTAACTCGACACGGGCGGTAACTCTGTCCGAGTTCCTCGTGGACCCCGCATTAGGCGGGCCACATCAGTGTCCACGGAATCATGGACTTGGTGACCATCTCTATCTAGAAGGTTCTAGATTACTTGGGTCCTGCTCGACTCAATGGTTTCCCTTGGGCTGGAATTGCAGCCCTTTACTAAATGTGCCAGTGAGGCGGTGACAGGATCCCTCCTCCCCCGTGACATGATTTGTTGTTGGGAATTAGATCCGTTCTAATTCTGTCACCGAATCACATACAGTTGGTGTTTGTAGTTTGGTGGATAGTAACCTGGCAACCTACCTATTAGCACTAAAAACTCATGTATTCTACCATACAACACTTGTCTGATTTGGTGCAGAGATCCCTGTCTCTCGTGTGCTTAAATATGATTATCAGACCGAAGTTACGTGGCATTTTAGTAGTTGTATTTACAACTTGCCCTTCTCATAGTACCCAAAATGGTACCCAGACAAATAACCCCTATATAATAGAGGGTTAACAAGACCGAAGTCTTGGCTAAATAAGTACACCTTCAAATCTTGATCTGTGTGTGTATTTCTATACACTTTTACTCCCGTATGTTATATAATGCTAAATATGTAGTTACCTTGTTCTTTTTATCCCCCTCATACTACAAGTGTCCCTGTTGGCTTGTTAGTGTGCTTTGACTAATAAGTTGATGTTTCTAATAAAGTGACTGTATTTTAACTTGATAGTGTTGAGTTTTAAGGTTTGTGTACTGTGTGTGCTGAATGTGTGGCGTATTTCCAAGCGTCACGAGTTGGGATAACCTCAATCATGAACTACTGCACTGTGTGCAATACATGATCAGGCATTCCAAGTAGTGGTGCTTAGATGTATCCTAACTGCTAAACTAAGTATATTAACTCACTATTAAACTAAGTACTACACATGTATTCACAAATTAGACAAGTCATACAATTTACATGAAAGACGCAGACAAATTAAAATAAATACGGTTTGCGTACAATTTGTCCGCCAAGTGTATCGTTCTCTCATTTAATCCATTCACACAGTCATTCACTCATTTTCCATTAAAAATAGTATTTGGTTAAAATATATAATTAAAGTTGAGGTAAGTGTTATTGCCCTTAGAAAAAATGGGCTAGACGATATTTGCCCTTTAAGAAAATACGTACTTCTTGTACGATGACTCACAAATGGGTTATAATTTAAATAGAGACAATTGTATAGGACGGTTCTTTAGCTTAGGAATGGTACCGCCTGTAATATTAATGTCGAATATGTACAAATTACAGGTGAATACAATTTATATACAACAATAATGGAAATATAATACATATTTAATCCTAAACTAATTAATTAATTAAATCCAACGATGATGTGCGCGTTGTCCTCCTGTCGCTAGCGTGTTATGCCATGAATGGTAAAGCTAGTATGGCTGTCTATTGAGTGTTGTCGTCGATGTCGTTCTGTTTCGGCTGTTTGTAAAGTTACGTAGTAACAGCAAGTATGGCATGTTCTTAATGTCCTATATAACGAGTTCTTACAGAATTCGGAGTTAGTTCGTTGGTTGATCTTATTGGTTGACACAAACACAGTTACTGTTTCTTGCTGGAATCGTTCTAGCGCTTAGGCACTTGATGGTATAGTTCTCAAAGTAACGTATCATGTTCTTGGGTGTCGTAATTCAACTAATCACTGAGAGTACTCTAGCAGGTGTAGAGTTCCACTGTAATATGCAACCGACTAAAAGTATCACAGTTTATAGTATCGCTAATGGTCGATGTGATCAGAGTCATTCTACTGGCGCATTCACCTGCCGTGACAAAAGGTCAGCCACAATGTTGTCGGTGCCTCTGATGTGGCGGATTTCGAAGTCGAAATCTTGAAGTAGAAGACACCATCTTTGTAGCCGATGGTTTTTAGGCGACCCCTGGTTAAGGACTAATAATGGCGAACTGTCAGTGAGGACCACAAAGTGACTCCCTAAGAGGAACTCCGATAATCTCAATATACAAAACACTAGGCTTAAACACTCTAATTCAACTGTGGCATAACGAGTCGCAGCCTTCTTTAGTTTGCGGCTTACATAGAGAATTGGGTGTTTTATGCCATCCATTTCCTGCATCAAGCATCCTCCTATTGCGATAGCGCTCGCATCTGTGGTCAAAATAAAGGGTAAATTTATGTTGGGTAATCGTAAGACTGGTGGATTAGAAAAAATATGTTTCAATTTACACATTGCATCATCTAAGCTGGTACTTTTACAAATTTTTGATGGATGATTTTTAGTTAACATATCAGAAAAAACTGAGGTTAGTTCTGCCCAATGTGGAATAAATTTAGAATAATAGTTGATAAGGCCAAGTAAACTTCTGATCTGTTTCTTGGTGGTAGGCACTTCTAGATTAAGGATCTTAGAAACAATTTTATCATCTGTCAACAATTTGCCTTCAGAAATTCTGTGACCAAGTTTGTTAGAAAAGATAGCTTTATACTCGTCAAGGATAGTCAAAATGTCTTGTCGCTGTTGTTGTGTCAAAGTGTCAGAGATATGTATGTCATTTACACTTCCGTCGTCAGTCATGATTGGTACAGGGATTTCAGTGTTGTCCACGTCTGTCTGATTTACCACAGATGCCACTGTTTGTAAATTGTCTTCCATGTCATTGTCGTCGTCGTTGAGATCAATCGTTGTCAATATGTCGTCACATTTGTTGTCGTTGTTGATATCACAGATTGTCGGTAATGTACATATGTCTTTGTCGTTTTCGTCGTCGTAAGATTGTGTCGTTAACGATGCTTCGTTTGTCGAGGTGTCATTTCGTTGAGAAATTGTCGTTTCGTCTCCGTCGCCAGTTCGTTGAGTCAGTTCATTTGTCTCATTGTCCTGTCTAACATAATATGGTTTCAACATATTTATATGGGATAATTTCAAGTTTCTATTTAAAGAGAATGCGGTAGGGTTATTCCCCTTGTTGACCATTTTCTGACATATAACACAAGATGTACAAAAGATTTTAATGTGTTTGTCGAACTTTGGCCAATAAAACTGGGTCAGGACAATAGCCCTGGTCACTTCGCATGTCATATGACCTCCAAAAGGGGAGTCATGAGCTATTTTTAGAACTTTGTTTCGATGTGCTTGTGGTAACACTATTTGCTGTGTCGTGGTCTGGTTTGTTGTGTAAAATCTCGATAAGATGTTGTTCTGTAGCCTAAATGTCCACGAGGCGTTCTTTGTTAATTTTGGCTTAAGGCCTACTAACTTAAAGTATGGTGCTAGAGTTGTATCTGCTTTTTGTTCATTACCAAAAGTGATGTTAGTTGAGTTTGGCGCTACTAGTTCTAATGATTCCTGTAGTTGGTCGGTGTTGGTTTTGTGGGTTGTCTGTCGTGTTATTGCGTTTGTGTGTTGTGTGTCTTGTTGCACATTTACAGGTTCGGTACTTGGTAGTTTGGTCGCATCCTCAATTCGAGGTTTTAATTCGGTCGTATCGTTTCTTGATTCGACCGCCCCTGCATTGTACACCTCGGTAAATTCTTCCTGAATTACCTCAGTGGTTGTCTCTCTTGGTATTTTGGCAGTTTGAGACAAGCAAGAATGGTGTTTCTCTTTTGTGTTGATATTTCTGTGGTGGATACCGTGTTTTTGCTCCCACCTTTTTAGTTCTGTTTCAGAGCATGGATGTATGTTGGGTAAATTACCAAGTATAATATCCGCGACGGGATTTTCAAGGATAGCACACAATACTCGCCCCGATATGAACGGTGTTTGAATTTCGACCAAAGCAAGGGGGTATTTCTCTATTGTACCTGAAAATGTGCGACACGTCACATGTTTGTCTGTGTAGTCTTTAGCGTCTATTAATGTTCTCCTCACTCCACAGAGAGTTGAGCCGGAATCACGAATTAACGTGCCCTTTTTGTTGTTAACAAACCCTGTATAAAAACCCAGCTTGCCTGTAGATGATAAGGCAGCGTTAGCTATTTCATTTGCAATTGTCATTATGTGACCACAATGTAGTGTTGTGTCACGTTGGAACTTCGTACAGGTGTTGCAATTACTGTCTGTTATGGTGTTTATGACGTGTACAGCATTCCCAAGCTCGCTTTCATTGTCGTGTTGATTTTCACATTCATTTAGTGACTGAAGCTCTTCGTCAGACGACGTTTCTACTAATGCCGCATTGGCCTGTTTCAATAACTTTCGGCCTTCACAATCTTTATTATAGTGACCCCAGCTATTGCAGAAATAACATTTAATTGCTCTGTGGTAAGCCATGCGTTTAGCTGTTTGCTTCTCTACCATCTTTTTGAGGTGTTCAGGGTAGGTGGGTGATTTGTCACACATACCGTAACTGTCGTGATGAAAATTGCAATATTGGCACCTTACTACTTTACCGACATTGGATCGTGGTTTAAATCTGCTCTGTGATTGTTTGGAGTATTTGGTGTTCACTACTGCAGCTGCTGTATCATTGTGACTTATATTATGTTGAAAAATGTCTCTATTTGCTGTAAAAAATGCATTTCCTTTCGCCTCGATTTCCTGAATGCTCTTACAATCCATTTGTTTTAAGAACTTGGCAAAAGGTGTGGGGATGGTGCTAACTATTTTATCTATTATAATTAGTTCCTTAAGTTTATCATGGCTATTGTTGGTTTTAGCCGAGTTAATCCATTTTGTGCATATGTCTTGGACTGTACTGACATAATCTATGAAGGTTTGGTTTGGTTGTGGAGATAATTTGGCAAATTGCTGTTGGTAACCTGCAGTGTCTAAAGAAAAATGTTGGAGAATGCGTTGTTTTAGGTACTCATAGTCTTTTCGCATTTCCTGTGGTATTGTTTCTATTACTTTTAGTGGTTCAAGAGCCAAATTTCTCATTAGAATAAATGCCCAATCTGATTTACTGATTTTATGATGAGACATGAGACATTCAAAATTTTCTAAGTAAGCGGAGATGGAATCTCCAGAACAGAAAGCCTTCACGAGACCTTTATATTTATTATATTTTTGTTCTTCTTCTTTGCTTCTTAACTTATTTATTGATATTTCTGCGTTGGCCTCCATTTCCATCTGTTTTAGTTTAATCTGTGTCTCGGCATTTAGTTGGGCCTGTTTGGCGGCGGCCTCAAGCTCCATCTGTTTCTCTTGAGCCTGCAATTGTATTTGCATTTGTAATTTCTTTTCATCGGCTTCGATTTGCAATTTCTTTTCATCTGCTTGCATCTGCAATTTCTTTTCATCTGCTTGCATCTGCAATTTCTTTTCTTCGGCTTCCATTTGAAGTTTCCTTTCCTCTCGTTCTATCGCTCTTTCTTCACGGGCAATGTTTTCTGCGTGTGTTTTCTGTGCCCATTCTGACAATTTCTCTTCTTTATAACCTAACTTTATTCCTTGCTCAATGCATTTATCTAAGGAAGACATTTTGTGTTTTACTTGTATGTAATGTTTCTAAGTTAAATCCCTTAGAAGGAATGTTGTGTACTCGAAAATGTTGTTAACTCCCTTAATTATTAATGTGTAAATCAAAATGCAAGGTTATGTTGGTGAAAAGTTCATGAATATGCAACCAAATCAATATGAAACAACATAATACATTGATGAAACATGAGAAGTACAGCTTAGAAGTACAATGAGTATGAGGTGAAACTTAGCTCTGAATTTTGAAGCTCCTCGATGTTATCTTGCACTCTCGTTACTGTGGGAAAGGTTTCATCGGTTGGACGCGGCACTTGTTGCGGAACAATCTGCTCGTGGAGCGAGAACACATTAGTGACTGTCACAAAAAAAAAATGTCAAAATAGTAACATGTCAAAAAAAAATTGTTTACAGAATCAAAATAAAGAGGCGCTGTGGAGGCAATGGTGAGACATTGCCGAGGGACTCAGATTACTTCTATTTTATCGCTAGATAGCTACTAGTTTTATGTAACCTTGTAACGTTAACAATTTCTTTGATTTAAACAAATCAATGTGTTATCAAAAATCAATGTGATATGATTAAATAATTAATTTTACATGGCATTTAATAGGTTTTTAAGAAAACATTCTATGCCAAAACCGGAAAACTAGCCCCCAAAAAGCCTGTCATAGTCTTGCTCGTATCTAGATAACTAAACTTGGGTTCATACAGGCAACAATAAATCTGTTCGTTATGAGATCGAATATTTATTGTATTTACATATACAGTATGCGTTGGCGCAGTGGGTAAACAGACCCGCGCTCTATTACATCTCCCAAATAGTAAACATCAAACACATAAGTATCATTTAACAGTCTAGCAAACTATCTAGCCTATGTCTATATATCTATTGATATCTATAGAGTCCCTCAAAGGCAGGCCCTGTTGCCTCTCTCAAGTCCATCTGTCCTCTGCCGGTCTCCGCGTGTCCTAACTCGACACGGGCGGTAACTCTGTCCGAGTTCCTCGTGGACCCCGCATTAGGCGGGCCACATCAGTGTCCACGGAATCATGGACTTGGTGACCATCTCTATCTAGAAGGTTCTAGATTACTTGGGTCCTGCTCGACTCAATGGTTTCCCTTGGGCTGGAATTGCAGCCCTTTACTAAATGTGCCAGTGAGGCGGTGACAGGATCCCTCCTCCCCCGTGACATGATTTGTTGTTGGGAATTAGATCCGTTCTAATTCTGTCACCGAATCACATACAGTTGGTGTTTGTAGTTTGGTGGATAGTAACCTGGCAACCTACCTATTAGCACTAAAAACTCATGTATTCTACCATACAACACTTGTCTGATTTGGTGCAGAGATCCCTGTCTCTCGTGTGCTTAAATATGCTTATCAGACCGAAGTTACGTGGCATTTTAGTAGTTGTATTTACAACTTGCCCTTCTCATAGTACCCAAAATGGTACCCAGACAAATAACCCCTATATAATAGAGGGTTAACAAGACCGAAGTCTTGGCTAAATAAGTACACCTTCAAATCTTGATCTGTGTGTGTATTTCTATACACTTTTACTCCCGTATGTTATATAATGCTAAATATGTAGTTACCTTGTTCTTTTTATCCCCCTCATACTACAAGTGTCCCTGTTGGCTTGTTAGTGTGCTTTGACTAATAAGTTGATGTTTCTAATAAAGTGACTGTATTTTAACTTGATAGTGTTGAGTTTTAAGGTTTGTGTACTGTGTGTGCTGAATGTGTGGCGTATTTCCAAGCGTCACGAGTTGGGATAACTTCAATCATGAACTACTGCACTGTGTGCAATACATGATCAGGCATTCCAAGTAGTGGTGCTTAGATGTATCCTAACTGCTAAACTAAGTATATTAACTCACTATTAAACTAAGTACTACACATGTATTCACAAATTAGACAAGTCATACAATTTACATGAAAGACGCAGACAAATTAAAATAAATACGGTTTGCGTACAATTTGTCCGCCAAGTGTATCGTTCTCTCATTTAATCCATTCACACAGTCATTCACTCATTTTCCATTAAAAATAGTATTTGGTTAAAATATATAATTAAAGTTGAGGTAAGTGTTATTGCCCTTAGAAAAAATGGGCTAGGCGATATTTGCCCTTTAAGAAAATACGTACTTCTTGTACGATGACTCACAAATGGGTTATAATTTAAATAGAGACAATTGTATAGGACGGTTCTTTAGCTTAGGAATGGTACCGCCTGTAATATTAATGTCGAATATGTACAAATTACAGGTGAATACAATTTATATACAACAATAATGGAAATATAATACATATTTAATCCTAAACTAATTAATTAATTAAATCCAACGATGATGTGCGCGTTGTCCTCCTGTCGCTAGCGTGTTATGCCATGAATGGTAAAGCTAGTATGGCTGTCTATTGAGTGTTGTCGTCGATGTCGTTCTGTTTCGGCTGTTTGTAAAGTTACGTAGTAACAGCAAGTATGGCATGTTCTTAATGTCCTATATAACGAGTTCTTACAGAATTCGGAGTTAGTTCGTTGGTTGATCTTATTGGTTGACACAAACACAGTTACTGTTTCTTGCTGGAATCGTTCTAGCGCTTAGGCACTTGATGGTATAGTTCTCAAAGTAACGTATCATGTTCTTGAGTGTCGTAATTCAACTAATCACTGAGAGTACTCTAGCAGGTGTAGAGTTCCACTGTAATATGCAACCGACTAAAAGTATCACAGTTTATAGTATGGCTAATGGTCGATGTGATCAGAGTCATTCTACTGGCGCATTCACCTGCCGTGACAAAAGGTCAGCCACAATGTTGTCGGTGCCTCTGATGTGGCGGATTTCGAAGTCGAAATCTTGAAGTAGAAGACACCATCTTTGTAGCCGATGGTTTTTAGGCGACCCCTGGTTAAGGACTAATAATGGCGAACTGTCAGTGAGGACCACAAAGTGACTCCCTAAGAGGAACTCCGATAATCTCAATATACAAAACACTAGGCTTAAACACTCTAATTCAACTGTGGCATACCGAGTCTCAGCCTTCTTTAGTAAACACAGACTGCTGAGAACCACACACGCTGCTGAAAATTCACTCAAGGAAGGCTTCGCTCGATGCACGAACTCCGTAGCACCCGCGCAGATCTTGAGTATAAACTCCTGGTTTTACATCCTGGCACACCAATTACACGCAAGAGATGAATAAATCCATCCCCTACGCGAAAAAGTTAACGAACACAAAACAACACGACCGTCCGTCGCCATCTTGAAACTACGGCCCTGTTCTACTACGGTACTGTTCAACGCCTACACAGTGAGAATCACCAGTGAGCAGATCACTGGACCTGGCAGGACATTGTCATATGCCGATGATGTTTTAGTGTATCGTCAGGGTAAGGATAGAGAGGAGGTTGCTGGGGAACTACAAACCGAACTCAATCGCATAAGTACTTGGTGTGATGAAGCTGGGGCAATGGTTAACCCAACAAAGGCAACAGTGACTTGGTTCTCGTTGAATAATCATATTGTCAACAATCCAACACCAACTGTAATGCTGTGTTCAGAGACGGTGGAAAGAACGCAGGCAATGAATTACCTGGGGATACGGTTTGATCGAAGCCTTGCTTATAATGTGCACATAGACCAGGGGATAACAAAGGCCAAGCGGGGTTTGGCAGCGATGCGGGTGATGGCGGCAGCAAACTGTGAGCAGCGCCATCTATGTCTTCTGTACGAGGGGCTGGTCATGTCTGTTTTGGAGTATGCAATGGCAATCTTGACTCTCAGCCATAAGCAGATAGAAAGGATGGAAAGGATACAGAATGAAGCTATGCGCATTATTCTTGGATGTACAAGAGATACAGCATGCAGGGCGATGCGCTACCTTCTTGATTTTCCAACCATTGAAGAGAGAATACAAGTTTGCAGGGCACGCGCCTACCTCAGAATTAACGCAAACACACAACATCCACTGCATAGTGAAATTAGGAAGGTGAAGGGCAGCAGGTTAAAAAGAGGACGGTCGTGGATGGGTCAAGCCGAAGACATTCTTCAACAGGTGTGTTCACTTGAGGACTTAGAACCTGGCGAGGAGTGGGTGCAAGTGCCAACAGACTTCTGCACATCCTTTTCAGTTTGCATCCAATTAGATAGAAAATGCAGACAAGAAAATCCGGCTGCTGTTGAGGCTGAAGTACAAGCGTTGATTTTCGAGAATTCGCTAGACGGTGACGCGGTCATCTACACAGATGGGTCGGTCGTCCGACATGTGAGAAGCTCATGGGCCTTTACAGCTCGGGCCGGAGGGAGAATTGTGAAGGAGGACTCTGGTGCTTTCACTGAAACCACAAGTAGCCTGACCATGGAAGTCATGGCAGTAAGTAAAGCAATAACATGGCTCGAGACACAGACATTCACCAGGGCTTGTTTCCTTAGCGACTCAATGAACATGATCAAGAGGATAGAGGAGGGGTCGATCCGAAGAGAATGGTTGCTGCCTCTGAAGCGGTCTCGGCTGGCAAAGATTAGTTTCATCTTCGTGCCAGGGCATGCGGGAGTACAAGGAAATGAGCGGGCTGACAAGCTCGCAGGTGAGGCTACTGTGGAGGGCGGACGCGCCATGGACCAGGCTGACATTCTGAATGCTCTACGTGATGTGAGACTTTTGCGAGAACCAAGTGATGACTGTGAATCTACAACAATGGCCAGACTGCTAGAGCATCAAATTAAAAGAGGTGTGGCCAAACAAGAACACTACGCAGGAAGCCAAAGAAGATTGATAAACCAACACAGAACTGGCGTCGTTAGCCGCTACACGCTGCGGGATTTGCTGAGGAGGGGATCCGAGCACTTATGGACTGAATGGTTCGATGTGCAGCGAGGATGATCTGTCGACTAACTAACTAACTAACTAGCCTTCTTTAGTTTGCGGCTTACATAGAGAATTGGGTGTTTTATGCCATCCATTTCCTGCATCAAGCATCCTCCTATTGCGATAGCGCTCGCATCTGTGGTCAAAATAAAGGGTAAATTTATGTTGGGTAATCGTAAGACTGGTGGATTAGAAAAAATATGTTTCAATTTACACATTGCATCATCTAAGCTGGTACTTTTACAAATTTTTGATGGATGATTTTTAGTTAACATATCAGAAAAAACTGAGGTTAGTTCTGCCCAATGTGGAATAAATTTAGAATAATAGTTGATAAGGCCAAGTAAACTTCTGATCTGTTTCTTGGTGGTAGGCACTTCTAGATTAAGGATCTTAGAAACAATTTTATCATCTGTCAACAATTTGCCTTCAGAAATTCTGTGACCAAGTTTGTTAGAAAAGATAGCTTTATACTCGTCAAGGATAGTCAAAATGTCTTGTCGCTGTTGTTGTGTCAAAGTGTCAGAGATATGTATGTCATTTACACTTCCGTCGTCAGTCATGATTGGTACAGGGATTTCAGTGTTGTCCACGTCTGTCTGATTTACCACAGATGCCACTGTTTGTAAATTGTCTTCCATGTCATTGTCGTCGTCGTTGAGATCAATCGTTGTCAATATGTCGTCACATTTGTTGTCGTTGTTGATATCACAGATTGTCGGTAATGTACATATGTCTTTGTCGTTTTCGTCGTCGTAAGATTGTGTCGTTAACGATGCTTCGTTTGTCGAGGTGTCATTTCGTTGAGAAATTGTCGTTTCGTCTCCGTCGCCAGTTCGTTGAGTCAGTTCATTTGTCTCATTGTCCTGTCTAACATAATATGGTTTCAACATATTTATATGGGATAATTTCAAGTTTCTATTTAAAGAGAATGCGGTAGGGTTATTCCCCTTGTTGACCATTTTCTGACATATAACACAAGATGTACAAAAGATTTTAATGTGTTTGTCGAACTTTGGCCAATAAAACTGGGTCAGGACAATAGCCCTGGTCACTTCGCATGTCATATGACCTCCAAAAGGGGAGTCATGAGCTATTTTTAGAACTTTGTTTCGATGTGCTTGTGGTAACAGTATTTGCTGTGTCGTGGTCTGGTTTGTTGTGTAAAATCTCGTTAAGATGTTGTTCTGTAGCCTAAATGTCCACGAGGCGTTCTTTGTTAATTTTGGCTTAAGGCCTACTAACTTAAAGTATGGTGCTAGAGTTGTATCTGCTTTTTGTTCATTACCAAAAGTGATGTTAGTTGAGTTTGGCGCTACTAGTTCTAATGATTCCTGTAGTTGGTCGGTGTTGGTTTTGTGGGTTGTCTGTCGTGTTATTGCGTTTGTGTGTTGTGTGTCTTGTTGCACATTTACAGGTTCGGTACTTGGTAGTTTGGTCGCATCCTCAATTCGAGGTTTTAATTCGGTCGTATCGTTTCTTGATTCGACCGCCCCTGCATTGTACACCTCGGTAAATTCTTCCTGAATTACCTCAGTGGTTGTCTCTCTTGGTATTTTGGCAGTTTGAGACAAGCAAGAATGGTGTTTCTCTTTTGTGTTGATATTTCTGTGGTGGATACCGTGTTTTTGCTCCCACCTTTTTAGTTCTGTTTCAGAGCATGGATGTATGTTGGGTAAATTACCAAGTATAATATCCGCGACGGGATTTTCAAGGATAGCACACAATACTCGCCCCGATATGAACGGTGTTTGAATTTCGACCAAAGCAAGGGGGTATTTCTCTATTGTACCTGAAAATGTGCGACACGTCACATGTTTGTCTGTGTAGTCTTTAGCGTCTATTAATGTTCTCCTCACTCCACAGAGAGTTGAGCCGGAATCACGAATTAACGTGCCCTTTTTGTTGTTAACAAACCCTGTATAAAAACCCAGCTTGCCTGTAGATGATAAGGCAGCGTTAGCTATTTCATTTGCAATTGTCATTATGTGACCACAATGTAGTGTTGTGTCACGTTGGAACTTCGTACAGGTGTTGCAATTACTGTCTGTTATGGTGTTTATGACGTGTACAGCATTCCCAAGCTCGCTTTCATTGTCGTGTTGATTTTCACATTCATTTAGTGACTGAAGCTCTTCGTCAGACGACGTTTCTACTAATGCCGCATTGGCCTGTTTCAATAACTTTCGGCCTTCACAATCTTTATTATAGTGACCCCAGCTATTGCAGAAATAACATTTAATTGCTCTGTGGTAAGCCATGCGTTTAGCTGTTTGCTTCTCTGCCATCTTTTTGAGGTGTTCAGGGTAGGTGGGTGATTTGTCACACATACCGTAACTGTCGTGATGAAAATTGCAATATTTGCACCTTACTACTTTACCGACATTGGATCGTGGTTTAAATCTGCTCTGTGATTGTTTGGAGTATTTGGTGTTCACTACTGCAGCTGCTGTATCATTGTGACTTATATTATGTTGAAAAATGTCTCTATTTGCTGTAAAAAATGCATTTCCTTTCGCCTCGATTTCCTGAATGCTCTTACAATCCATTTGTTTTAAGAACTTGGCAAAAGGTGTGGGGATGGTGCTAACTATTTTATCTATTATAATTAGTTCCTTAAGTTTATCATGGCTATTGTTGGTTTTAGCCGAGTTAATCCATTTTGTGCATATGTCTTGGACTGTACTGACATAATCTATGAAGATTTGGTTTGGTTGTGGAGATAATTTGGCAAATTGTTGTTGGTAACCTGCAGTGTCTAAAGAAAAATGTTGGAGAATGCGTTGTTTTAGGTACTCATAGTCTTTTCGCATTTCCTGTGGTATTGTTTCTATTACTTTTAGTGGTTCAAGAGCCAAATTTCTCATTAGAATAAATGCCCAATCTGATTTACTGATTTTATGATGAGACATGAGACATTCAAAATTTTCTAAGTAAGCGGAGATGGAATCTCCAGAACAGAAAGCCTTCACGAGACCTTTATATTTATTATATTTTTGTTCTTCTTCTTTGCTTCTTAACTTATTTATTGATATTTCTGCGTTGGCCTCCATTTCCATCTGTTTTAGTTTAATCTGTGTCTCGGCATTTAGTTGGGCCTGTTTGGCGGCGGCCTCAAGCTCCATCTGTTTCTCTTGAGCCTGCAAATGTATTTGCATTTGTAATTTCTTTTCATCGGCTTCGATTTGCAATTTCTTTTCATCTGCTTGCATCTGCAATTTCTTTTCATCTGCTTGCATCTGCAATTTCTTTTCTTCGGCTTCCATTTGAAGTTTCCTTTCCTCTCGTTCTATCGCTCTTTCTTCACGGGCAATGTTTTCTGCGTGTGTTTTCTGTGCCCATTCTGACAATTTCTCTTCTTTATAACCTAACTTTATTCCTTGCTCAATGCATTTATCTAAGGAAGACATTTTGTGTTTTACTTGTATGTAATGTTTCTAAGTTAAATCCCTTAGAAGGAATGTTGTGTACTCGAAAATGTTGTTAACTCCCTTAATTATTAATGTGTAAATCAAAATGCAAGGTTATGTTGGTGAAAAGTTCATGAATATGCAACCAAATCAATATGAAACAACATAATACATTGATGAAACATGAGAAGTACAGCTTAGAAGTACAATGAGTATGAGGTGAAACTTAGCTCTGAATTTTGAAGCTCCTCGATGTTATCTTACACTCTCGTTACTGTGGGAAAGGTTTCATCGGTTGGACGCGGCACTTGTTGCGGAACAATCTGCTCGTGGAGCGAGAACACATTAGTGACTGTCACACAAAAAAAATGTCAAAATAGTAACATGTCAAAAAAAAAATTGTTTACAGAATCAAAATAAAGAGGCGCTGTGGAGGCAATGGTGAGACATTGCCGAGGGACTCAGATTACTTCTATTTTATCGCTAGATAGCTACTAGTTTTATGTAACCTTGTAACGTTAACAATTTCTTTGATTTAAACAAATCAATGTGTTATCAAAAATCAATGTGATATGATTAAATAATTAATTTTACATGGCATTTAATAGGTTTTTAAGAAAACATTCTATGCCAAAACCGGAAAACTAGCCCCCAAAAAGCCTGTCATAGTCTTGCTCGTATCTAGATAACTAAACTTGGGTTGATACAGGCAACAATAAATCTGTTCGTTATGAGATCGAATATTTATTGTATTTACATATACAGTATGCGTTGGCGCAGTGGGTAAACAGACCCGCGCTCTATTACATCTCCCAAATAGTAAACATCAAACACATAAGTATCATTTAACAGTCTAGCAAACTATCTAGCCTATGTCTATATATCTATTGATATCTATAGAGTCCCTCAAAGGCAGGCCCTGTTGCCTCTCTCAAGTCCATCTGTCCTCTGCCGGTCTCCGCGTGTCCTAACTCGACACGGGCGGTAACTCTGTCCGAGTTCCTCGTGGACCCCGCATTAGGCAGGCCACATCAGTGTCCACGGAATCATGGACTTGGTGACCATCTCTATCTAGAAGGTTCTAGATTACTTGGGTCCTGCTCGACTCAATGGTTTCCCTTGGGCTGGAATTGCAGCCCTTTACTAAATGTGCCAGTGAGGCGGTGACACTTTCCATAAACTGTTACTTTAAACACAGAAGCCACAAACTATAGCTTGCACCATTTAATGCCTCAACGTGTCGCTGCATCACGTCAAGTGCATACTGGAGAGTTATATACCATATATAGTAAATGTATTATACTTTGAGACAGGGATGTATAATGTCGCCAGATCTTTTTTCCCTGTACAGTGAAAATATTTTCAGAAATGTTGACGATATGAAAGGTGTCATCATTGGAGGACATAACATCAACAATATTAGATATGCAGATGATACAGTATTGATTACAGACAATGAACAGGCTCAGCAACATTTAGTAGAGGCGATTATTGCACACAGTGAACAACTAAGGTTAGAATTGAATTGTAAGAAGACAAGATTATGGTCATCACTGGGACGAAGGAAATACCACAATGTAATATACAAGTAAATTGGCATGTTCTTCAACATGTGAATCAGTACAATTATCTCTGTCAAACTGTCATTTACTTCCAACATAGTACCTTGCGGTGTATGGCAGAGGGGTCTTTGAGCCTGAGGAATTAAGGCCGCCTGGCTAGTGCAGTCGCCGCGAACTGTGCAGGTTAGAATATTCTTTTTGCCCCCGACAGAAAAAAATCCCACACTTTACCGAGGGATCGAACCCGGGTCTCCCGAATGAGAGTCCGGCGTTCTAGCCACTCGGCCAGCCGCTCATGAGAACAATTATCTCAGAACAGTCATAACATCTGATTGGAGATGCCTTGAAGAGTTTAGAATAAGAATCGCCATGGCGAAGGTAGCCTTTTGCAAGATGAAAAACATACTGACCAATAAAAAGGTGTCATTTGCAAAGCCTAAAGGGTGGTGAGGTGCTACATATAACCTTAGCTTTTTGTATGGATGTGAATCGTGGACAATGAGCAGACAAGCTGAAAAACACCTGATGGCTGTGGAAATGTGGTTTCTGAGGAAAATGCAAAGAATACCATGGACAGACAGAAAACCCAATGACCAAGTCTTACAAGAAACAAATGAAAACCGTAAACTGATTCGAGAAATTAGAAGTAGACAGTCATAATTTTTTTGTCACATTATGAGAAGAAATAAATTGGAGAACTCGATGACAACTGGCAAGATTGAGGGGAAGAGAACAAGGGAAGTCAGAGAAGTAAATACCTGGATGGCTTGGCCAGGGTGGCATGGTCGAGACGGAAACACTGAGCTGATCCACGACTCTGGTGATTGAGTGAGATGGCAGACATGACCGCCCACTCTTACCAGCAGGGCACATGATGATTATGACATAAATGCAGAGTTATATATTATATGAAGTGAATGGATTATACTTTGGCTGAACTGTAGAGTTATATATTATATGAAGTGAATGGATTATACTTTCGCTGAACTGTAGAGTTATCTATATCTATAAAAGAGACTGTATGTTTGTGGTTGGGGATGTATTTGCTGCGTTCGCGAACGGTCCATCCGATTGAGATGAAATTTTCTACACGTCTTCCTTTCATTCCTGTGCAAACGACTGTAATAGTTTCTTAGGGGGCAATCATCTATTTACTTACTAAAATTTCATTTTGTAATTACATGACTTAACATAAGAAATATTCTATAAAGGGATATAACTTTTAGTAGCATTGCTATATCTTAGGTCAAGTCCCCTGGCTAAATCAAATCAAATCAAAAGCTATAGATAGATAGACAGACAGACAGACAGACAGACAGACAGACAGACAGACAGACAGACAGACAGACAGACAGACAGACAGACAGACAGACAGACAGACAGACAGACAGACAGACAGACAGACAGACAGACAGACAGACAGACAGACAGACAGACAGACAGACAGACAGACAGACAGACAGACAGACAGACAGACAGACAGACAGACAGACAGACAGACAGACAGACAGACAGACAGACAGACAGACAGACAGACAGACAGACAGACAGACAGACAGACAGACAGACAGACAGACAGACAGACAGACAGACAGACAGATAGATAGATAGATAGATAGATAGATAGATAGATAGATAGATAGATAGATAGATAGATAGATAGATAGATAGATAGATAGATCTGACCCGATAGATAGAGAGGGTGGGATAGACGGAGGGAGAGACGGACGGGCAGGCAGACAGACAGATAGATAGACAGACCAGACAGACAGACCCACAGACAGACAGCCGGGTCGACAGACAGACAGACAGACAGTCGGGAACGGGAACTTATATGACTACTTATATGAATTAAATGAGATGCTCCCCACCAGGGACTGGGTGAAGCCGGGCCAGGTCAGACAGACAGACAGACAGACAGATAGTCGGGAACGGGAGCTTATATGACTACTTATATGAATTAAATTAGATGCTCCCCACCAGGAGCTGGGAGAAGCTGGGCCGGGTCAGACAGACAGATAGTCGGGAACGGGAGCTTATATGACTACTTATTTGAATTAAATGAGATGCTCCCCACCAGGAGCTGGACGAAGCCGGGCCGGGTCAGACAGACAGACAAACAAGCAGACAGACAGACAGACAGACAGACAGTTCCTCAGCTTGTCAGGCCACCCTATGAAGAACAGATTTGAAAACTTAGCGATGGGGCCGTTGAAAAGGAGCAGTTTTATCCACCAGGCCAAACGACTCTGCAGAGAAACCACCGATCTGCCCACATTTGGTATCCCCCTAAAAACTATTCCAGAGCGAACTCTATAGAAAGATGAACATAGGCTATCATTACAAATCCAGACAAAAGTGAGAGCTATATTTGACAAGGAAGAAAAGAACATTGTACAGCGCAGAACAGCTACTCACAGCTTCCTTGATGAAGAATACCCACGGGATCTCTGGCTCCGAGTCTACACAGATGGGTCAGCACAAAATGATGTTCGAAATGGAGGAGCGGGAGTGTACATAGAATACCCAAATAATAGATAGAAAGTACTGCCATAACTATGATGCTGAAATTGAGGCAATCAAGATAGCAACAGAGAAATTACTAAATACCAGCCATGGTACACAACCTGTGGTGCCATTGACAGATGCAAAATCAGTACTCGAGGCGCTCCTGTCTGGGAAATTGCCAGAACTAAGGACACTACTTTCTGAACTTAGCAGTCAGCATCGGTCACCATACAGTGGATACCATCCCACTGTGGAATACCCGGAAACGACATAGCCTGATGTGCCCGTTACATACCACCAAAAGAAAAGAATGATCAAATCAGTGTCAGAAAGCCACCAAAACCTGCTCAAGATGACTACCACGTTATGGACAGATTAGAACAAGACATTTTTCTGCGCCTCAGAACAGGACACAATAGATTACGCAACCACGTGTATACAAAATTTAAGATTTTTGAATCAGCCATGTGCACATGTAGATTGGCGTCGCAGACAACAGAGCACATACTCCAAGGTCTGATTCCGATTCCGATTCAGCAGATACGAATGGCCCCGTTCAACAGTCGACTATATCAGTTTGGTTGTGGGACGCAGAGGTGTTTCCAAGGCACCAGGGCCGGGAACTATACAGGCCTTAGACCTGTTGACACGTCCACTCCGTGCGTCCTGGGCAACAGGTCCCTTCGGGGACCTGGCTAACATCAGTAGGATCGATGATTCCTCCGAAGCCGGAGAGTGTCTGCCTGCATGGCGAGGAACCACCAGTCTGCACACCAATAAGCCAGACATGGGACAACGGATACTCACGCAAACCTCAGGTCCAGTATGACATCACATTGATGTTGGACAACAGGATGTATTCATCCGACATACAGGACTTCACGCTGGAGTTCACAGCCAGCGAACACAAGCAAGCACGCAGTTTGTTTGTATTTGAGTCCTTTATTGTGTAGTTTGTTTTAATTCTTTCGTAGATTGGGCTGCTTGTTTCCGGCTTCCTGGCTTCTGGTTGGTTGATTGTGTTCGTTACTTTCTTGGTGAGGTTTCTCATGTCTGGACAGAATCGCGCACTTGTTAAGGCCTGGAGTAATTGTGTACCCACCCCGTCATATGGTGCTGTTTCGTTCAGGGAGCTTTACCAATCGTCGTCTCTCCTGGTGTTCCACCTCCTTCCTCGTCTTGGGTTGTCTTAGAATCTTCTCGTTCGTCTTTGGTTTCGTGTGTCGTCTCTATTGTTCGATGTAGGTGGAGAAAAGAGCCGATTCGCGATCGCCCTACAAAATTGGTCTGGGTCTGGGTAACCGTTTTCATCCAGTTCTATTTCGTCTTCTGATGCTTCTTCTTCTGTCTGGGTCTTTACATTGTCTGGTTTGGATGTTTCTTTCTGTGCTTTGAGTAGTTCTATCTGTTCTCTTTCGTCTTGGATGTGTTTAAGCGTTTCTTCTGTCTTTTCTCTTTCGTCTTGATTTTTTTCTCTGGAGTTTCGTCAGTTTCAGCCTTTATAGCAGCCATTCGAGCGACATCCTGCTCAATCTTCTGTTGAACTTGCTTCAGTTCGTCCAGAATGCGCAGAACGGCCGTTATCTGTGTTTCTTGTGTCTTGTCTTTTTCTTCTTCCATGCTTTTGAACTGTGATCTCAGGTCCTTCAGTTGGCCTTCCTGTTGTGCCTTCTCTAGTTTAGTTTAGTCGACGGATCAACATCACGGCACACGGGTGTAACCCATAAGTACTCCGTTCTCCTCCTAACTCAAGCCTGAGTCTGGAGAAACTCAGCTCAGTGCACGAACTCCGTAGCACTGGTGAGGATCCTGAAATACTTTGGGTAGTTTTTTAACTCGAAATTTTGCCCCGACAGTGCCGTTAGGCTACTCTGTTTCGATTTCCAACTGCCAATGGATTTTTTACGTGCGCAACAATACACACGGGCGTCCGATCTCACTACCCAGAGACCAGAGAAAGTTTTAATTACTAGAAGTCCACGTGAAAAAAAAAAAAAATATCCCGGTCCTCACCGGGGCTTGACTCGAGGCGGACACCATACCCGGCGATCACGCAGCCCCTGTGCCTTGTCACTTTTTGTGAGTCGATTGGTTACCTCGTACTGCCTCCTAGCCTCTTTATATGGTAAGTTGGATTTGATGGCGATTTTCATGGCTTCCTTGCTGTCTTGGCTTCAGGGGCAGCCGAGGTACCTGGCGCCGTGGTTGCCGAGGGAGTTGGCGCATTTCCTGTTAGTGTTAGGTCTCCTGAAGTCCGTGTCGGTCTTTGCATGCTGGCACTGACTGTATGGATGGGGTCCAGAGCAATATCTACATACCTCCACCTCACTCTTGCAGGTGGCACGGGTGTGCCAACATTTCTGGCACTTAGAACACTGCAGCACTCTCGGCATGTAGTGCTCTGGTATTTGGTCTTTCTTGTCCCATCTAACGTACTGAGGGATCACTCTTCCTCCGATGTTACTATGACGACGACTGTGGAGGGGATGTTGCTCTTGTCGATGATCCTCCCAGCACTAGTGATATTGAGTTTCTTATTCTCCCTTGTCAGCATCTCCCTGATGTAGTCGTTGGTGAGATGGGTCTTGACTCGTTTCATGACCCATCGTTTGCTTGTGCGGTGCCGGTTGGCTTCCAATATGATGCCGTGGTGACGCTTGATGTCTACCTTCTCCTCTTGTGCAATCTTTTGTATCAGTGCTGTAGTCTTTGGGTTTTCGTTGATGGAAACCACTACTCCATTAGGTGTCTTGCGCAGCTGGTTGATGATGTTTCTTCTAAGCTCGTTTTCCAGCAGACTAAGTATCTTGTCTGTTGGTAACGCCGACAGTTTAGCTTCTCCAGTGCTTGTCTGTTTGAGCAGTATTCTGCCGGTAAATTCCTCAGTTGTTGTTGTTTCCTCCTAAGTGGAGGTCTCTGGTAGATTGGGCTGTATCGCCTTGGTGCTGTTGAGAACTTCGCGGCTGCTGCGGGTTTCAGTTGTGGTTTCTTCAGCAACGCGAACGGTTTCAGCTGGTGTAGGAGCAGGACTGCTGTGTGTAGGAATTGTCTCAGCAGTCGCTGCGGCCTTCCTCGCCTCAGGTTTCTTCTCTCAGGCTGCATGTAGCGCACGTCTCTGCGCGGCACTTTTTAACGCGAGGCATCCTCTGCGTTATCCGATTGCGATCTGTTCTCGATAGAGCGTTGACTCCAAGACTGCCCAAAATACAACATATCTAGGCGAACTTTCCGGCCTAGAGAGACAACAGTGGAAGATAAACTCTATGGACGCTGAGTGAACTAAAAAATAAAAGACAGTTAAATTCATACAAAAGACAACATTGCAGTTAGTGTTATATATCACATGAAGTGAATTTATTATACTTTGGGTGAACTGCAGAGTTATATATTATATGAAGTGAATGGATTATACTTTGGCTGAACTGCAGAGTTATAGATCATATAAAGTGAATGGATTATACTTTGGCTGAACTGCAGAGTTATATATTATACAAATTGTCAGCATTGTCAGCAATGAGAGTCATGGCGACTGCCAATATCGAGCAAAGACTGCTAATACTTCTGTTCCAAGGACTTGTGCTTTCACGCATCGAGTATGCCCTGGCCATCCTCACTGTCAGCCCTACACAGATTGGAAGACTTGAAAAGGTACAAAACGAAGCCATGCGCATCATTTTGTGCTGCACGAGAGACACCAGCTGTGTAGCAATGATATACCTCCGTGACTTCCCGACAATGGAACACAGGATCAAGATCTGGAGAGCTCATGCATACTTAAAAATAAGTGCATATGAGCAGCACCCTCTGCATGACGCTATATTCAGAGAAAATGGTGATAGGCTAAAGAGGGGCAAATCATGGATGGGTCGGGCGGAAGATATTGTCAGACAGGTCTGTAGTCTTACCAGTATCAACCCCGGCAGGGAATGGGTGTCGGTGCCTCCAGCTTTTAAGTGCACTTTCTTCTGCATTATCACACTCGACAGACGGTGCAGAGAGCAGAATCCTGCCGCTGTCAATGCAGAGGTTAACGCGCTCATCTATGAACACTCAGATAGCCCCGAAGTGCTCATTTATACAGATTGATCTGTTGTAAAGCAGCAGAGAAGTGCGTGGGCATTTACAACCCGTTCAGCGGGCCGAACCGTTCAAGAATCCAGTGGTGCCCACTCTATGACCACGAGCAGCATGACGATGGAGGTGATGGCAGTTACACAGGCTTTCATATGGCTGGAATCACAGCATTATACCAACGTGTGTGTACTAAGTGATTCAATGAGCATGATTCAGAAGGTGGAAGCTGGATCTGTACGTAGACAGTGGACTGAGTCGCTGCTGAAGTCTGTTGTTACCTTCATCTTCGTCCCGGGACATGCGGGAGTCGTGGGAAATGAACGAGCTGATAAACTGGCTGGCTCTGCACCCCCTGTAGATGGCCAGCCTATGGATCGTGCCGATGTTATTTACGTCCTCAAAGATATGGCGAGAACAGAGGACTTTGACGTCAGTGAATCCACATCGTTGTCCAGGATGAAAGACTTGGGAGTAAGAATCGGCACGGCCAGACGCGAGAGGAACATCGGGAAAACAAGGCTCCTCGTCAACCAACACAGAACTGGCACTATTAGCCACCGGACGCTGATGCATATGCTGGGGGGAGGATCTGAGCACCTATGAACATGTCCGGAGTGCAATGAAGATACCCCAACTGATAACTGATAACTGATATTATACAAAGCGAATGGATGAATTACACTTTGACTGAAATACATAACACTACACAATGGCTGATAATTGTATTTCACGATAATCGCAGTCACCTTGACTACTGTGGTTAGAATCACTGTGTGAGCACATTGATTCACGAAGAAGAAGAAGAAGAAGAAGAAGAAGAAGAAGAAGAAGAAGAAGAAGAAGAAGAAGAAGAAGAAGAAGAAGAAGAAGAAGAAGAAGAAGAAGAAGAAGAAGAAGAAGAAGAAGAAGAAGAAGCAGAAGAAGAAGAAGAAGAATAGAAAGAGGGGGAGGGGAGAGGAAGACGAGGAGGAGAGGAAGAGGAGAGGAACATGAGTAGGAGAGGAACAGAAGGAGGAGAGGAAGAGGAGGAGAAGAGTAAGAAGAGGAGGAGAACTCCGTCTTAATTCACATGACAGACCAATGCAATGGCTAACAATCCACGAGGTGGCCAGCCTTACATCGACGTAATGACCAGGCAGATGGTGCAGATTACGAGATTATAAGATTACAAGACCCACACAAACACATGTAGAACACACAAAGACGTGATCATAAACAAGCACACAACAAACGCGCAATAAACAACAACAATAGGACACAATAACTACATCTAGACATATGTCAACAAACGCGACAAGCGGACAAACAAAGAGTGGCGCCTGGGCTGGAGGTGGTTAAAGTGATAAAACTGACATGCTTTGTCAACCTGGCCAGTCAATTCACGTCTGCCCCACCTGGTTGGAGAGCAGCTTTGTTGGTTTAGGGCACAGTTTAGCATGTGTGTCAACAAGTTGCAGCTGGGACTGTATGTGGTCAACTGACACCTATGTTGTGACCACCACGTGAAGCTGTCGTATTGGCCATGAACGGGAACGAAGAATGGAATATGGCAATGAAGACGAACACCGGCGCATAGCGATGGCCTGGGATACGGCTGGAATATGTTTCTGCATCTGACCAGGTGCACACTGCACAGCTATGTGACATATACTGAAATACATAACTGCAGATGAATGGGGGAATATTTACGTGTTTACGTTGCATATCCTTTACTGGACGTCGCAGTCAACACCAGCATTTCTTGGTGTTGTGATCTCTTGGTAAGTTTACGTTCAGTAGTTTGCCACTGCTTTCTGAACAACCAGGACTCATACCATTGTAAGAAAACCAACGCAAGGCGATCCTCTTTCAAATCGCCGGCAGCTGTGCTTTGAACGTGGTATGCAGCCCTTCCCCACAGCAATTACCTAAAATAATTACCTTAAAGACCTGTAAGTAACTAGAGGTCCTTGCTGAATGAACAAGTGTACTCTGGTACTCGGCCAACTAGTCACGCTCTTTGATAACTCGTCTCGTGTGTTTTCTACTCTCTGTTTGATTCATCTACTTCATTTCTCTACTTCTATGAGGGCACCCAAATACTTGCTAATTTATTCCTCATGCTATTTCAAGGTCTGCAGGTTTGACTGTCGTTCCAGTAGGGGATAGTGAACGTGATTTCATAATGTCCCCACATTCTGAGGCGAGAATTCGAAGTCAGTCGCAGGTGATTAGGAGTAGATCACTTTGCGTTGATTCAATCGTAGGCCTTTTAGAAAGCAATGGCAAACGTATTGAACGTAATATTGTCTAGTGAATCATTAAAACGTCAATAAAAGTTGGGGTTGATTACAACAAGTGCGCTTATATATCAACTATCACTCATACTGAAACATCCAAATATACCCATGCCCGCAAAACGACAGATAATAAATAGCATATTCACACTAATCTTGTGCTACCAATGTCAATCTTGGACATTATCTAAATCACACTTACGCAAAATCAACACCCGCGAGATGAGATACTTGAGGAGAGCTGCCAACTTAACAATCCGAGACCAAATAAGAAATGTTGTTAGTGCGATCAACACCTTGTGCCACATTTATTGAAAGACAGAAGATCAAATGGTTCGGCCATGTCGTTAGAATACAACACCAGCACTGGCCCTACATCAAAGAAGATCTGATACGAGAGCAAGAGGAAACCCGAGAAGAAAATAGATCGACGACATCAAAGACATTGTACAGTCACACGGAATGACACTATCCAGTGCCACACATCGGACGCTAGAACGTCAACTATGACTCCCCACGACGCTTGGCGGCAAAAGTGGAAGATGATGATGATGGTCACTACGTCATGTAAGGGACATGCAACTATCTTGTTGGGGCGGGTTCATCAACAATTGATGTTTCTCTGTCCTTGTATATGTGTACTACAGGTGAGAAGACGGCCACTGAGGTCAGAACATGGACACAGATGTCAGAACATAGACACCGATGTCAGACCATAGACACCGATGTCAGAACATAGACACCGTGATCAGAATATAGACACTGTTGTTAGAATATAGACACCGATGTCAGAACATAAACATTGATGTCAGAACATAGACACTCAGAACACAGACAGCGATGTCAGGACATATACACAGATGTTAGACCATAGACACCGATGTCAGAAGATAGACACTGATGTCAGAACATAGACACCGTGGTCAGAACATAGACACCGATGTCAGAACATAAACATTGATGTCAGAACATAGACACTCAGAACACAGACAGCGATGTCAGGACATATACACAGATGTTAGACCATAGACACCGATGTCAGAAGATAGACACCGATGTCAGAACATAGACACCGTGGTCAGAACATAGACAATGTGTCTTTGATTGCTGGCGGGCGACGGATATCGAAGGAAGAAGATGTCGGATAGTTTGACGTCGTGACATGGAGATGGATAAGTAACAAAAAACTCTGGCAGCAAAAGAGACAGAAGGTTGTGGGCAGACATGATCACCAACACCACACGGCATGGACTATAAGAGATTATTTGCTGATGAAAGCTTTTTGCCGTGGCATACTTTTTTGTAATTGTAATTGTATCAAAATTAGCTAAAGTTACTGTTTTCAGAGTTCACACGGCAACAAGAAGGGTAGACATTATAATAGTGATCTAAAGTTAGCGGTAACATCCGAAGACGGACCGGAAGGAGGCTGGCAAACTGCAGCTTTTATAGTGATAGAAAATACGATTGTGCAGACTGACGGCAGCAGTCTTTCGTTGTGGAGAAGGTAACTCATCTGACCTGTGTATTTACACCCAGTGTGGTGACTACCAAGTGGTTTTCTTCTGTGTTTCTATTATGGAGTCGGAGTTTGTATAAAACACAATCTTCACTCTCCGCAGCCCAAAATATTTCAATAGAACAATTTTAACAACAAATATTTGTATAGAACAATTTTAACACAAAGTTGAGTTAATTGCTTTGGCCTGGTTTCTTTGTTGTGCGAAGACGCCACGTCAACCGTTTTCCCCAGTTTTCGACTCCGGACCCCTCTCCCTTATTCCTCTCGGTTGTACGGCGCACCGGGCTTCCACAAACTACTCACCCTGGTCTAGGGGTCTCAAACACGGCCGCGCGACGGCTCCCTACCACTAACTAGAGCAACTCAAGTAACAGCATAGGTTAACAATATTGTTGACCGGGACTCTGGACGTTTGCTCGCGAACTGAACATACCGACATCGCCAGAAACAACAGCGCCCTACTTTACCTCCTGTGTCTGTCAATCACATGTCAGGGCGGGGACTTCAACAACCAATCAGAGTTGAGCTTTCACATTCCACACTGGCTCCATCCTGGCGCGATAGTTAGGGGCATGTTTAGAAAATTCATTGCAGTGTCAGATCGACGTGTTTATCTGTTTGTCCGCGCGTACAGACCAGGTCTACAGCTAATCTTGTCACGTGTGTGTATCTTAAGTTTATGTGTTAAATTCAAGGTTGCGCTTGTCCCAGCCGGCGTCCACTCCCTGCTAGACACCAGGTCTGGTTTCAGTGTCAACACGCCGCGACAATCTCGCATCCTGATTGGTCGAGACGGAGTGTTCAGCCAATGGAACGGGGGACGGTTGCGACCCGACGCCCAAGTTACGAGAGCCTTCCTGGACTGTAGCCGATCTCTCCACCACCAACGTTGGTGGGCTTTCTCCCCCGTCCAAGCGGCGACAGTGGTTTTTTGTGAATCAACAACCCGAGTGCAAAACCCCAACTCGAGACACTAGCCTCGGATACTAACTCGTCATTTGAAAACATTCAACTGAGGCTTGGTCGAGTTCATAAATGTTGTGAGTGTATCGGATGTGTTCGCGCGATTCTGCCTCTTCATGACTTAATGCAAAGTGTATAACGTATACGTGCTGGCATATTTCGTGTGATTACACCTGGAGATAATAACAGATTCCATAGACCTGGACAATACGTATGGTGATACAATTCCACCAGCCTGGGAAGAGAGACCAGCGGCGTATCTAAGTGATCCAGTAGGTAAGGTGCACATATTAGGTTAACATTTATACTTAGCATATCACGGGGTAGATATTGATGTAGTTGTCGTGTGGATAAGTGTAAGCATTATAACAAAACATACGAGTAATGCAGCTTTACATAACACAATTACGGGGGGGGGGGAACAAAGGAGGTTGTGGTGACTAGCCTTCATCAGTAAAAAAAATTACTAGAAAACACAACAGACAACGGGAAGACACTGGGTAATTTGTGACAACTGATGAGTCATAGATCAGATTTGTAATTTGTGAAAAACGTTGAGTCGGCATAGACAAGACTGGTAACTAAACAGAAAAACTAAGTGATTCTAAACATGGTGGATAATTATGAAAATCAATTGACAGTTAATTTACACGATTTATAGTTCTAGACATACATTATTAGTTTAGATGATTACAGACAAGATTTGTAGTTCTAGACATAGATTACATTATTATAGACACGACTTGTAGTTCTAGACATACATTAGATGGTTATAGACAAGACTTATAGTTCTATACATACATTAGATGATTATAGACAAGACTTGTAGTTCTAGACATACATTAGATGATTATAGACAAGACTTTTAGTTGTAGATATATAATAGATGATTATATACAAGGCTTGTAGTTCTAGACATAGATTACATTATTATAGACAAGACTTGTAGTTATAGACATAGATTACATTATTATAGACAAGACTTGTAGTTCTAGACATATAATAGATGATTATAGACAAGACTTGTAGTTCTAGACATAGCTTACATTATTATAGACAAGACTTGTAGTTCTAGACAGATATTAGATGATTATAGACAAGACTTGTAGTTATAGATATAGATTACATTATTATAGACAAGACTTGTAGTTCTAGACAGATATTAGATGATTATAGACAAGACTTGTAGTTATAGACATATAATAGATGATTATAGACAAGACTTGTAGTTATAGACATATAATAGATGATTATAGACAAGACTTATAGTTGTAGCTATATAATAGATGATTATAGATAAGACTTGTAGTTATAGACATAGATTACATTATTATAGACAAGACTTGTAGTTCTAGACAGATATTAGATGATTATAGAGAAGACTTATAGTTCTAGACAAACATTACATGATTATAGACAAGATTAGCATGGGGTCTTAGGCTGAGAGATAGATTGAGAGACAAGTAATTGTTCAGAAACGTGAGTCGTTGTAGACAAAAGTAGTAATTGTGGAATAATTTGAGCGTTCCTTGACACTATTATTGATTGTAGAGATGAGCAGATAGAGAGAAGATTGGTAATTAGACAGGAAAGTTGGGTGGCTGATTGTATGCAAGCCAATTGTAAAGTATAATTGAATGGAAGAGGAGGAGGAGAAGAAGAAGAGGAGTCTGAAGGCGGAGGAGGAGAAGAAGAAGAAGAAGAATTCGAAGAAGTCGAACAGCAACAGCAACAACAACAATAGATAGACGAGCTTTAGAGATTACTATCGAGATAAATAATTGTACATAATTATTTGTTACAAGAAAATAATAGTTATACACGCAAATAACATTTGAGTAATTTTATAAATAATAGTAATTTGAAGTAATTAGAAATATTTAGTAGTTTGATACAACTGCACAAATATTCATTCATTCATCATTAGCACCTTGCCGTCTTGACAGACGATAGTTTGTGCTTCAGAAAGGCGTAATAACTATTACCCATGGTGGTAGCGAATGTGACTCATAAGGCCAATTCACGCTGCAAATGTTAAAATCTGTGTTAAAAGTGGGTGCATGTGAACACGTGGTCATTTCCACCATCATGCACCATCTTAGGTCTCACACGCTCGGTGTGTGACTTATATGCAATAATTTTCACCTTTGTCTTTATTCCATTTCTGATGTTTGCCCACCATGCAACACGTTCAGCGGCGACGTGCTCCCAATGTGCATTATCAATGCCTGTATCAATCATGTCCCGCTTACACACATCTTTGTATCGTAGTAGAGGCCGACCCTGAGATCTCTTACCCATCTGTAATTCACCAAAAAAGATGTCCTTTGGTATTCTACCATCATCCATCCTCCCAAGATGTCCTATCCATCTAAGTCTACGAAGACTGAGCATGGAATAAACCGTCACACAACCTGATCTTTCCAATTCCTCAGTATTTGTGATTTTGTCTTGCCACTTAATACCAAGAATTCTTCGCAGACACCGCATATGAAAGCTGTTTAAACGTTTCTCTTGGTGTGAGTAAGTTGTCCAGGCTTCACTCCATAAAGAAGAGTACTAAGGACACAGGCTTGATAGACAAGGACTTTTGTTTTGGCAGTAAGCTTCCTGTTCTCCCAGACTCTTTTTCTTAACCTGTTCATTGTTGTTGCTGCCTTACCAATCCGAATGTTGATTTCCTGATCTAGGAATAATTTTCTATTGCCCATTGATCCTAGATATGTAAAATGGTCTACCATTTCTAGTTCGGCGTCGTCAATAAAGATTGATGGTACCCCATGTGCACCTTGTGACATAATGGACAAATATTAAGTAACATTAAATAACTAGAAATAGTTAGTGATTTGATATATCAATAAAAATACTTAGTAAATTGATATAATTGTAGAAATATTAAGTAATATTAAATGACATAAATATTCTGTAATTTGAAATAACTAGACGTATTTAGTAATTTGATATAGCTGTAGAAATCACGAAGATCAACTAGGTACTTCTCGACAAATGGTGTGCGTATGTATTATATATATATATATATATATATATATATATATATATATATATATATATATATATATATATATATATATATATATATATATATACCGGGTGTTTGTAACAAATTATGAAGAAATTAGAAGCAACAGAGATGTGGTTCTTAAGATGAATTTTGAAAATTCCTTAGACTGCCAGAGTAACTAATAACGACTGCCTGAAACAGGCTAATAAAACTAGAACATTATATACAACAATAAGAAAGAGACAAACATCTTTCTTCGGTCGTGTGATGAGAAGAGAGGCATCGGAGAACATCGTGACAACTGGAAAAATCGAGGGGAGCAGAGGCAGACCAAGAGAAATGATGCTAGGTGGATTGAGACAATGATATGGAGAAATATCATCAGCAGAGTTTATCCAAAACACCAAGGACCGAGATCTGTGGAAAGCCAGGAACGCCTATGCCAGCTGGCAGGGCACTTGATGATGGTGGTGATGGGTATTTGTAAAGTCTGACTACACTTTGTATGTAGAACAAATTTGGAAAAGAAGTACATGATGTCATCAAAAAAGGTGCTTCATAGTCCACCGTAAAGCGATATGCAGCGAATGGCTGTCGTCTGCTGGAGTAATTCTTTGTACTCGAAGCATAATGGTGTTATTAGCGGAAGAAATAACAACAGACGCGTTGCAGAAGTTATTTGACAATACGAACAGACGTGTACAGTCATGTCTTGAAGCCCGTGGTGGACATTTCCAACACTTGTTATAATGAATACTTCATTGGTACTTTCCAGCTAACTCAAAACAGCGTTAGACCATAGCAGTAACTAATGTAACTAATGTAATAATTTTTTTAGCACATTGTTTGATGACATCAGCGTAATTCACTTTTTCAAATTTATTCTACATACAAAGTGTAGTGAGACTTTACAAACAACCTGTATATAGCGAGAGAGAGGGGGAGAGAGAGAGAGAGAGAGAGAGAGAGAGAGGGAGAGAGAGAGAGAGAGAGAGAGAGAGAGAGAGAGAGAGAGAGAGATGACATTAGTGGTGACAATATTTGGGTTACTGTTTAGCAAAATGTAGCAGTTGTGGACAAAATCAGTGGTCACTGGTTAAACTACTGACTTTCAGTGTCACTGGCCCGCTTTCCATCCCCAACAGTGATGTGGTGATTGTTCCTTGACTTGGGGACGTAAATTACAAGTACCCCTGAAGTCTGAGTGGGTTCTCCTGTAGGCGAGGGACACCGGTAATAGGGAAAGCTAATCCACACATAACATAATCAGTCCAGTACCCTAAAAGTAGTAGCATGTATATGGACTACGCTTGAGTTCAAACCTAGCGAAGTTAACCCCCCCCCCCCCCCAAAAAAAAAAATAATAATAATAAAATAAAAACGATAATTATGTTTTCACTGTGTATGGATCAGCCCTCATGGAGTGGTACTCAATAATTGTGAGAATTTAGTAATTTAGATATAACAGCAACGGGGGATGTCAGTAATTTAGATATAACGGTACATGGAGATGTCAGTAATTTAGATATAGCAGTCCGAGGGGTTAGCAGCTTTCTCCGCTAACCCCGAATACTCTCGTCACGTGACGCGACGAGAATTAGCAGTGGTTCGAATCGCAAAAGTGACTTATGAGAATATGGAGCCGGTCGCTCAGAAAGTCGTGGCGTGCTGATGAGCGTAATCTAGCCTAGGAATCAACATACAGCTGAAAGATGCTGGTGTTGACCGCAATATCCTGAAACAGGATGGAAACGCGGGGAAAAAAAAAAAAAAAAAGTAACGGGAGAGCCGGCTTCGTGGCTTAGAGGTTATGACTTTTCTCCGTAATCTCGTATACTCTCGCCGGTAACGTGATGACGGTGAGAATCAGCAGTGGTTCGAATCGCATGGGTAACTTACGGGGTATGTGAGCCGGCCGCTCAGAAAACAATGGCAAACTACTGAGCGTAATCTTGCCAAGAAATCAACATACAGCTGAAAGATGCTGGTGTTGACAGCGATGTCCTGTAAAGGATATGCCCAAAAAAATAAAAAAAACTGGAGATGTCAGTAATTTAGATATAGCAGTAAATGGATGTGTCAGTAATTTAGATACAACAGCAAAAGGAGATGTCAGTAATTTAGATATAATAGTAACGGGGAATGTCATTAATTTAGATATAACAGTAACGGGATACTGCAGTAATTTAGATATAACAGTAACGGGAGATGTCGTTAATTTAGATATAACAGTAACGGGAGATGTCAATAATTTAGATATAACAGTAACGGGAGATGTCATTAATTTAGATATAACAGTAACGGGAGATGTCATTAATTTAGATATAACAGTAACGGGACACTGCAGTAATTTAGATATAACAGTAACGGGAGATGTCATTAATTTAGATATAACAGTAACGGGAGATGTCATTAATTTAGATATAACAGTAACGGGAGATGTCAATAATTTAGATAGCACAGTAACGGGAGATGTTAGTATTTTAAATATAACAGTAACCGGATACTGCAATAATTTAAATATACCAGTAACGGTAATTAGGAATACAGAGGTTCTCATAAAAAGGGGAGTAATTTCTCAGTTTGTCGTATCTGACAGTTTTTAAATGAATATAGACGTGTATAACAGCCACGATAGAAATAGTAACGATGTAGATATAGTTATAATAAAGAAAGTAGTAACTGTTTATTATTATATATTATTGTTATGTACCGTGCCGATAAGCGTGGGCGGTCATGTTTTGCCATCTCACGCGATCACCAGAATCGTGGATCAGCTCCCTGTGTTTGTCTCGACCATGTCACGTGACAAAGCCATCCAGGTATTTACTTCTCATCCTTCCCCGTGTTCTTTTCCCCTCAATCTTGCCAGTTGTCACCAAGTTCTCCAATTTATTTCTTCTCATAACGTGTCCAAAATAATTGACTGCCTACGTCTAATGTCTCTAATCAATTTACGGTTTTCATTTATTTCTGGTAAGACTTGGTCATTGTATTTTCTGTCTGTTCATGGTATGTTTTGCATTTTCCTCAGAAACAACATTTCCACAGCCATCCGATGTTTTTCAGCCTGTTTGTCCACGCTTAACATCCATACAAAAGCACAGGCTCCATGTAGCACCTAAACACTCTTTTTCTCGTTGCAAATGTCATATTTTTATATTGGTCAGTATGTTTTTCATCTTGAAAAGGTTACCTTCGCCATGGCGATTCTTGTTCTAATATCCCATCAGATGTTATGACTGTTCTATATAATTGAACCGATTAACGTAGTTAAGAATATGCCTATTTACTTGTATATTGCATTGGGGTATTTCAGTCTTCATGGTGACAACCACAATCTGTGTCTTCTTGCAATTTAAGTTCTAACCCTAGTTATTCACTGTGTGCAAAAATCGCATCTACTAAATGTTGCAGATCCTGCTCATTGTCTGCAATCAATACTGTGTCATCCGCATATCTAATGTTATTGATGTTTCTTCCTCCGATGATGATTCCTTTCATATTTTCTACATTTCTGAAAATATTTTCACTGTACAAGGAAAAAAATAAAGATATAGAGACATTACACATCTCTTTCTCACTCCTCTCGTCTCATCACATCTCATCTCATCAGGTTCCTCTTGTACCTTGCGGTACAATAATAGGCTGATATCGACCTACTTCATTATCAATCATTATGGCAGCTTGTTGTTTCCTATGCTTTTTTTTTTTTTTTTAACAAGTCTAAGGTTTTTCCCATCAATTTGTAGATATGCAAATATCTTCATCTTGTCAACATGTCTTACTTTAACGAAAGCTTTTGTGAGGTAAAAAAAGCAAAAATGTAGATTTTTTTTACTTCAATAGAATGTTAAATTACTGTTCTCAGTATATAAACAGCATTTACTGTACCCTTGTCTTCTACAAACCCATATTGTTCTTCCCCTATTTCGGGTTGTATTTTCTTTCTAACTCTTTGCATGATAATTCTTAGCAACATCTTGATGTGGCTCATTATACTAATTGTTCAATGTTGATCACATTCCAAGGCTCCTTAATTCTTCGGGATTGCAATAAATGAGTGGCACCTTGCAGTCTTGACAGACCAAAGTATGTGAGTTGGAATGTGGTCAATATTCCATCACAATGCCTAGGCAGAGCTTTCAGAGAAACATGTGGTGCCCAAACGACATGTTCCCTCTCTCGGCCTAATCTTGTGTTTTCCAGAGGAATGGGTAACCAATACGTCTGGCACAAGGTAGGCTGCAGACGCTGGCCGCACAGCGTCAACCCTCCGAGACCTCGCCACCACGAGCAAGTGGCGAGTGATGGCCAGACCCTGGAACCCTTAGAGGCGTTCAGCCAAGTCCCACAGGTGAGGGTCTCATACGCGCCCGGACCATAAGGACGCGTACATCTGTCAATCACAAGTGTCCGGACCTGTGTAAAGCGTGCACTATCGTCAGACTCTCCGCCTGACCTTAGCGGACCATGCGACCAGCGGGAATAGGCCCGCTGGAGATACCGCAGGAGATATTGCTCGGATTGCAATAAATATAGAATTACATAATGCAGGAGGTATATTTCCATTATCATATATTGTGTCTGCCAGTCTGGTGACTTGGTCTATTCCATATTCTTCTAAAGCACTGATCATTTCTGATGTGATGTTATCTGAACCCGGGGTCTTGCCAGTTTTCATATGGTTAAGAGCATAATAAACTTCCATCTTCAAACTTGTTGGTCTTTCATTATTATTCCGAATATCATACTGTTCTTCTCTTGTATCATCATGATTTTGCCATCTTTGGTTTATAGACAGCCCGTTGATGTGTGTGTTCTATTGTTAGTGATGTAATTCTTTTGTGCATTAATTTGGTATTCTGGGTATTGTGTTGGTTTTCAATTTCCATGCAATTTCCCCCAAGCCATGCTACTTTTGCCTCTTTGCAGTTTCAAAATTTTAATGTGAATCTCTTCATATTTTTCATGGTTATTGTTATTTCTTCTTATTTCCATGAGATTTAAGATGCCCACCATCATCCATTTCTTACGTCTCATCATCTTTATTTTGGCATAGTTGTTTCTGCAGCTTAGTTGACTGATTTCTTTTATATTTCCCATTGGTCGCTGACATCTTGAAATAATATTTCCATATCGGACAATGCATCAAATCTGTTATGTACCTCGAAGTTGAATTTATCTTTTATCTCCTCAGTCTTCGGTAACCTTAAATCAAATGTTGCATTTCATGGTGTATATTTAATTTTCTTAATTGTATATGTATATTGCTTATTAATCTAAGGTCGCTGTAGCAGTCTGCACTAGGCATAGGTTTTGCGACTTTTAAGGCATTTCGAAATCTTCTGTTGATGAGAATTTAATCAGTCTGAATTCTGATCTTATGGTCGGTAATCTCCTTGGGTGGTGCTGTTACTGGCTGTTTCTATTAATCATATCATGCTATTTTGCCCACTGTGCAAATATGCAACCTCTTTCATTCTGTTCCCCTAGTCCATACTTCCCTACTATGCATCCGTCGTGTTGATTTCCAACTTTGGCATTCAAGTCACCCATTATGATATTTACTTCAGAACTCTTGCATTTCTTGAAGGCATTCTCCAAGTCATTATAAAATGTATCGATGCTGTCATACTTCTGTCTGTTGTTGGTGCATAAACTTTATGATGTTGATATCGAAATGTCTTCCACTCAACTTTACTAATACTATCTTGTCTGACACAGTCCGATATCCTGTGATCGATTTTGATCTCACTGTGTCCACTATATTTGCCACCTCTTCCTGTTGTTGTTTTTCTCTCCACCAGGATGGATTATTCTATATTCCTCGGATGTTATAATGGCCATTCCTTTCCATCTGGTTTCACACAAACCTAACATGTTAATATTCAGTCTTTTCATTTCGTTCCTACCGTCTCCGTGGCGAATGTTTTACGGACGCGGTTTGTGATCCCGCATATCCGCTTTCGAAACACAGCTGCGCGTGATTTGATAGCAAACCGCGTTGCGTTGTTGTTTTTAAATGAAAATGGTATCGGTGCTGGTCGCTCAGAAAGCAATGGCAAACTACTGAACGTAAATTTGCCAAGAAACCACAACAGCCAAAAAAAAAAAGAATGCTGGTGTTGACTGCAACGTCCTGTAAAAGGATATGCAACTAAAATAAAAACATTTCTTTGTTAATGATATCAGCTTTTCCATCCGCTCTCATAGTTATTACGTTCCAAGTTCCTAATTTCAATGTAGATACCCTTTTGCACTCAGTCGCCTACTGACGGTCTGGAGTCAGCTGGTGCACATGACTACCCCTACCGTGCGAGGCTGCTCCTGTGGAGCACACATTCTATTGTTGTAATAGACGTTGTAGTAAAGTAGATACCCGTATTATTGTTATGATATGTGTAGTAGTAATGTAGATATTATTTTTATAGACGTGGTAGTAACGTAGATATTATTGTTATAAAAGACGTAGTCGTAATGTGGATATTATCGTTATAATAGACGTAGTGTACGTATAGGCGCGTGTACGACCCTTACCTGCGGGATTTGGCTGAAAGCCTCTAAGTCAAATCCCAAGGGTTTAGGGTCTGGCCATCGCTCGTCTCCTGCTCGTGGAGGCGAGGTCTCAGAGGTTTGACGCTGAGCCGCCAGCGTCTGCAGCCTACCTTGTTCCAGACGTATTGGTTACCCATTCCTCTGGATCCAACAAGGCAAGGCCGAGAGAGGGAACATGTCGTTTGGGCACCACATGTTCTCTGAAGCTCTGCCCAGGCATTGTGATGAAATTTAGGCCACATTCCAACTCGCATACTTTGGTCTGTCAAGACTGTAAGGTGCCACTCACGTAGTAGTAATGTAGGTAGTATAGTAATTCAGGAGATAGCAATAATTGAAATGTGATAGTAATTGAGGACATAGCAATAACTAGTCATAGTAATTGAAGAGGTAATGGAATGTGTGCAGATAGTAATAGTGTAGAGACTGTTGTAATTGATGAGGTGGTGGAATGTATACAGACAGTGATAATTGTGGAGACTCTAGTAATTGATGAGGTGGTGGAATTTGTACAGGCAGTGATAAATGTGCAGAATGTAGTGATTTCACTTGAACAAACATGGTAGCGAGAGTGTTAGAAACATATCACTAGGAATTATAAGCAAAATAATAAGTGAAGGCAAAGTAGCAAAAATACACGCAGATAATTATACAAGTACAAACAAGAAAGGCAAAATATACACAGTTGAGATCATAATCATGACGTGCCATTCCGTTTAGCGTGAGCTGTCGTGGTTCAATCCCCACACTGTTGGCCTGCAACGTTGATTTCTCGTTCAGAAAGCTATGGCAAGCTACTGAACGCAAAGTTGTCTAGGAAGTAAACCTATTGTTGATCACAACATCCTGCAAAGGACATTCAACATTTGTTTTCCTCTGGCTCTTGTTGTCAGTTCTGCTAGTTGTCACCAAGTTTTCTCGTGTATTTCCCCTCATAGCGCGCATAAATTCTTGACTATATATTTCTATATTGTGTTTTGAATTTACGGTTTTCGTGTTTCTTAAAATATTGCCTTGTTCGTGTTTCATTCTGCGAAATTAGTTAGTTGCATATCCTTTACAGGACGTCGCAGTCAACACCAGCATTTTTTTTTTTTTGCTGTCGAGATCTCTTGGCAAGTTTAAGTCCAGTAGTTTGCCATTGCTTTCTGAACGTCCGGCACCCATACCATTTAGTTAAAAAAACGCAAGGCGGTCTGCTGCCACATCGTCAGCAGCTGTGTTTCGAACGCGAGTGTGCGGGATTATGAACTGTTTCCGTTAGCCCTTGACGTATTGTTTGTTTGTTTGTTTATTATGTGTATTGTAAATGAAAATGAAATTTGAATTAAAACTGAAGTAGCGGTTATTGGATATTGTGAATTGGTAATTGTTCGGACAAGGTTAAGAATGTGAATAACGAAGACACAAACAGTAGACTTCAGCAGTACGCACCTGACGAGATGCAGCGAAATATGCCAGGCAATATATCGTGCAATCTATTGTTTGTGTCTTCGTTATTCAAATTCACTACGGGGAGAAAACATTGTTTTGAAGATTATGAATAATAAATGGAGAATTTAACATTTAGCAGTTAGAATTGGACATGTCAATAGAAAATTGCTAACTGTTAATAGAAATAATAAATAGCATATTCACACCAATCTTACGCTACCAATGTCAAACTTGGACATTATCCAAATCACACTTATGCAAAATTAACACCTGCGAGATGTCATGCTTGAGAAGACCCGCCAACTGAACTATCCGAGACCTAGTAAGAAATGATGTTATCAGACAGACTGTAGGATCAACACCTTGTGCCACATTTATTGATAGTCAGAAGATCAAATGGTTCTGCCATATCTTTAGAATGCAACACCATCAACTACCATCACTTGCCCTACATAAAAGCAGATCTGATACGAGAGCAGGAGGACACCCGAGAAGAAAATGGATTGGCTGTGGAAATGTGGTGTATGAGCAAAATGCACAGATTACCATGGACAGAAATGTGGTGTGTGCGCGAAATGCACAGAATACCATGGACAGACAGAAAAACCAATGAGCAAGTCCTATAGGTGGCAAATGGAAATCGTAAATTGATTAGAGAAACTAGATAGTCAACATTTTGTGAGCACGTTATGAAAAGAAATAAACTGGAGCACTTAGTGACAACATGCAAGACCGAGGTGAAAAGAACAAGGGGAAGGCAGAGAAGTAAATACCTGGATGACTTGACCACGTGGAATGGTCGGGACAGAAACACGGAGCTGATCAACGACTCTGGTGATCGTGTGAGATAACGAAATATGACATTGTCGTGACAAGAACACAAAACTGATCCACGACTCTGGTGATCGAGTGAGATGGCGAAACATGACCGCCCACGCTTATCGGCATGGCACATTATGATTATATGGAGAACTGCGAATTATAAATAGAGAAATGGCAATTATAAACAGTGAAGTGACAATTGTAAATAGAGATTTTGAAAATGTATGTAAAGACTTGACAATCATACGTACACAATTGATAACTGTAATTAGAGTTCTAATGAGTTTGAGGAGCAAAGTTGCCATTGTAAATAAGGAATTGTAATGTTAAATGGAGAATTGCTATGTATAAATCTGAGATTAGTAATTATAAATATGAGATTGATAAGTATAAATATGATCGCTGTAATTGTAAATATGACATTGGGAAGTGTAAATATAAACTTGGTATCTGTAATTATGAATTTTTGTTTTTGTTTTTGCATATCCTTTTTACAGGACATCGCTGTCAACACTAGCATTTTGCTGCTGTTGTTGATGTCTTGGCAAGTTTACGTTCAGTAGTTAGGCATCTCTTTCTGAACGACCGGCTCCCATACCAACTCGTTAAAGCCCAGCACAACGAGGTCTGCTGCCAAATTGGTCGCAGCTGTGTTTCGAGCTACCACAATATGAAATACGAGTAAATGGGCATATTCTTAAGCAAGAGAATCGGTACAGTTATCTCGGCACAGTCATAACATCTGATGGGAGATGCCTTGACAAGATTAGAACAAGAATTGCCATTGTGAATGTAGCCTTTTGCAAGATGAAAAACATACTGACCAATAAAATGATATCAATTGAAACGAGAAAAAGAGTGTAGGGGTGCTACATAGAACCTGTACTTTTGTGTGGATGTTAAGCGTGGACAAACAGGCTGAAAAACATCTGATGGCTGTAGAAATGTGGTTTCTGAGAAAAATGCAAAGAATACCATGGACAGACAGAAAACCCAATGAACAAGTCCTTCAATAAACAAATGAAGATCGTAACCTGATTAGTGATTAGAGACATTAGACGTAGACAGTCACAATTTGTTGGGCATGTTATGAGAAGAAATGACTTGGAGAACTTGGTGACAACTGGCAAGATCGAAGGGAAGAGACCAAGGGGAAGACCGAGAAGTAAAAACCCGGATGTCTTGGCCAAGTGGCATGGTCGAGACAGAAACACGGAACTGATCCACGAATCTGGTGATCGAGTGAGATGGCAAGACATGACCGCCCGCGCTTATCGGCATGGCACATGATGGATGGTGTTTTGAACGCGGGTAAGCGGGCTTACGAATCGCGTCTGTAAGCTCTTCGCCGTGGAACGAGCAAATATGAAAGAGACTGGTGAGCGTAACTTTCAGCTTGATAATTGTAAGTCAAGCAAGGGGTTGTAAATAGAGAATTGGCTGGCTGTAAATAGAGAATTGGCTGGCTGTAAATAGAGAATTGGCTGGCTGTAAATAGAGAATTGGCTGGCTGTAAATAGAGAATTGGCTGGCTGTAAATAGAGAATTGGCTGGCTGTAAATAGAGAATTGGCTGGCTGTAAATAGAGAATTGGGTGTAAATAGAGAATTGGGTGGCAGTAAATAGAGAATTGGCTGGCTGTAAATAGAGAATTGGCTGGCTGTAAATAGAGAATTGGGTGTAAATAGAGAATTGGCTGGCTGTAAATAGAGAATTGGCTGGCTGTAAATAGAGAATTGGGTGGCTGTAAATAGAGAATTGGCTGGCTGTAATGTAAGAAAATCGAGTGAATATCAAAATTTGATTAACATTTGTGTTAAAGGTAATAATTATGTTACATACAATAATTATGTTACAGATAATATTTATGCTACAGATAAGTTATTTTACAGGTAATAGTTATTTTACAGAAAATTGTTATTTTACAGATAATAATTTTGTTACAGATTGTAATTATTATACAGATAATAGTTATGTTAAGGATAATTACACAGAAATATCAATTGTTGGGGAACTATTGGGGTCACGAAGACAGTACATCAACAGCTTCATCATTAATTATTAGCACTCATACATCTCAGAATGGTAACTATAGTTTTCTTATGTTGTCGCGTGTGCTCTCAACTCCCTTATCCTACACTTCTGTGAGCGACAATCAATACCTCAAGAATTTTGATGTAAAGTTATGGATAATAATTGTGGTAAAGGAGATTTGGAAGCAGACCGCCTTGCGCTGGTTTTCATACAGTGATATGAGTGCCGGTCATTCAGAAAGTAATGACAAAGCATGGGCGGCCATGTTTCGCCATCTCACACGATCACCAGAGTCGTGGATCAGCTCTGTGTTCGTGTCTCGACCATACCACGTGGCCAAGCCATGCATATATTTATTTCTTTGCCTTCCTCTTGTTCTTTTCCCCTCAATCTTGCTAGTTGTCACCCAGAAATCATGTTTCGTCATTTAATAGACATTGACAAACTACTGAACATAAACTTACCAAGAATTCACAGACAACCCAAAATATGCCGAGGTTGACTATGGCGTCCGTTAAGGGATATGCAACTAACTTAACGTAAAGATAATACTTATGGCCGGTCTCCGTGGCCAAAGGCTTGCGAACGCGGTTCGTGAGCCGCTTACCAGGCGTTCGAAACCCAGCCGTGACCGATTTGTGCAGCAGGCCGTTCCGCGTTGTGTCATAACGTGTTGGTATGGGAGCCGGTCGTTCAGAAAGCAATGGCAAACTACTGAACGTAGAATTTGCCTAGTACATTAACAGCAGCTAAAAAATTCTGGTGTTGACTGCAACGCCCTGCAAGGGCTATGCACCATTTAAAAAAAAATACTTATGGCAAATGGTGAGGGAAACCAACAGACACGGGGTGGGCGGAACGGTCAGGGAAACAGGAAGTCAGTAAACAAGGGGATATGGAGAGGACAAGGATACAGGAAGCTAGCAGGTACAGGAATGGAGGAGAGGTCAAGGATACAGGAAGTCAGCATAAACGGGGATGTCGGAGAGGTCAAGGATACAGGAAGTCAGCATACACGGGGATGGCGGAGAGGTCAAGGATACAGGAAGTCAGCAGACACAAGGATGGCGGAGAGGTCATGGATACAGGAAATCAATAGACACTTGGATGGCGGAGAGGTCATGGATACAGGAAATCAATAGACACTTGGATGGCGGAGAGATCAGGGATACAGGAAGTTAGATATACGAAGATGGCGGAGAGGACAGGGATACAGGAAATCAACAGACACGGGGATAGTGGAGAGGTCAGGGATACAGGAAGTCAGCAGACACGGGGATGGCGGAGAGGACAGGGATACAGGAAGTTAAATATACGAAGATGGCGGAGAGGACAGGGATATAGGAAGTCAGCAGACACGGGGATAGTGGAGAGGTCAGGGACACAGGAAGTTAGATATACAAAGATGGCGGAGAGGACAGGGATACAGAAAGTCAGCAGACACGGGGATAGTGGAGAGGTCAGGGATACAGGAAGTTAGATATATGAAGATGGCGGAGAGGACAGGGATACAGGAAGTCAGCTGACACGGGGATAGTGGAGAGGTCAGGGATACAGGAAGCCAGCAGACACGGGGATGGCGGAGAGGTCAGGGATACAGGAAGTCAGCAGACACGGGGATAGTGGAGAGGTCAGGGATACAGGAAGTCAGCAGACACGGGGATAGTGGAGAGGTCAGGGATACAGGAAGTCAGCAGACACGGGGATAGTGGAGAGGACAGGTATACAGGAAGTCAGCAGACACGGGGATGGCGGAGAGGTCAGGGATGTGTGTTAGCAACAGAGAAAACACGTATCGACACGCGTCATCTTCTTCAGTAATTGCCAGCCTCGTTCTCTGAAAGTTTTTGGTCCGTTTTCTGACTGCAGATGGGGAGTGCCGTTTTTCTGGAAAACTCCGGAACTGATCGCTGCAGCCACGGAGTTCCTACTGTGTTGCAAGATGCTCTCGGCAGGTGGCTGAGAGAGACTGAGCCAGACGGAGGTCAAACTCAGTGCAGTGAAGTTAGCCCTCTTGCTTTTAACCTAAACCTTATGTTTAACTGTTAAGCTAGTCAGATCTCTCTCTCTCTCTCTCTCTCTCTCTCTCTCTCTCTCTCTCTCCCTCTCTCTCTCTCTCTCTCTCTATCTATCTATCTCTGTCTGTCTCTCTCTCTCTCTCTCTCTCTCTCTCTCTCTCTCTCTCTCTCTCTCTCTCTCTCTCTCTCTCTCTGTGGAATTTGTCCCTTTGTCGATGTTGTAGGGAAGATGTATGACGCATTCAAACGTCGCTTGCCTGAGCAGTGGCAACTCTGTGTACAGTCTCAGACATGCGGTTAACTCCGGTAGATACAAATCATTTGCCTTACAGGGACTAGAACCCTGGACCAGTGACTGCGATACAGCACACCTGCCGCTCGGCCACGTGTTCTCTCTATCTGAAACCCCAGTGTCGTACTACCAAACGGCTGCCTCGACAATGCTGTGTACACTACTGTATCCAGCCAACGGCGTCCGACAGCTGTTTCCGGTTGTCACCGACGAAGACGTGTGGAAGCGTTAGCCGTGACTCGCTGTCGTCGTCGTCTGTTGTTAACGATCTTCATCTGTCTCTAATCTGTCATGTCATTACCTAAGTGGGTTCCCTTCTACAAGCTCCCCCGTTGTTTTATTGCACTTGTGGCTGGGCTACCAGCAAAATAGATGTCTGCACTTAGTAACCTACGGCTTGACTGCCTGTGTTGTATTGAAAGCGATATTCATTTTTGTGAAAACGTTCTATTATCGCGTCAACAGACAATAGCCAACGCCTACTTACAATGGCATTAGGGATTAGTGAAGATTATCGTCATTGCACATGTCCATGGGGGATCCGTTCTCCTGCCTAATATCTTCTCCAGCGTAGATTGCACCACTTCGTGCTCCGTGGCGTTGAGCTTACGGACGCAGTTCATAATCTCGCATACCCGCGTTCGAAACACACAGTGGCGGGAGATTTGGTAGTAGACTGCCTTGTGTTGTTTTGTATGAGTGCCGGTCGTTCAGAAAGCAATGGCAAACTACTGAACGTAAACTTGCCAAGAGATCAAACCAGCAAACAGTGCTGGTGTTGACTGCACTCGTCCTGTAAAGGACATGCAACCAACTTAACTGTCTTGATTAACCAAAGGTCGTGTGCCCCTGAGAGAAAGTTCATATATGGTGGCTCCCCACTTCACCCCCGTCCTCATCACTCTAAACAAGGAAGCGGATTTCCAAGCTGCCTGTCCCGCATCTTAAAACGTATGTGTGCCTTATTAACATCTAGAGAGATTATCAATGCATTAAAAATGTGTCAGGTACGATGTATATTCAACACTGCTGTATGGCGCGGAAGCCTGGGCAATGAAAAAGCAATTAGAAAGTTGAATAGAGGCCATGGAGATGTGGATATACAGAAGACAATGTCGTAATTTATTGGCGGGAAAAAATACAGAGGTTCTATAAAACTGGGAATGAAAAGACAGCTGATGAAAGAAATGAAAAAGAGGCAAGTGAAATATTTCGGCTACGTTAAAAGGCATCAAGCTTTTAAAAATCATACTGGAGGGCAAGCGAGCAAGAGGTAGACAACGATGCATGTGGGAAGATAACATCAAGAGTTGGACGAACATCAATCTGACAGAATGGACAATCAAGGCAAGAAACAGATAGTGTTGGAGATCCATTGCAGCCAACCTTTAGTGTGGAGACGGCACCTGATTGATTTTGCCTTAAGTATACAAGTCTCCGTGGCCAAGAGGTTAACCCGTCTGTATCATTCCCAGAAGGTCGTGGGCTCGAGTTCGGTTCCTGTCATTCAGTTCTCGTTTGTAGCTGCTTTCGAAGACCACTGGGCTTCGGAACTGGAGCTACGGATTTCGTGCCCCGTGCGACGCTGTCGACAGACGGTTGGCTGCTCTAGGGACAGACACCGAGCCAACAAGGGTGACACCCGGCACAGTGAAGTGGCTTCTCTTGTCGCATAACCCTCTTCTGTGTCTTGTTCGACATGTTGGTTATTCATACATTGTTGGGGTGGTTGATGTGTGGCTGTCTTGATCTTCCACGCATGTCTTCACAGCGTTTGCCGCTCCTTTGTCATTATCTCAGGAGACTTGGGCGTCGTCTCTGGGGCTACGGATTTCGTGCTTTGGGCGGCGTTTTCGGTGGGTCACCCTGCGGAAAGAGACCGAGCCGTATGGGATAAAATCCGGGTCAATTAAGTCTTTCTGGTGACTGCTGCTTCAATCGGCGATGAACTGTATTTTCCGTGCAGGACTTATGTGTTGGCATTTTGACGGCGGCATTATGCACAGTGTACCTGTGCGGGCTGTTGGCTTGCCAAGACTCCTGTCTTTTCCACTTTTCACATTGGACAGTGAGGGGCATTTTGTGTGATATTCACTGGCACAGGAACAGAGCATAATGGGGACGACCTGTTGCCGTCAAGTTAGAATCACGACTAACTGACTGACTGACTGACTAATAATCGAACTAAACTGAAACTGCCATTACTATCTACAGTAGCTTGAGGTGTAGGACGGGGGGTGGGGGGTGATTCTTGAGACTGAGGAATGAAGGCCGCCTGACTAGTGTAGTCGCCGCGAACTGTGCAGGTTAGAGGTTGTATTCCTGTCGTCCCAGACAGATAAACATCAATGACCTTACCGAAGATTCGAACCCGGTTCTCCCGAATGAGTTCAACCCCAAAAGATCTTGCTTCCGCCCAATCAGCCGAGGCATTGTTGTGTATAAATAAGATCGCACAGCCACGCAACCCAACCCGCCACAACTGCCACCAGGGGGCGCTGTTTAGTATTATAGGATTATCTGGTTTAGTGCATCTACATGTGGCCTTGGCACGGCACGCGCAGATCTCGTGCGCAAGAGCACATAATTCCCAGCCAACAGCCAGGACCACAACTTAAGACATGGGCGCTAATGCCATCTTGCCTCCAGAACCTAGCCCCCGTCGTAACAGATGGCGCGCGGCAACAGCCTCGACACACCAACTGCACGAGGCTATGAGAATCTGGTGACTAGTTGTAAATATTACTCATTTCCGCTCTAACCGGCTTACCTCGTAGCTGCCGTATTTGGCGAGCTGGCAAATGCAAGACAGATTATAAATTAGCCAAATTTCGTCTATAAATTGTGATTTACTGACTATAAATTTTGCCAAAGTAACCTAGTAAGTACAGAGAATTCCACTTTATGAAAGATTCAATAGCAAATAAGACTGCGTGGAGTTTGGTCACATCTGTGTTGAAAAGCATCAAATTTTAATTCATTTTATTGCATGTTATTTTTTACCATAAACGAGAGAACTATGGCAAGCAACAGTTGTTTGTCTTCCGTTGACCGTGTTGATTGGGGATTTATGATGTTGAATCTGGGAATCGGTATAATTACATCGGCCTAGTCCAACCTCATTTTACGATGTGAGTGGTCCAGCTAAGACTCTGCCACATAAGCGCGGGAACCCCGCAGGGAATCTTGTCATTGATTGGGTGTAAGTTTTCGCTATTTTGCATAAATTAAGCCAGAATTTTGTGAAATATGAAGCTTTATGTACACGCAAATGAAAACCAAACTTTTGATCCTCTTGGTTGTGGCATATTTACAACAAGAAATACTAACAAGAAAAAGTTGATAATTTATTTTGTTGTCGTATTGTTAATTCTTGTATTTGTTCTGCTGCGAGTTTTTTTTGTAACGATTTTATGATCGTAGAAATTGTGATCTGTCGATTCAATATTTACACAATTTGAAGTGTATATTTTACCCAATAAAATCTAGAATTGTAGAGGATTAAGATTTTATGACCCATCTCTGGGTTGGTATAATTTGTGGGTTCGGTTGTAACCAGGGTTCATTTGCAGACAGCGCACGGGACCAGGCAGATATGAGAAAACTGTGGACAGGTCTAGATTAGTGGTACAGTGCCATTCTAGGTGGGTGTTCGCGCAGTGCAGGGACTTTGTCAGTGATCGTGTGCGTCAGGCAACGGACTCAATCGCGAGGTATTATGTACAAAATATCTTCACGGCATTCACATAATAATACGTGCAACGACGACGACAACAATAACAACAACAGCAATAATAATAATAATAATAATAATAATAATAATAATAATAATAATAATAATAATAATTGAATGACAAAGACACAAACAGGTTGCACGATTTCTTGCCTGGCATATTTCGCTGCTTCTCATCAGGTACATACTGCAGAAATAACACAACATAAACTAATTAGATAACTCCTTCAATCTGAAATATAACATACTTATTCACATAGTATTTACTAATCGTAATAGTAGTAGTAACAGCAGCAGCAGCAGCACTAGTAGTAGTAGTAGTAGTAGTAGTAGTAGTAGTAGTAGTAGTAGTAGTAGTAGTAGTAGTAGTAGTAGTAGTATCAGCAGTTCTAGTAGACGTAGTAGTTCTTGTTATTGTTGTTGCTGCTGCTTCTGTAATCGTACTAGAAGTAATATTAGTAGTAGTTATTGTCGTTGTAATAGTAGTAGCTGTAATACTGATATTATGTGTTTTGTTGTTTCCTAGATAAAACTATACATAAACCACAACCAAATAAAATCGCGCGCGCATGTGATTATACGATCTGATCTGCGCGCGGACAAACGCGCAAGGTCATTGTATTTGTGTAACTCTGTATTTATTGCAATAACAAAGAAATCAGGAGCCTTGGAATGTGATCAACATAGAACAATTATGAGTCAAATCACGAAGATTTTGCTAAGAATTATCATACAAAGAGTTAGGAAGAAAATACAGCCTGAAATAGGAGAACATTGTGGGTTTGTAGAAGGCAAGGGTACAGTAAATGCTGTGTCTATACTGAGAGCAGTAATTGAACTTTCTATAGAAGTAAACAAAGATCTACACCTTTGCTTTATTGACTACACAAATGCTTTCAATAAAGTGAAACATATCGACATGATAAGGATGCTTGAAGATCTACAAATTGATGGAAAAGACCTTAGACTTGTAAGAAACATATATTGGAAACATCAAGCTGCCATAAGAGTTGATAATGAAGTAGGTCAATACCAGCCTATTAAGAGAGGTGTGAGACAGGGATGTGCAATGTCTCCAGATTTTGCCTGTACAGCGAAAATATTTTCAGAAATATAGAAGATATGGAAGGAATCAACACTGCAGGAAGACGCATCGAAGATGCAATGAACAGGACCTGCAACATTTAGTAGATGCGATTGTTACACACAGTGAACAACTAGGGTTAGAATTGAATTGTAAGAAGACACTGATTATGGTCGTCACTGGGAAGAACGAAAAACCACAATGTAATTAATATACACGTAAATGGGCATATTCTTAAACAAGTGAATTGGTACAGTTATCTCGGAACAGTCATAACATCTTATGGGAGATGCCTTGAAGAAATTAGAACAATAATTGCCATTGCGAAGGTAGCCTATGCAAGATGAAAGACATACTGACCAATAAAAAGATATCAATTGAAACGAGAAAAAGAGTGTTGAAGTGCTACATAGAATCTGTACTTTTGTATCGATGTGAAGCGTGGACAATGAGCAGACAAGCTGAAAAACATCTGATGGCTGTGGAAATGTGGTTTCTGTGGGGAAATGCAAAGAATACCATGGACAAACAGAAACACCAATGAGCAAGTCATTCAAGAAACAAATGAAGATCGTAAACTGATTAGAGACATTAGACGTAGACAGTGAATATTTGTTGGGCATGTTATGAGAAGAAATGAATTGGAGAGCTTGGTGACAACTGGCAAGATCGAAGGGAACAGACCAAGAGGAAGACAGAGAAGTAAATACCTGGTTGGCTTGGCACATGGCATGGTCGAGACAGAAACACGGAGCTGATCCACGACTCTGGTGATCGAGTGAGATGGCAAAACATGACCGCCCATGAGTATCGGCATGGCACATGATGGATGGATCCCACAGTTGAATGCTAGTGTCTTCATGTACAGCGAGGAAGAGAGTTGCAGCCTCAGTTCATAAGGTCGCGACTAGTTTTCTTTACACTGAAACCCATCGTGGGTTTGATAAATAAGCGATGATACATGCTTTATTCGCTTGTCTATAAATGTGCTGATTATTATGTTCATATATATGTTCATTTATTCGGCTTGTAAATCTATTCATTAGGTTGTCTGTAAACATGTTCATGTATTTATAGGTAAATATGTTTATTTATTTGAAGCTAGTTTGTTCATTTACTTGTCAGTAAATCTGTTTATTTATGAGTAATTAAATCTGTTCATTTATTTGTCTGCAAATTTTCTCATTTATTTGTCGTTAAATTTGTTCAATTATTTCATGGTATATTTTACTTATTTTTGTTCATTTTCTTGTTAGTTAACCTGTTCATTTACTCGACAGTAAACTTGTGAATATAAGTAACAGTACATCTGGGAATTTAATTGTCTGTGTATCTTTTCCTTCTCCGCAAACCTGTTTATTCATTGACTTGTCTGTAAACATGTTCATTTATTTCTGGTTATATTTTACTTATTTCTGTTCATTGACTTGTCTGTAAACATGTTCGTTTATTTCTGGTTATATTTTACTTATTTCTGTTCATTGACTTGTATGTACATATGTTCATTTATTTCTGGTTATATGTTACTTATTTCTGTTCATTGACTTATCTGTGAACATGTTCATTTAATTATCGGTACATCTGTTCAACTAGCGCTCCCTAAATCTGTTTATTTATTAACAATATCCCAATTGTAACTTTATGAACATTTGTGAAAATGTTCACATGAACACACTGGCTCATGTATCACTATTTTGCCAGCTCCCACTTTCGCGTATTTGTTCGTCAGTCGGTTCATTTAGTCATGTGTTTATTTGTTCAGACGTTCGGGTAGTTCATTGTCTTCCCCGTTCTATGGTTACTTAGTTGTCTCTCTAACTGCTGAAATATTCCTTTGTTCTCGTCCTTGTTTGTCTGTGTGAGTGTCGATTTTGTCGGTAGTTATTTATTTGTCTATCTAATGTCACTATTTAATTATGTGTCTATCTAATGTCACTATTTAATTTATTTGTCTATCTAATATCACTATTTATTAATTTGTCTATCTAATGTAACTATTTATTTATTTGTCTATTTAATGTCACTAGTTAATTTATTTGTCTATCTATTGTCACTATTTACGTATTTGTCTATCTATTGTCACTATTTACTTATTTGTAATGTCACTATTTATGTATTTGTCTAATGTCACTATTAATTTATTTGTCTATCTAATGTCAGTATTTAATTTATTTGTCTATCTAATGTCAGTATTTAATTTATTTGTCTATCTAATGTCAGTATTTAATTTATTTGTCTATCTAATGTCACTATTAATTTATTTGTCTATCTAATGTCAGTATTTAATTTATTTGTCTATCTAATGTCAGTATTTAATTTATTTGTCTATCTAATGTCAGTATTTAATTTATTTGTCTATCTAATGTCACTATTAATTTATTTGTCTATCTATTGTCACTATTTACTTATTTATCTATCTAATGTCACTAATTACTTATTTGTCTATCTAATGTCACTATTTGCCGGTCTCTCTGGCTGAGGGGTTACACCACTTTCTCCGTAATCCCGTTTATCCACGCAGGGTCTCGCAGCGAGACGAGAATTGGAAGCTGTTCGACCCGCGCTCGTGACTTGCAGGATAATGAGCCGGCCGCTCAGAAAGCAATGGCAAACTACTGAGCGTAATTTTGCCAAGAAATCAACATACAGCTGAAAGATACTGATGTTGACAGCGATGTCCTGTAAAGGATATGCAACACAAACAATGTCACTATTTACTTATTTGTCTATCTAATGTAACTATTTACTTATTTGCTTATCTAATATCACTATTTATTTATTTGTCTATCTAATATCACTGTTTATTTATTTGTCTATCTAATGTCACTATTGTTGTCTGTGTCTGTCTAATGATGCTATTCACTTGTCCTTCTCATGTCCCCAATAACTTGTCCCTCTCATGTCCCTAGTCACCCACCAGTATTCCCTCAGATTTTACTATAGCCAAAGTGCCCCAGTTACAAGTTATCGGGGATCCGACCTCGACTGTTGTTGTTATTGTTTTTTTCTTTTGTTTTTTTCGCAACAATCTATTCTCTTACTGCAGGGGTGGGAAAACTTGTTGTGCACAGGGCTACATTGACAACTATAAAGCTATTGGGAGGCCGGATATATATTATGTCCACTTTGTTTACAGCAACATATCACAATAAGTAATTATGAATTATTTATAGGTTATCAAACAGTATAAATATATTAAAATCGATAAATTCGCATTTCAGCATTACATTACGAAGGTCAAAGACTGTTTAGCAAAAATAAAAATTAGAAAGAAATTTAACAAAAATGTTAAAACAATCAAAAAGGTACGTGAAATTCTGTAAAATTCAACAAAATAATTTAAAAACGACGTAAAATGTTTTATTTCTGAATGTCCTCGAGGGCCGCATAAAATCAGTTACCGAGCCGCATGCCGTATGTCCGCCCCTGCCTTACTGGACTTAAACGCAGAAGCCACAGACAATATGTTGCAGGATTTATTGCCTGGCATATTTCGCTGCATCTCGTCAGATACATACTGCAGAGTTATATATCATATGCAGTTAATAATAATACATTGGCTGAAACATTAACACACATAGTCACAGACATTGGTCGAGTATGGAACATCTGCTAAAACACATAGTCACAGGCATTGGTCGAGTATGGAACATCTGCTAAAACACATAGTCACAGGCATTGGTCGAGTATGGAACATCTGCTAAAACACATAGTCACAGGCATTGGTCGAGTATGGAACATCTGCTAAAACACATAGTCACAGGCATTGGTCGAGTATGGAACATCTGCTAAAACACATAGTCACAGGCATTGGTCGAGTATGGAACATCTGTTATCCCCGCGGTCAGTTCACATTTCACGCCAACGTTTTCATTGACACACTTAAATGAATAAATGCCATGGGATAATTAATCCTCTTAAGCAATTGCCCGTACCTGCCGTAGGCTTATATATCACCGAAATGTTGTCACTGCTTTATAATACTGTTATAATTTCTTATTTGCCTGTAAATTTTACGTTATTATTATCGTTGTTATTTTTACACTGTGGTTTCCGTTTGCCAGTTTGCGTTCGTTGTAAGGTACGTACGCTGTGTCTGTGAGTTCGTTGTAAGGTGTGTACATTGTGTCTGTTTATTATTTCTCACTATTTAGCAGGAGTCATACAAACTTAACTGTTGTGTGTTCACCCTACAGCCGTTACTACTCACATCGATAGATAGCTGTTTCGTACCAATGTCGTATTATTACCACATGCTATTGCAGACAATATCCTTGCTATTTGCTTAACTTATATTGATTATGTGACCATATTCCATTATTCTACTCCTAGATTAGCCCCGCCCACAAGTTGAACTGTCTATGACCGCCAATGCAGCAACGCCATCCCCGTGGCCTGTAGGAACAATGTCATCTGAGCGGCAGCAACAACAACACCAGCAACCACAACCGACCGACGCCAGGTACCTCATATCACCATACGACAACCCCAAGCTAAGAATGGCTGCAGCGACAGCGGCATCTTTTCCTTACTTCATGCCCGCCTCCACAGCGATGACGGCCCACATCAACGACTACGCCAATGGGCACGGGATCAACCAGGCCGCAGCCATTGCCCTGGTTTCCCAACCCCACGCCTCCTTCTTCTCGGGCCTACAGCTCAACTCGCACGTCATGTCATCGGCGTTGCTCAAAGGACTCGGGAGGAACTTGCCGCTGCTGCACCCAGACTTCATATCCCACCCCGGGGATGTATACGCCGCTGCACTGAGAGGGGTGGGCCTGGTCAGCCCCGAGGCCCTGGACGCAGATGTCAAAGACGACCCCAAGGCGGAGCTGGAGGGTCTGGAGTTGTGGAAGAAGTTCCACAGCATCGGCACGGAGATGGTCATCACGAAATCTGGCAGGTAAGGTCTTGGGCTAGGTCAGCTACTGACTCGCACATCCTGTAGACTGACTCCTTCCACAGACTGACTCCATCCAAAAACTGACTCCATCCACAGACTGACTCCTTCCATAGACTGACTCCTTCCACAGACTGACTCCATCCATAAACTGACTCCATCCACAGACTGACTCCTTCCATAGACTGACTCCTTCCATAGACTGACTCCTTCCATAGACTGACTCATTCCATAGACTGACTCCTTCCACAGACTGACTCCTTCCACAGACTGACTCCTTCCATAGACTGACTCCTTCCATAGACTGACTCCTTCCACAGACTGACTCCTTCCACAGACTGACTCCTTCCATAGACTGACTCCTTCCATAGATTGACTCATACCACAGACTGACTCCTGACGCCTTCCATAGATTGACTCATACCATAGACTGACTCCTTCCATAGATTGACTCATACCACAGACTGACTCCTTCCATAGACTGACTCATACCGACTTAGACTGACTCATTCCACGGACTGACTCCTTCCATAGACTTGACTCCTTCCATAGACTGACTCATACCACAGACTGACTTAGACTGACTCATTCCTTGGACTGATTCCTTCCATAGACTGACTCCTTCCATATACTGACTCATACCACAGACTGGCTCATTCCACGGACTGACTCCTTCCATAGACTGACTCATACCACAGACTGGCTTAGACTGATTCATTCCACGGACTGACTCCTTCCATAGACTGACTAATACCACAGACTGACTTATTCCTAAACGTATTCGATAGACTAATTCTACGGTCTGACTAATTCGATATGCTAACTCATCTCATAGAATGACTCATCTTATGGACTGACCCATCTCAAAGATTGACTAATCTTTTAGCCTGACGCATTCCACGGAATGAGTTATTCCTAAACTCATTCGATAGAGTAATCCCATGGTCTAATTCGACAGACTGACTCATCTCGCAGATCACCCGCTTATCTGTGTACGTCATCATCAACACCACAGCCACCAATATCACCACCACCAGTATCACTACTACTACTACTACTACTACTACTACTACTACTACTACTACTACTACTACTACTACTACTACTACTACTACTACCATCACCACCACCGCTACTACTACCACCACCACCACCGCCACTACTACTACTACTACTACTACTACTACTACTACTACTACTACTACTACTACCACCACCACCGCTACTACTACCACCACCACCACCGCCACTACTACTACTACTACTACTACTACTACTACTACTACTACTACTACTGCTACTACTACTACCACCATCACCATCACCGCTACTACTACTACTACTACTACTACTACTACTACTACTACTACTACTACTACTACTACTACTGCCACTACCACCACCACTACTACTAGTACTACTACTACTACTACCATCACCACCACCGCTACTACTACTACTACTACTACTACTACTACTACTACTACTACTACTACTACTACTACTACTGCTACTACTACTACTACTACTACTACTACTACTACTACTACCGCCAACACTACTAATACTAGTACCACCACCACCACTACTACTAACGTTATCATCATCACCACCACGGTAGGCCAGGCGGTGAGTTGATGTCAGACACCAGATTTGACAAACCCCAAAATAAATACACAAGTTCAAGGGGGAAAGAGATACGTCTGTGACTGCACGGCCTTGGTGTCGACCAATGGGCACCGGTAATTGCATGTCCACATCAGCCACTGAGTCGCGCTTGGTAAAGGGTATATGGATATAACACACACGTCCAATATATTACCTTGGAGAGAGTCCCTTTACTCCACAGGCACCTGATGATGATGATTCTGACAACATTACATTTTTTTTTTCTCTCCCGAATAATCAATCCGGCGAGTAGTTTAGTCAGACAGTCAGCCATAATCAGTCAACCATAAGTCAGGCGGCCCGTTATGGTACACACATCAAACGTTACCCTTTCCCCCACTCCCCCCACCAGTGTGATCATCAAAGCGCGGTACTCGTGTCCCGACCACAGAACACTGCACGTGCTCCCTGGTCGACCCACACGCCAGCGGCGCCAGCCCTCGACACAGCTCGGTTGCTGCTTGTTCATGTCCGGGCTTTCCCCACCCGTCTGTTGTATAGCCTCGCATATGTTTATACCCGGGGTCGCTCATTTCTTGCCAGAGCATTCGCTCGCTTTGAACTCCAGCGTAATCCATGCACGTGCTATTATTTCTCGTGCACTAGACTGATTTTTGTGCGTGGATTAAGTTTCCCTATTACCAGTGCCCATAGCCATCAGGCGAATCCACACCGACTTCTGAAATTCTTGTAATTTACCTCGCCAAGTCAAGGACGAGAAGTCAACATTTTAGTCCAACTGTCCGGTGTAGGGGTTGAACCCGCTAACTAGGCATCAGCACACTGGATGTTTCAGAGTGAATATTTGTATCCATTCGGTCACGCTGGCCTCCAATCTGCATGTCTGAGTGGCTATCTGTGTGTTTTTCTGTCTGTTTTGTCTGTTTGTGTGTTTTGTCTGTCCGTGTGTTTTGTCTGTCTGCCTGTTTGCACGAGAACGCGTCTGTCTGTCTTCCTGCCTGTCAGTCTCTCCTCTCGTCCGTCTACGTGGGTGCGCGCGTATATGTCTGTCCGCCCGCCTGAGTGCGTATCTGCCTGCTTCTCTGTCTGTCTGTGTGCCTACCTGTCTGTTTGTTAGGAAGACTGACTGACAAACAAGAACAAGGAAGAAACTACATGCACCCCACCCCAGGACAAGTCTATTCCGGGAAGTCTATTTGAAGTGCTACAGAAGCGCCAATGAGTTCTATAATTACCATACCAGGATTCGAACCTTGACCCCTACACATGAGGATAGCGTCTGACTGCAAGAACAAATGTACCACCCCCCCCCCCCCCCCACAAGTGGCCAAATCAACACGCCATACCTCGAAGCACACTGAGTGCCTACAGCGAGGCGCTGTCCTTATTTGGAGGTGACAGGTTCGCATCCCGACCTTCGCAAACAGTTTTCATGTTGTCTAGCGTGTTCTCTAACCTCTACATTTTTATTCTACTTCTATGAGCAACAATCAATACTTGGGAATTTGTGTATGTTTTATCTAAGCGACCTCCAGGGTTTCACATCAATACACATGTATCTAGTAAACTTACTCACAGATTACCAATAAGCGTTTTAATGTACGCATGTTTCGTATAAAAAAGATAGTTATGGTAAATTTAACATATAAAGCGATATAGACAGCGACAGCACTAAAATATTTATAGATATAAATTCAAACAAATATGCCCGACATTGAACGAGCCTGGCGCCATATATCCTAAATACATCACTTCAACATGGCGGAACTGACAGCTTTGTTTCAGTGCTATTCCTCGCATGGCTGCAAGTGGCATGGGACTGTTAAGTGGTGACCTCCCTTGAATCAAGGGCGAGCATTTAGTAAAACTCGCGTCCAGAGTTATCTTTCATTTGCATTGGAGCATTATATTGATTACTGCAACCATCTTGTTCCAAAGGACTGCGCTTATCGTTATTATGCATGGCGGCGGTTCAAATCCCAGGAGACATCCCAAGCTCAGTGCCGAGTTTAACAAAGAGATGAGTAGAGATGCTTCTGATAGCTCCAGCGATTTCAAAGCTAATGTAGCTGGTTCGAAGCCATATCGGTGATCAGATGCAATACTTACATTTGTAGTGTAGGCCGCTCGTTAACGAGTCGTTTAGGAAATAGCTGTAGACTGTCCTTTTCTTTGTCCTTGCTTCAGTCGTGTGCTGAAGTTGTCATTGTCCCGTCAGTTATCTGTACTGTTTTCTGCTCTTCTTGTATGTGCTTGAATAGTCATCATCATCAAGTAATATGCCGGCTGGTATGGGCGATAACGTTTCTTCACTGACTGCGATTTCCGAGAGTATGGACCAGTATGGACTAGTCAAAATTTTGTGGGCATGTTATGAGAAGAAATGAATTGGAGAACTTGGTGACAACTGGCAAGATCGAAGGGAAGAGATCAAGGGGAAGACCAAGAATTAAATACCTGGATGGCTTGGCCACGTGGCATGGTCGAGACAGGAACACGGAGCTGATCCACGACCCTGGTGATCGAGTGAGATGGCAGAACATGACCGCTCACGCTTATCGGCTGGCACATGATGGATGGATGGACCAGTTCATGTTTTGACCACCAGATGTCGTCATTCTCGTCTCTTCCATCCCGTTTCAGGCATTCCTAAGATGTTCATATGTAGTCTGATCATTTCTTATTTGATATTCTCCTATGTGCCAATGTGCTCAAGGCGCCATCATTCCATGTCCCCACTTTCAGCATTGTAAATCTGTTGCTCTCAGTCGCGCGCTGACCGTCTAGAGTCACCTGGTCCATATAACCTTCCCGTTCGGGCTAGGCAGTTCCTATGAACCTTCCGTTATCGTGTGATGTGTATAATTATCATGTACTAGGGATGTAACATCGTGGTTTTCCCTTTCCTTCCACCAGTGTCTTTGTTATTTATCTTCGCTAGTCTGTGTCTACAGAGACGAACCCTACAAGGCCACAGTGAGGATTACAAGGAGTTAAAAGATAAAATGATCAACGTCATTGCATCAGGTTTTATCCGTATGGCTCGGCCTCTTTCCGCAGGGCGTGCTGCCGAAAGCTTCGCACAAAGCACGAACTCCGTAGTTTCAGCGACGACCCCCGGAAATCCCTGAGAAAATCCCACTGATGAATCTGACTACGTGGCCGGAACCAAACACAGCCTTCACAGCGCGAGGCTGGCGGCGTAGGCACTACGTCACTGAGACTGCCGGCAATAGTGGGGAGAAGTTTTGTTGGCCTCCCCTCAAGCACCGACGAACATGTCGCAAAAATGTGTAGGTCTCCCTTGGCCCTCCGACGGACATGTCACAGAATTGTGTTGGTCTCCTCTCACCCGCCGATGGACATGTTACAAAGTTGTGTAGGTCTCCCTTGGCCCTCCGACAGACATGTCACAGAGTTTCGCAGGGCTTCCCTCACCCACCGACGGACATGTCCCAAAGATGTGAATGTCTTTCCAGACCACCTTGCGTTGGTTTCCATACAGTGATATGAGTGCCGGTTGTTCAGAAAGCAATGACAAACTACTGAACGTAAACTTGCCAAGAAATCACAAACAGCTGGTGGGGTTGGCTGCGACGTCCTGTAACGGATATGCAATTAACTTTTTTTTTTTAAATCTTGAATGCGCATGGCCAGTGTTCACGAGTGACCAGTATAACGTCATCTTTGTGTCTATCCAGTATTAGATTATATACAGGTATGGGGTATGGAGGACATCATCTTTGGCCCAGGGGTAGTGAACGTAACCTCACAAACCCGACAGTCCGGGTTCGAAGCCAGGCATAGGCGATGTTAAAGCAGATCGTTCTGCGTTGTTTGTCACAATATTATGAGCGTCGGCTGTAAAGAAACCAATGGCAAACCGCTGAACGTAAATAAGATTGTTTAGAAAATCGCAGTCCATAAATAATAGGGTAGATTGTTATGTCCTGTAAAATAACATGTCACTAACTAACATACAGACGAGGAGAGAAGTGCACAACGGCACCGCTGAATGCGAAGGGATTTGAACCCCTGAGCTCTAAAATGTTACATCAAGAACTACCAATTCACAATTATGCATTGCCCTTTACCGTCGCAGAGTTACAGAAATACCACCATATTTGATCCGCGGAAAATTGCCCATGCAAGCATGTTTCAGTTGCTGATAACAATCGGCCCAGACAAGCAATTATCATCACAGACTACCATCATGACCGCGGGATAATATTACGTGTGGTGTAGTTGGTAGTCACATGAACTGATCCCAGAATGGAACATCTCTGCAGGATGAAAACACCGACAGAGCTACCAAAAACACAGTAGACAACTGGATTCTAGCTGTACCAGTAATTATACGACCGCTCACATTTAGCACAATCCCTCGTACACGCCTCGTGTTTTGCTTGCTGTTTTCCAACTCGCCAGCGGCGCTTTCCAACGTTGTTTATTCGTGGTTGGGTGTAATTTTTTAGCTCCGAGTTTTAAAGTCAGCGCCGTATAAACATTTTTATTACAATAATTAACTCCTGCGTGACACAAGTCAAAAACAACCGCCATCATTTTCTCTTGTGCCGTCTCGCGCCAACCTTTTATCCCACGCTTTTGTCATGGAAATTACTATCTGACTTTTCTGCATAGATCCTCCGGGTGAAGTAAGCGAGGGCTATAATTTGTTTGGTCGTATCAATCACGGAATTGCTATTTTCAAAACACACAATGGCCGTGTATTACCCAGAAGGACCTGTAACATAATCGATGGTTGTCGGGGAATCGCATACCTACCAACCGATGCTTTCATCGGATTGTAGTCAAGTGCGCAAATATGATTGGCCTACCAGAAGGCGCAATTAACTTTGGCGTTATAGCAGTAGCAGACTTCATTTGCCAGCGCACCGGGTCATGAGTCAATCTGGATGCCACTGATTATGCTGTGGTGATACGCCCCTGCCCCAGAGAGCCGTGGTAGGTATATCATTGTCGGGGCAATTAATACTGCCCATTACTTACCATGGCTCGATGCCCGCCGCCGTTGGTGCATGGTGGTTGTCTAGAGGCAGTGGCGTGTCGCTAGTTGTAGAGAGGTGGGTGTGGGCTGTCAGTGGCGTGTCGCTAGTTGTTGAGAGGTGGATGTGGGCTGTCAGTGGCGTGTCGCTAGTTGTTGAGAGGTGGACGTGGGTGTCAGTGGCATGCCGCTAGTTGTTGAGAGGGGGTATATGGGTTGTCAGTGGCGTGTCGCTAGTTGTTGAGAGGGGTTAAATGGGCTGTCAGTGGCGTGTCCTACTCGTTGAGAGGGAGTATATGGGCTGTCAGTGGTGTATCACTAGTTGTTGAAAGGGGGTATATGGGCTGTCAGTGGTGTATCGCTAGTTGTTGAGAGGGAGTACATGGGCTGTCAGTGGCGTGTTCTACTTGTTTAGAGGGGGTATATAGGCTGTCAGTGGCGTGTTCTACTTGTTGAGAGGGAGTATATGAGCTGTTAGTGGCGTATCGCTAGTTGTTGAGAGGGGGTATATGGGCTGTCAGTGGCGTCTCGCTAGCTATTGAGAGGAGTTGGTGGGGGGGGGGGGTATGGGCTATCAGAGGCATGTCACTTGTTGTTGAGAGGAGTTGGGGGGGGGGGGTATGGGCTATCAGAGGCGTGTCGCCATTTGTGGTGGGGGGTGACGGGGTATAAGCTGTCAGAGGCGTGTCGCTTGTTGTTGAGAGGAGTTGGGGGTGAGGAGGTATGGGGCTGTCAGTGGCGTGTCGCTAGTGTTGGGGGGGGGGAATATGGGTTATCAGTGGCGTATCTTAGCTGCTGAGAAGGGGTGGGGAATATGGGTGGTTAGTAGCGTATCGCTAGATGTTGAGCAGGAGCGTGAAGCGATAGCGGCATATCCCTTGTTGTAGAGCAGGGTGGGGAAGGGGTTAATATATGCTGCAGTGGTGTATCCATTGTTCTGGAGTATATGGAATATATGTTTTCAGTGGCGTACAGCTAGTTGCAGATCAGGGGTTGGTATGTGTTTTCAGTGGCGCGTGGCTTGTTTGTAGATCAGGGTAAGAGATGAGCAATGTCAGTTCCGTAACGCTTGTTGTAGATCGGAGGAAGAGAGGGGAGATGTGCTGTCAGTGGGCTATCTACCGAAAATGTTATATAAGGGGGCGGATGTGAGCTCGCAGTAGCGTATCGCTCCCTGGGTGCAGGCGATGGATATTTGTTGTCAGCGGCGTATCCTTAGGTGTAAATAGGATTGGGTGTATGCTAACTCTGGTATACCAGTAATTTTAAAATCAAAATCAGGGAAATCGGTGTCTACTTTCAGTGGCCTGTCACTAAGAAAATGAAATCTTGACAAAACAATACACTATACTTATCAGAAGTGTAACTGATAAAAAGACGACAACCCATACTTTAGTTGGAAAGGAAATGATAAGAGGACAATACGCCATACTTTAGTTAGAGGCTAACATTTCTTCTTCTTCTTCTTCTTCTTCTTCTTCTTCTTCTTCTTCTTCTTCTTCTTCTTCTTCTTCTTCTTCTTCTTCTTCGCTCACCCTCAGATGCCAACTTAAGTATGTTGAAACCCTCCTAGAGTTTGTCCTCGACTGGAGAGGGTGTAAGCTAAAATAGTTGTCTCTGTTCTGTACATGTTGGACACTCTTGTAAATGATAACAAGAAATTACATACTTTAGTGTGAAGAGTAAACGATAACATTCAAATATACTTTAGTGTGAAGAGTAACTGATAACATTCAGATATATAATACTTTAGTTTGAAGAGTAAATGATAACTTTCAGATATAATTTAGTTTGAAGAATAAATGATAACTTTCAGATATACTTTAGTTTGAAGAGTAAATGATAACATCCAGAAATACTTTAGTTAGAAAAAGACAGACAGACGAACCTACCAACTATTGGGTTCTGAGCCTCCCCCCCCCCCCCCCCCCCCCCCACCTTTTCCACTCATGAAGCAAACATCCGACACTGCCGTGTGCGAGAGACTAACCCCGTCTGAACGTGTAGAAGTCCTGAGACTTTACTGATGGCGTCAGTGTTTAGACCGACTCTCCGCTACTCCTGCCGCCGGTAGGTAAATTCCCGGGCCAACCGGTAACGCTTACCGAGTAATGTCTACCTTTTGCCATGGTGGCCATGTTTGTGAAGTGGAAGCGACGTGTGCGGTAGGCGCCAGCTTTCAGCATCGCACCGGCAGGTCATGTGCCTCTGGTATACCTCCTCGCCATGTCTACCTGTCATAAGCGCTTAGTGACCTTTTCCGTGGAATATCTAGGGAATATCTAGCACATGATCGCCCCGGCAGGTGGGAAAGTAAAGCGGTCTCAGCTCTAGAATCCACTATCATCATGTGGGAAGACCTCTGCAGAGCGTCGCTGTCATCATTATCCTACGTAAAAATCTAAGATTCTTTGTCGGGTGGCCTGGTTTGCAAATGTTCATGCTTCCTTGCTTGCTTGTGTTCACTGGCTGTCAACTCCAGCGAAAGTTCCTGTATGTCGGGTGAGGACAACCTGTTGACCAACATCAGTGTAATGTCATACAGGACCTGAGGTTTGCGTGAGTATCCGTTGTCCCATGTCTGGCTTATTGGTGTGCAGACTGGTGGTTCCTCACCGTGCAAGCAGATACTCTCCGACTTGGGAAGAATTAAGTGATCCTACTACGCTAGCCAGGACCCTGACGGAACCTGTTGGCCAGGACGCACAACTAGGATGTGTTAGTAGGTCTTGGCCAGTATAGAACCTGGTCCTCGTGCCTTGGAAACACCTCAGCGTCCCGCAAATGTTCATACATAGAGTGTCTTTGATGTCATGTGACCTCTGGCGTGCTAGTCGACCCTCGCTGTTTCATCCACAAACCCCGCCTTGTATTACCGTTATTTATAAATTCATCCACCATGTGCCATAAGCATGCGCGGTCATGTTTCGCTAACTCACGCAATCACCAAAGTCGTGGATCAGCCCTTTGTTCTTGTCTCGACCATACCACGTGGCCAAGCCACCTGAGTATTTACTTCTCTGCCTTCCCCTTGTTATTTTCCCCTCAATCTTGAGAGTTGTCACCAAGTTCTCCAATTGATTTTATTTCTAAATAGCCGAGTCCAAATAAATTTTTAAAAGAAAAGAACACACACACACACACACACACACACACACACACACACACACATACACACACACACACACACTGACTGACTGACTGATAAGGTCGGCGTATGGAAAAATACACAGAGACGAGGACAAGCGGGGACAAGTCAGCTTGTCCACAAACAATACTTGAGCCATTATCTGCAGCGACCAGTCTCGTGAGCACTGTTTGCCGGCGATTATACAAAAACAAGCGACATTAAGTGCTACCCGGAAGTGTACGTGTGAATGCAGGTTGCGATAACCAATCTTCACGAGTGAAGACTGTAGACATGATGCTGTGCCGCCTCCTCGCATCTCAGACGCCGAGCGCGCCACTTCATATTGCCGCGTTTTGGCGCCTGGTACGGCAGAAAGAGAGGTGTTGAAACAGTGGAGAGCTATGGGTCACTTCTCACCAAGAGCGCATACTTACAGGACATCCTTGAGTAACAGGACTTTGTATCGGCTTATCTAGCGCGGGCCAGCGCTGGCCACTTGAAGGACATTGTCTGAGGGACAAGTCGGCCGCCACTTGAAGGGGTATTATGTGAGGGGCACGTCGGCAGCCACTTGAGGATACTGGCCGGTGACGTAGTTTGTTTATCTGTATGGAAAACAATAGTCGCTCTCGTCTCTCTCTCTCTCTCTCTCTCTCTCTCTCTCTCTCTCTCTCTCTCTCTCTCTCGCCCTCCCTCCCTATATATATATATATATATATATATATATATATATATATATATATATATATGTGTGTGTGTGTGTGTGTGTTTCTCTCCATCTCTACCTCTCTTTGTCTCTCTCTCTCTCTCTCTCTCTCTCTCTCTCTCTCTCTCTCTGTGACCCCTATGTCTGTCTATATCTCTCTCGTCCAGCTCTCTCTCTCTCTCTCTCTTTCTCTGAGTGTGTTTCTCTCTACCTATTTATGTCTATGTCTCTCTCTCTCTCTCTCTCCGTCTCTCTGCACATATATGGCGATCTAACGCCGCCACCACACATATATGACGATCTAACGCCGCTACCACACATATATGACGATCTAACGCCGCTACCATACATACCATACACACGTCACACACGTAGTGTTTCGCTAGCATCACGTCACTTTAATCGACTAACTGTCATGGGCTCTGCCGCCCCAATCCCACGTCACGGCTGGGCTCCGCTCTGTGGTCGGTTCTGCCCGAGTAGTTCCGTCTTTGCCCGCCGGTTCATATTCGCCCCATTTCTGACAGTCATAAAATTCGGAGATGTGGAAACCTGGGGAGCCTGACGGCAGAGGGATTACCACCCCCACCCCCCTCCCGAACCCAGAGACCACCAACCAGACAACATCCGATCCCCGTGGTTGTTACAGATACCCCAGTAACTTGGTTACATGTCCGGCCCCAAAACAATACGTAGGTGGCATATCTTTTTGTGTGTGTATGGAGAGACGGGGAGAGGGGGGTTGTCTATGTATATGTAACACACATATGAACATAATTAGAGGAACTGCGGTAAAGCTGTGGAAATCTAAACAATATAAAATAACACAAAGTAATGCAGCTTTACAGAACAGAATTACAAAAGATACATGACGTTGTGGCGGCTAGCCTTCGTCAGTAAATTAATACATACACAAAACACAAAATATAGTCACGAAGAAGACCCTCCGGCGACTACATTAAGGCATAAGGACAGGATGAGAAGAATAAAAAGATGATAAAAAATGAGAACAATGAAGAGAAAATGAAAATGTGACAAACATATTGCTACTTATCTCAGAATCTCGGGCTGTAATACTCACACGAATGTCACCTTTATCCTCATTTATACACAGCCATGGCAGTCTGTGGGTCATGGGAACCAGGGTAGGGGATGATACCGGGGTACTGGGTGGTAATTGTTCAGTGAAACTCCCAGGTAAATGAGTGGAAGTGGTACATAAAAAAAAGAGTTTATCTTGTCTAGGTTTGGTAGATTTTGTGTCAGTGTCGGTGTATCGGATGATGTGTGCCCAGGAATCACTAAGCCAAAAAATGTTGCGGTTGACTGCTACGTTCTGTAAAGATATGCAACTAATTTTTAACAGGGAAAAAGACCTGGAGACATTACACATCACTGTCTCACACCTCTCTTAATTGATCTGATATTGACCTACTTCATTATCAAATCTTATGGCAGCTAGTTGTTTCCAAGATATGTTTTTTTTTACAAGTCTAAGGTCTTTCCCATCAATGTGTAGATCTGCAACCATATTTATCATGTTGGTATGTCTCACTTTATAGAACGCTTTTGTGTAGTCAATGAAACAAAGATGTAGGTCTTCGTTTACTTCCATATAAGGTTCAGTTAATGTTCTCAGCATATACACATCATTAATTGTACCCCTGCCTTCTACAAACCCACATTGTTCTTCCCCTAGTTCGGGCTGTATTTTTTTCTCAACTCCTTGCATGATAATCCTTAGTAAAACTCTTCGTGATGTGACTCATTATACTAATTTTTCGATGTTAATCACATTCCAAGGCTCATAATTTCGTCGGAATTGCAATAAATATAGACTTTTTTTTTTTAAATCGGGAGTTATATCTCCAGTATCATATACTGTGTTCAGCAATCTGGTGACCTGGTCTATCTCATGTATTCTTCTAAGGCATTGATCATTTCTGTTGTGATGTTGTCTGGACCCGGGGTCTTGCCAGTTTTCATATGGTTAAGAGCATAATGAACTCCATCTTAATATCGATGGTCCTTCATTATTACTCCGAATATCATACTGTTCTTCTCTTGTATCATCAAAAAACGTTTTTCACATAATCTGACCGTGCATGTAAAACCTGATCTTTATCTATTATGATTTTTCCACCTTTTGTTTTCAGGCAGCCTGTTGATGTAGGTTTTCTTTTATTAGTAAGCTTCCGAATTCTTTTGTGCATTAATTCGATATGTTTACTGCTGTGTTGTTTAATTTCTATGCAATTTTCCTCAAGCCATGCTTGGTTCGCTTCTTTACATAAAGTTCTGGCTTTTGTGAATCTCTTCATATTTGTCGGGATTAGTTCTGTTGTTGTATCTTCTTGTTTCCATTAGTCGTAAAATTGCTTCCATTTCTTACGACCTGCTTTCTTTAATTTTGGGATAGTTGTTTCTCCAGCCAAACTGTTTGAATTCTTCAACATTTCCCATTGATCATCCACATCTTGACATACGATCTCCATATAAAATCTGTTCTTTACTTCTATGTTAAAATTGTCTTGTATTTCCTTGTCATTTTTCAATGTACACAGATCATTTTAGTGTTTTCTGGTGTATACTTGACTTTCTTTAACGTTACCTTCAATGTGTCTGTAATCAATCAGTGATCACTGTAACAGTCTGCATTTGGAACTGTTTTTGTGACTGTTAACGCTTTTCGAAACGTTCTGCTAATCAGGATGTATTGAATCTGGTTTCTAATCCGACTGTCAGGATTCCTCCATGTCCAGTTTATTAATATCTGTGGAATTATAATGTGTTATATATTAATATATGTGCAATTATAATGTGTATTATGATTATTATCTGTACGAAAACGGCCAAAGTATTCCAGTTTCCGAGACACAATGCGGTTTATCCGCCAGGATTCTTCCATGGTCAGAAATTGTTGAATTTCAGTATTTATTTTTCTTGGTATTTTAAGAATGTTCCTCTAATATGTAGGTTAATAATAATAATAATAATAATAATAATAATAATAATAATAATAATAATAATCCATGGCGAAGGGACGACTGTCTCCGTAATCCCATATATTCACATATGAGGAACACAGTTGCGCGAGATTCTGCAGCGGATCGTGATACGTTGGTTACTTAGGGGGTATGTGAGCCGATCGCTCAGAAATCAATGGCACACTACTGAGTGTGATCTTGCCAAGAACATCAACAACAGCTGAAAAAGCTCGTGTTGACTGCAACGTACTGTAAGGGATATGCAACTTAAAATAATAATAATAATAATAATATAATAATAATAATAATAATAATAATAATGATAATAATAATAATGTGATGAAGGCGACGATGAGGAAGAGAAGAAGCAATTAGGAAGAGGGGACATGAAAAAGAAGAGGAGTAGAAAGAAGAAGAAGAAGAAGAAGAAGAAGAAGAAGAAGAAGAAGAAGAAGAAGAGCAACAACAACAACAACAACAACAACAACAACGGCTAGACACTACCACTGCTTGTAACTTACAGATCAGATACCACCCCGCCCTACATCTCGAGACTACCCCCCCCGCCCGCAGACACCAGGGCCCCGGTGCCTGGCTGCACGACCACAAGTGACTTAAAACATTAAAGAACTAGACAACGCCTGGGCAAACACTAGTTGGTGACAAGACTAAGTGTTTTCTAAACGAGCTTGGTCTCCTCTTGATGGGCAGAACAAACTGTGCCGAGGTCGCATGGCGGCGAACACTCCCGAATCCTGCCGGAAAATGCCGAGTATATCTTAAGTACAGTTAAAGGTTCCCAACGGATTATATCTCTGGAGCGTGATGTATTCCGGTACCCCAGATCAGGACTTGAGGGCTGGGATTTCAAGGCATCCAGTTACCAGGACTAATAGCTTGTGGGGTGTCGTGTCGGCCAGATGAAAGCCGAGCCAGTCAGTGGCGCCCTCTTTGGTGTCAGCGAAAACAAACGAATGCATTTTTGATTTCGTGTGACAGTGTTTACTTATTTCCCTCGCGCCTGGCGCCCAGGAGGTCCACTGTCGCGGCAACCTGGCGAATGCCGGAGAACTCAATCTGGGAGGCTGTCATCAACCACATCTTTAACTGTCCGTCTCCGATCATTCTTCAAGATTTTATAGTGTGACTGTCTTGGATCATCTCATCTCATCTCAGCTCATCTTGTTGCTCTTGTTCCTTGCGGTGTTGAGGTGAAGCATAAACAGCGGTAGAGTGCCCGTGTTTGGGCTTCATATATTGAGGTTCCCATGGTCTCTGTAATTCCCTCTATCCATCGTTTACGTGGCCGGCCTCTTCCTCTGCTGCCGTCTGGTCTGTGCGTCATTGCTTGTTGAGGTATACTGTTAGTTTGTAATCACTGGTCTGTCTCGTTTTCCTTCAACATTGCCGAGTCCGTCACCATTTGGATCAGTCCGTTTATGCTTATTGTGGTTTCTTCGAGCAGGAAAAGAATCCCCGCCGGCTTGCTAGTCCAGTCGCAGGTATAGGACAGTTTAGGAGCAGGAATATATCCCCGCCGGCTTGCTAGTCCGGTCGCATGTATAGGACAGTCTAGGAGCAGGAATATATCCCCGCCGGCTTGCTAGTCCAGTCGCAGGTATAGGACAGTTTAGGAGCAGGAATATATCCCCGCCGGCTTGCTAGTCCAGTCGCAGGTATAGGATGGTTTAGGAGCAGGAATATATCCCCGCCGGCTTGCTAGTCCAGTCGCAGGTATAGGACAGTTTAGGAGCAGGAATATATCCCCGCCGGCTTGCTAGTCCAGTCGCAGGTATAGGATGGTTTAGATGGCTGTCTTGGATCTACATTTCATAAACAAACATGTTTATTGTTTGGCGCTCATTGAAGTAGAAGAAAGATGTAGAGACTTAGAGGACGCGTTGAGTTTTTCCCCTCTTGTGTTGTTGTTGTTTTTGTTTTTTAAATTTATTTATGAACTGTCTTAGTGGCCTTAAAGGGTACCCCATTTGAATCTGGGTGCTTGATTCACGCTCTATGTCTCAGCCATTACAATAATCATAACTTTGTGCCATGCCGACTGGCGTGGGCGGTAATGCTTTACCACATCCTGCGATCCTCAACAGCGTGTATCAGTTCGTGTGTTGACTCCCTTCCGTGCCAAGGCATAAGACCGTCCAGAATTTTCTCCCTCTGTCTTCCTCTATCTGTTTTTGCACAAATATTTCTAGTTGTCACAACATGTTCCCGTGTCTCCCTTTTCAGAATATGACCAAACATCTTTCTGATGTTTGAGATAGGTTCTGGTGTTGAGATTTGTTCCGATGATTGAGATAAGTTCTAATGTTTGAGATAGGTTGTCTTTTTGTACAACCGTGAATTACCTTACCTAAGGGTAGAAGTGGACAGACAACCGATACATTACCTTACCCACGAGTAGAAGTGGACAGACAACCGATACATTACCTTACCCACGAGTAGAAGTGGACAGACAACCGATACATTACCTTACACACGAGTAGAAGTGGACAGACTAAACCGGTAAATTACCGTACATAAGAGTCGGCTCCATGGCGAAGTCGTTACGGACGCAGTTTGTAATCCTGCAGAACGCGCTCGAAACACAGCTGCGGGCAATTTGGCAGCAGACCCACTTGCATTGGTTTTTTTATGAAATGGTATGGGTGCCGGTCGTTCAGGAATCAATGGCAAACTACTGAAAGTAAACTTGCCCAGGAATCACGAACAAAATATGCTGGGGTTAACTGCTACGCCATGTAAAGGATATGCAACTAAGTTTTTCAAAGAGTATAAGTGGACAGACTAAACCGGTCAATTACCTTACCTAAGAGTAGAAGCGGTGTAGGACATGGGGTTCTTGAGCCTGATCAATTCAGGCCTCCTGGCTAGTGCGCTCGCCGCGAACTGTGCAGGCTAGGGTTTTCTTTCTGCATCCGACAAACAAAAAATCCACCACCTTACCGAGGATTTTAAACCAAGTCTTGTGAATGTGGGACCGCCGTCCTAGCCACTCGGCCACACGCTACTCTACTACCTCACCCAACCGCAGGGTAGGAAACACTTTGGGTAATAAGCGGGGACTCCGAGCTGGTGAGAATCAAATTTATTGCTGATTTCTCACATTCGCCAGATCACCAGGAGCAGTGTTTGCTGCAGGCTGGTCGTGGTCGTGTCCATGTGGCGGGTGATGGCGCCGCCTTGTGTTGACAGAGGTTCCAGCCGTCTGGTCTGTAGTCAACAGTTAACCGTCTGACTTCTGTAACATCCCAGAGGCGGCGGAATGTGGTGGTAGTTGGGTGCACCCCTCACCAGGCACGGGGTTGCGGTTTGGCGAGTTGTTTGCTGAAACTGTTACACACGTAAAGACTAGTCTCTGGTGTGTTTCTGTGGTCAATGTCTTTACAACAGGTTGCATGTGCGGGGGAGTAGACATATATCTTGTCCATGTCTTTACAGAAGGTCTTTACATGTGCACGGGCTTAGGCAGATATCATAGGCACACAAACATCTTGCCAATGTCTTTACAGAAGGTTGTTGGATTTGCAGAGACGTAGACATATATCATAAGCTAACGTAGACATATATCATAGGCTAACGTAGACATATATCATTGACACAGTAGACCAGTGGTTCTCAACCGGTGGGGAATTCCCCCTCCCCAGGGGGAAATTTTAGGGTTTCCAGGGGGGGGGGGGGAATGAAGATCATTTCAGGATCGCGTTAATGCAAGAACCGATTACTTGATATTGCTTTTCCCTTCATACTTTACAGTTATGCACGTCTCATCCTTCTAAAATTCATTTTATAAAGTAAGTAGACCCACAAATCATGTTTTATGTGGATGTCTAGACCTGTTTTAACATATTTACCTTCCATTTTTACGTATACTGTGTAGGGGTGGGGGGATTTTTAGGTAGGAAATATGAAAGGGGGGGGGGGGAGGGAGAATGACGTTCTGAAAATATGGTGAAGGGGGGCACGGGGCAAATTTTTGATAGGAAAGGGGGGGGGGTAATGACGTTCTTAAAATATGGTGAAGGGGGGCACGGGCCAAAAAAGGTTGAGAACCACTGCAGTAGACAGATATCATAGGCTAAGATAGACAGTTTTACCGTTTCGTAACACCAGGGCCGGGTTATATACTGGCCAAGACCGAATGACGCGTCCTCGCCGAGCGTCCTGGGCAACAGGTCCCTTCGGGGTCCTGGCTGAAGTCAATAGGATCGCCGATTCCTCCGAAGTCGGAGAGTGTCTGCCTGTATGGTGAGGAACCACCAGTCTGCACACCAATAAGCCAGACATGGGACAACGGATACTCACGCAAACCTCAGGTCCTGTATGACATCACACTGATGTTGGACAACAGGATGCCTTCATCCGACATACAGGACTTTGCGTTGGAGCTCAAGCCAATGAACACAAGCAAGCAAGCAAGCATTGACACAGTAGACAGATATCATAGGCTAACGGAGACATACATCATTGACACAGAAGACATATATTATATCATAGGTTAACGTAGACATAAATCATTGACGCAGTAGACAGATCCTAGACACACGTTGACAGATATTTGGTCCATATCTTTACAGTAGGTCGTTGAATATGCATGCAGAGACGTAGGCAGATACCATAGGCACACGTACACATATATCATTGACACAGTAGACACTAGACAGAAAGCAGAGCTGTAGGCGTGGTGGGTGTTGAATATATGAATGGTTTCTTAATATTGTTGTCGATCAGTCATTCCAATCGGTGCCTGCCGAATTCGATAAATCATCGATGCATTCAGATGTTCTTGTGCGTCGTCATTCTCTCTCATCCGCCGACTTAATGACTCTTTGACTTGCTCATAAGTCAATTTATTGACTCTTTGATACACTAATTCGTCGATTTATTGATTGTCTGATTAATTCATCAACTGATTTATTGACTCTTTGATTCACTCATTCGCCAATGTATTCACTTGTTGACTCATTCATTCGACGATTCATCCACCCGGTAACTCGCTCATTCAATGATTTATCAACTGTTTGACTCATTAATTCGGTAACTCATTTTTTGTCATTCACGGATCAATCATCCATTTAGCTGATAATTGACTCATTAATCCAAACACTCACACACTGATCCATATTAGGACACAATATTTTAGTCAATCCTTCTTCCACTTATTGATTCTTATCGCAAAACTGAATCATTCAACCTGGCATTGTCTGATTATTTAAATCATTCATTGACCCAATTCACACCCCACACACTGACCCATTCACGTATTCCACACACTCACACATCCACTCATACAACGTACTGACCCATCTTCTCACCCAACATACTGACTCACCACCTCAACCCTATTTTCTCCCAAGGCGTATATTCCCTGCATACAGAGTCCGACTGTCCGGCCTGGACCAGAAGTCCAAGTACTTCCTGCTACTGGATATCATGGCCGTGGACGACTGTCGCTACAAGTTCCACAACGGCAAATGGACAGTGGCCGGCAAGGCAGACCCGGAGATGCCCCGCCGCTGCTATGTCCACCCGGATTCACCCTGTACCGGAGAGCAGTGGATGCAGAAAGTGGTCAGCTTTCACAAGGTCAAACTGACCAACAACATTTCGGACAAAAATGGCTATGTGAGTATATTATTATTATTATTATTATTATTATTATTATTATTATTATTATTATTATTATTATTATTAATTACATGGAATTCTCTGGTTTCCTCAAAACCGACTGGAACCGTCTAATTGATAACGCTAACTGTATTTGAACAGTCGTTTGTTGTACGTCGGTGGCGGTTTCAGCAGGTTTTGTGCAAAGGAAAGAGTTCGTTGTAAATTTGAAATTACAGTGGGGATAACAGATGTTCCACATTATTATTATTATTATTATTATTATTATTATTATTATTATTATTATTATGATTATTATTATGATTATTATTATTAGGGGTGTACCGGATTTCGGCTCCGGCTCCGGCAAATCCGGAATCCGGCCATTTTTACAAATCCGGCTTCGGCTCCGGCTCCGGTCCAGTTTTGCCGGATTTGTGTTGCCTTGTCACGTGAATTTTCTGTACATGTTTCATGAGGCCGGATTTGTGTTGCCTTGTCACGTGAATTTTCTGTACATGTTTCATGAGGCCGGATTTGTGTTGCCTAGTCACGTGAGTTTTCTGTACATGTTTCATGAGGCCGGATTTGTGTTGCCTTGTCACGTGAATTTTCTGTACATGTTTCATGAGGCCGGATTTGTGTTGCCTTGTCACGTGAATTTTCTGTACATGTTTCATGAGGCCGGATTTGTGTTGCCTTGTCACGTGAATTTTCTGTACATGTTTCATGAGGCCGGATTTGTGTTGCCTTGTCACGTGAATTTTCTGTACATGTTTCATGAGGCCGGATTTGTGTTGCCTTGTCACGTGAATTTTCTGTACATGTTTCATGAGGCCGAATTTGTGTTGCCTTGTCACGTGAATTTTATGTACATGTTTCATGAGGCCGGATTTGTGTTGCCTTGTCACGTGAATTTTCTGTACATGTTTCATGAGGCCGGATTTGTGTTGCCTTGTCACGTGAATTTTCTGTACATGTTTCATGAGGCCGGATTTGTATTGCCTTGTCACGTGAATTTTCTGTACATGTTTCATGAGGCCGGATTTGTGTTGCCTTGTCACGTGAATTTTCATTACATGTTTCATGAGGCCGGATTTGTGTTGCCTTGTCACGTGAATTTTCTGTACATGTTTCATGAGGCCGGATTTGTGTTGCCTTGTCACGTGAATTTTCTGTACATGTTTCATGAGGCCGGATTTGTGTTGCCTAGTCACGTGAATTTTCTGTACATGTTTCATGAGGCCGGATTTGTGTTGCCTTGTCACGTGAATTTTCTGTACATGTTTCATGAGGCCGGATTTGTGTTGCCTTGTCACGTGAATTTTCTGTACATGTTTCATGAGGCCGGATTTGTGTTGCCTTGTCACGTGAATTTTCTGTACATGTTTCATGAGGCCGGATTTGTGTTGCCTTGTCACGTTAATTTTCTGTACATGTTTCATGAGGCCGGATTTGTGTTGCCTTGTCACGTGAATTTTCTGTACATGTTTCATGAGGCCGGATTTGTGTTGCCTTGTCACGTGAATTTTCTGTACATGTTTCATGAGGCCGGATTTGTGTTGCCTAGTCACGTGAATTTTCTGTACATGTTTCATGAGGCCACGTCGAATTTTAGGCAATAGCACAGTAGCACTTCCGGTTTACTATTTCTCGCTGATGTAAATAAGAATTTTAAGAAAAAAACACTCATTTTGAATTTTAATGATGCATTACTTCATGAGTTTGTGGGACTTGAATATTTATTTTCGTAAATTTCTTTGGTCTTGTCCATAAAATAAAATGGCATCAAAATCTAAGTCATACAGCGCCGTTTGGGATTACTTCAAGGTTAAAGACGATGATTCAGCGAAGGTAATATGTAAGTTGTGTGACAAACAGTTATCGCGTGGACGATCAGATCGCCCCAAAGACTTCTCAACATCATCAATGCAGACCCATTTGCGATCGATGCACAAGAAAAGCTATGACGAAATGATGGAAAAGAAAGCATCACTGAAGGCCAGTGTATTGGCGACCACATCTATGATGAATCTGGGACCGTGTTTGCACAAAGCAAGCAGCAGTACCCAGCAGTCAATTGTGCAGGCATGGGACCGGGCCAAAATTTGGGACATCAACAGTCCCAATGCTAAACGCATTCATGCTGCCGTAGCCCGAATGATAGCCATAGATATGGAGCCTTTTCAAGTAGTGGAACGACCAGGTTTCAGAGAGTTGATGCATACAATGGAAAAAAGGTATGAATTGCCTTCAAGAAAGTACTTTGCTGAACATATCATTCCTGACATGTGTAAACGTCTGAAGGTAAAAATTGCAGCAATGATATCTGACACTGATTACATATCATTCACAACAGATACGTGGACAGCTGAACACACCACTCAGTCATTTATGGGCCTCACTGGCCATTGGTTAACAGACTCCTTCGTTCTCCGCAGTGTAGTCTTCCATTGTACTGCATGTGATGAACATCACACGGCCACAAACTTGCTTGCACATTTTGAAATGATGCTGGATGAGTGGTCAATTGCACGTGAGAAGTGCCATGTTGTTGTGAGAGACAATGCATTCAACATTGCCAAATGCTTTCGTGATGGCAGCTATTCAAGTGTTGGATGTTTTGCACACACACTGCAGCTGTGTGTGCGTGATGGTCTTTTGAGTCAAAAGTATGTTGCTGGCATCATCAGTACTGGAAGAAAATTGGTAGGACATTTCAAACACTCTTCTTCAGCAACCAGTCGTTTGCATGAACTTCAAAATGAATTAAACCTACCACAACATCAGCTTATCCAGGACGTGACAACACGATGGAACTCAACGTTCTATATGTTACGACGTCTGTTAGAACAACGGCGCAGCATCAGCCTGTACTGTGTTGAAAATTTTGAAATTGATTCGGTAACTGGGCTAACGGCACAACAGTGGGCAGTCACGGAGAATGTGGTAGCTACTTTGGCACCATTTGAAGAAATCACACGTGAAATAAGTGCAGCTCAGGCATCAATATCAGTTGTGATCCCATTAGTGAAAACACTCATGGCTTTCCTCCAGAAAGAAGGTAGTGATGCTGGGATCAAAACTATGAAAGCAGCCCTGCTTGAAGCTGTTAGCAGCAGATTTGCGGACATTGAATCCAACAGTATTTACACCTGTGCCACACTACTGGATCCTCGATTCAAGCTGTGCTTCTTCTCCGAACGTGGTAGAAGTGATGCACGAGCCCATCTGCTGTTAGCAGCTAACTCCATTATTGATTCAGCAAACACAGTCAGTCCACAGGATCCATCAGCTACTATTAGTAGTAGTAGTACTAGTGTTTTGACGTCTGTGAGCACTGCCACACAGTACGAGTCCAGCCTATGGAGCTGTTTTGACACAATTGTCGAGGAAAATCCCACCGCAGATCGGTCTGCAAGTGCCGAAGGCAACAACATTAACACTGAGGTGACACAGTACCTGTCAGAGCCACTTCAAACTCGACAGTCAGATCCAGTTTCATGGTGGCATGCCAATAAGCAAAGATTTCCAAGCATGGCTAGACTGGCGCAGGTATTTCTTGCACCACCACCTACAAGTGTGCCATCGGAAAGGCTGTTCAGTACTGCAGGAGACATTATCACTGACCACCGTAGTAGCCTTTTACCACAAAATGCGGAGACGTTGATTTTCCTGAAATACAACTCGTCTCTTCTTGACTCTGAGAGTTCAACTTCACAGCCATAATGAAGACTGACTGAAATAGTGAAATTACTAAATGAATGTATTTCAATAAATTCAATCTGTTCAGTGTACTGTTGTTGTGAGTTGTAACTGAGCTGATAATTTGCCAACTGAAAACAATGTGAAAACTAAAAACTGAAACTGAAAACTAACAATTAAAATTACTAAATTAGCATTATGTGCTTATGTATTATGTTTCATCTTGAACTTATGGAACTTAATATTACTTAATTACTTATTCTACGGTGAATGTAATTATTTTACATTTAAATGATTTAATATGAGTATATGTCATCATTGTCATGTCTATAGTAATGAACTGCAGTAATGAACAGTCGAGTGACTCCACTCACCTAAGTCAAGTGATGTAGTACGTTATTTTATTTTTATTTTTTTTATTTGTAAATCCGGCTCCGGCTCCGGCTCCGGCCGGATCTCACTTCATTTCAAAAATTTGAATCCGGTACAGCCCTAATTATTATTATTATTATTACATAAAGCAGAGCGCTCGTTCTTAAACTTCCGGTGTGCTAATGGTGAGATAGCGGGTACAAACCCTACACGTGTCAGTTGGACTAACATATTGACGTCTCATCTTTGACTTGGGAATGTAAATTACAAGTACCTCAGAAGTCGCAGTCTTTTCAGATGATGGCGAGGGACACTGGTAAGCTAATCCACATGCAAAAATCAGTCCGGTGTGGACTACCCTAGAGTTCAAAGTGTCATTTTCATTGCAGGACGTTAAGGTTAACCTCAAGTTGATTTTCTAGACAACAGTAGGTTCCGTAGTTTGTCACTGCTTTCTGAAGGAGAAGTCAGGGTTTAAGTCTGACTTAAATGCCGGTGTAGGCGAGGAACTGCCTATTCCACTATCAGCACGCCGGTAGTTTAATAGCGGGCACTCTAATCCTTACGTCTAAGTTGACGTATTATTATTATTATTATTATTATTATTATTATTATTATTATTATTATTATTATTATTATTATTATTATTATTGTGAGATTGTGGCCAAGCACACTCTCAAATCAAGAGTTGTAAGCTTCGGATGATTGGTTCAATGGCAAGCGACAGATATAACCCTCAATATTACAGATATAACTCTCAATACAACAAATATAACCCTCAATACAACAAATATAACCACCAATACAACAAATATAACCCTCAGTACAACAAATATAACTCTAAATACAACAAACATAACCCGCATCGTGTCTACATGATTGCTAATACTCTAAAGGATGTGAGAGACATCGCCATTGGATGACATAACATCAACAAAATAACATACGCAGATGATACAGTATTGATTGCAGACAATGAGTAGGATCTGCAACATTTAGTAGATGCGGTTGTTGCACATATATATAATGTAATATGTGTTCTATATAGCACTTCTGCACTCTCTTTCTTACATTCAGTGACAGTGAGAGGCGAACCATGGCCGTTAACATTTATCGGCATGGCACAATGTACTATACGAGTAAATGGAAATATTCTTAAACTAGTGAATCGGTACAGTTATCTCGGAACACTTATAACATCTGATGGCAGATGCCTTGAAGAGATTAGAACAAAACAGTAAGCCTTTTGCAAGAAGGAAAACATACTCACCAACAAAATAGCTGTCAATGACAGTGAGAAAAAGAGTCTTAAAATGCTGTACAGCACTTGTGCTCTTTAAAAAAAAAACAAAAAAAAAAAACCGTAAACTGATTACATAAATTAGACGTAGACAGTCACAATTTTCTGGGCAAGTTATTTGGAGAAATCATCATCATCAAGTGCCATGCCGGTTGCGTAGGCATTCATGTCTCTCCACATACCTTGATCTTTGGTGTTCTGGATCAACTCTGCTGACGTTATTAATCAATGCCAATCCATCCAGCATAATTTCTCTTGGTCTGCCTCTCTTCCTTTTGATCTTTCCAGTTGTCACGATGTTCTCCACTGCCTCTCTTCTCATCACATGACCAAAGAAAGTTATTTGTCTCTTTCTTACTGTTGCATATAATTTTATAGTTTCATTAGCCTCTTTCAGGCAATCATTGTTAGTTTCTCTGGCAGTCCAATGAATTCACAAAATTCGTCTCATAAACCACATCTCTGTTGCTTCCAAGTTCTTCCTTATTTGTTCATTTACATTCCAAGATTCATTGCCATATAGCAAAATAGGTTCTATATAGCACTTCAGCAGTCGCTATCTTACATTCAGTGACAGTGAGACGGCGAACCGTGGCCTTTCACGTTTATCGGCATGGCATATGATGTTGATGAAGATTTTAATGATGTGATCTTGACCTCAATCATGAAATATGTTAATCTGTGGTGTTATGTTCCGACCAGCAGCAAATCCTGAACTCGATGCACAAATACCAGCCTCGGTTCCACATCATCCGGACCTCGGACTACATGAGACTGGCTGTTAGTCCCCGGACGACCGTAGTGTTTGACGAGACGCAGTTTATCGCTGTTACTGCCTACCAGAATGAGCAGGTGAGTGGCTGACCGCAGCTAGTGGCTTATGTGTATGCTAGGAGTAGAAGCAACTAGTGGCGTATATGTATGTTGAGTTGTGTATGTGTCGGACCAGTGGTTCATATATTCAGTATACGGTCAATGTATTTACTAAACACGCTGCACAGCGCATAAATGCCTTTGAATATACATAAATGTTATAGACGGGTGCTAAGAATATCTTGGATACTGTAAGAAACAAATGCATCCAAACGACAAGAGCTGAATATTGAAGAAGTTGATTACTAAAGACGATAAAAGAAAGAAAATTGAAATATTTTGGTCACTTGAAACGTCACGAAAGTTTGGAGAGAACAACAATGGAAGGGTATATGCCCAGGGAGAGAGGAAGAGGAAGGCCAAAGATAAGATGGGTGCAGGATGTGGCAGATGATCTCCAGATGGGTCTATCGGACGCGGGACATCTTGCTTATGAACGAGAAGTTTTCCGAAAGTTGTTATGCGAGGTTCTGCAAAGGACGTGTTGCTGAATGAATGCATGGTCATTGTGTTTATTGTTATTGGCGACTTTCATGGTGATTAAGTAGATGCTCGTACGTCGACTCGATGGTCATGGGTTAGAATATGCACCAAGTCAGATTTTAACTGTTGACCTCCGAGCTCGACCCAGCCTAAATTGTGTACCAGAAAATGCCGTTGGAAGTAAAAGGGGAACGGTGTGATTTTGACACGTCAAGCCATTGGTCTATAGACTGGGGGTTTAGTATCGTGCCATTTATTTTTACCGTAGCTTACTTTTAACGCTTTAAAAGTCGCTTTGCAAGTTAACATGGTCAACTTCAGTGCACTGGCATTGTATCCCATATGGCCCAGTCTCTTTCTGCAGCGAACTGCCTGCCGAAAGCGTCACACAAAGCACGAACTCCATAGCTCCAGTGACGACCCACAGGAGTCTTTAAAATGCAATTGTGAACGGAATGCCGCGGCCCGGAATCGCGCCCACAACCTTCGGAGCCCGAGTCAAACGGCTTTACCACTTCGCCACGGAGCCTGCCAAAACTTTATAACTATTTTACTTTATAAGGGTAGTGAACTAGCCTACCACCGGGATTTGAATCCTCCCGGGGCAGGTCATTAAGACAGACGTGTTACCCAGTCCAAGGGCGTGTATCTCCTGTAGTCTGAACACCATCACAGGCAGCACAACTCAAGGCTCCAACAGGGTAGTTGGTTGGGTAGAGATGGTTTCTACAAGTGTTCTAGTTTTATGTTGTTGTTACTGGTGTTTTTGTTGGCGTCGTTGTAGTTTGTGTGTGTGTGTGCGCGCGCGCGCGTGTGTGCGCGCGCTCGCGTGTGTGTGTGTTGGTTTTGCTGTTGGTGTTGTTGATGACGATGTACTTGCTAATTTTATTGATGTTGTTGCTGCTGATGTTGCTGTTGTCGTCGTCGATCTTCTTGTTATTGTTGTTGCTGCTGCTGAGGTAGCTGTTGGTATCGTGTCCTCCATCTTCTTCTTGTTGATGCAACTGCTGTGTCGATGAACCGCTGCTGCTGTTGTTGTTGCAACAGTTGTTGTTAGTATTGTTGTTGTTGTCATCGTCGTAGTTTTTCTTTTTGTTGCTGTAGTTGTTCTTATTGCTGCTGCTGCTGCTGCTGCTGCTGCTGCTGCTGCTGCTGCAATTATACTTGTTATTGTTGTTGCTATATCGTAATGCGATGCTGATGTGTTGATGTCCGCTACCTGACAGATTACCAAGCTGAAGATTGACAACAACCCATTTGCCAAAGGTTTCCGTGAGAATGGCGGAGGTCGCAACAATAAGGTGTAAGTACCACTGTCCGTCCGGGCTTGTCTTTACATTCTCTCTACCTGTGCCTGATACCTTTAGTCAGCTCCTTCCTGTATCTTTCACCTGTAGTCTGTCTCTACCTTATCTATCACCTGTATTCTGTCTCTATCTATGTTCCCTACCTGTTGTATTCTATTACTACTACTACTACTACTACTACTACTACTACTACTACTACTACTACTACTACTACTACTACTACTACTACTACTACTACTACTACTACTACTACTACTACTACTACTGCAACCACTACAGCTGCTGCTGTTACTGCTGCTGCTGCTACTCTTACTGCTACTACTACTGCTACTCTACTACTACTGCTACCACTACTGTAGTAGTAGTAGTAGTAGTAGTAGTAGTAGTAGTAGTAGTAGTAGTAGTAGTAGTAGTAGTAGTAGTAGTAGTAGCAGCAGTAATGTGTTGTTTGTCCATCAAGAATGATGATGACCATTCATTTCATCCAATGGGGTTGAAAGTATGGAGCCGTGAGTTCTAAGATGGCTAATAAGGCCTATTTTGGCTCGAAATGTTCTTTGACAATGTGGGCAAAGAATGCTCGACGTTCCAGGAGGAGGATCTCCTGCAGTGGTTTCTTTGTCCAGCCTTTTCTTCACAGCTCTTGCAATCCTGGTTGCTTCACAAGTGACTGCACCCTTGCGTAATGATGTACGCGTAATGATGTACGAATTTTGGTCTATGGCAGCAGTCTCCCAGGTGTCATGGTGAATTCCAAAAGCTTTAAGTGAGAGTTTCAGAGTGTCTTTAAAGCGTTCCCTCTGACCGCCTTGGGAGCGTTTACCACAACACAGCTCGCCGTAAAAAATTCGAGCCTGTGATCTGGCATGCGAGTTAAGTGACCAGCCTAGGGAATCTGATCCTTCATTGGTAGAGTGTGGATACTGGGTATGGACTTCAGTGTCTGGGATCTTGTTTTGCCATTCAATCTTCAATAGCTTCCTAAGGCAGACCGTGGAACTGGTTTAATTTCCTAGCGTGTCGCTGATAAACAGTCCAGGTTTCACAAGCATATAGCAGTGTGGATAATACAACTGCTTTGTAGACTTTCAGCTTTGATTGCAGGCTTATTCCAGTTCTGTCCCATACATTCTTATACAGTCTGCCAAAGTCCGCGCGGGCCTTGGAGATTCTTGCATTCATTTCGTCATCAATTGTGGCAGCTTGTGACACGGTGCTGCCAAGATAGATGAATTTGCCCACAACACTTAGTCTTCTTCTTCTGCGTTAGTCTTCTTCTTCTGCGTTCATCCGGAGTTTTTTTTTTCTTTTTCGGACGTGATTGCCTTGTGCCTGTTTACAACAGAGCTGCGTTCTTGAGCCGTTAGGCCGACAATACGACTTCTGCGGGCATTTGTTGACCGGGTTAACCTTCCCGGGGCAACACTTAGTCTGTGACCATTCACTTTGATATTCGGCCAGTGTGATTATTCCCTGGTGATGGCTGGTACATAACTACAATCTTCTCCAAGTTGATATTTAACCCAAAGTTGGCACAGGCATGTGAGAAAGCTGAAACATTGTGTAGCATGTCACCCTCTAAGTTGGCATATAGCGCGCAATCATCAGCAAACAGCAGCTCTCTGACGGTGTCGCTGTTAATTTTGGTTTCAGCTTTCAGCCTTCTGAGATTGAACAACTTTCCACCCATGTGGTAGTTAATGTCTATTCCAATGTCGTTGTTCTCGAAGGCATTCGTCAGCATAGCTGAAAACACGAGGCTGAACAGTGTTGGTGCCAGGACACGTCCTTTCTTCACTCCATTGGTGACAGGAAAGGGCTCAGACAGTTCACCATTTTCCTGTAGTCTTGCCTGCAAACTTTCGCGGACAGCCTTATTTCTCCATAATCATCCACAGTCCTTCTCTGCTGCAACAGAAAAGGAAAAAAACTACCACAACGACGCCAAAAAAAACAAACAAACCACAGCAGCAACAATAACTATTACTACTACTACTACTACTACTGTTATTTTATTTATTATTATTATTATTATTATTATTATTATTATTATCAAAACAATTGCTATTATTATTATGCCCATTATTATTACTGCTATTATTATCACTATTATTATGATCAGTATTTTGCCTCTACCACACAGGAAGAAAGTTACAGTGCTGATGGACACCTCCGCATCCTCGGTCTCCAACGACGGCCACATGTCCTCCAACAGCGACGACGAGGACGACGACGCCAACGTGGAGATCTGTGTGGACGACGACGACCACCACTCCGGCAGTTGTAGCCGCAGCGATGTTGACGAGGACGACAATGACGAGGAGGGGATGAAGGAGACAATGACATCCAATGGTAATGTTGAATGTATGTGACATACTTGTTGTTGTTGTCTTTGTTGTTGTTATTGTTTTATTATAAACAGATGCTCTGGTTTCTTCTTCTTGCAGGACTGTTATGCTATTATCTGTCTGTCTGTCTGTCTGTCTGTCTGTCTGTCTGTCTGTCTGTCTGGTCTATCCGTCCATCCGTCCGTCCGTCCGTCCGTCCGTCCGTCCGTCCGTCTGTCTGTCTGTCTGTAATATAACCTTCAACCACCCACATTACATCGATGTTCTATCTCTTCCACAGACCCACACTGCCCTGCGCTGCGTGACCCCAGTCGGACATATTGTCATTACAGAGACCTCAACGACGACCGTGTAAATGCATGTGACACCTCACCCCACTTCAGCTACAGTAAACACGACACAGAGCACGAGAGCACCATGCCAAGACTAACCCAGAGCGGTGGGAGAGACTCACCAACTGTCAACAGTCCTTCTAAAGTTGCGCAGAACTGTCAGGTTGAGTCAGCAAGTGACAACATAATGTCTAGACTGACGCAGACCTGTGAGAGGGACTCACAAGCTGTCAACAGCCCGCCCAGACTGAGGCAGAACTGCCAGACAGAATCACCAATTGTCCGCGCGTCATTACACACGAAACCATCTCTGAAACACAGCGCGGAGAGTCTGGTTGCCAAACCCGTAACTCCAACTTGCCAGAACAGCCACCCTAGCCAGGTAAAATGTGAACCGGGCCTCGTGGACACGGACAGTCAGATCAACGCACCCAGTGGCGAGCAGACAGAGTGCCAGGACACGAGTACGGGGAGCGGATTCGACTATATGAACGCAGCGTTTACTCAATGCCGCGATAGTTGTGGTGAAAGGGACAGCCATCACAGAGTGAAACATCTAGCACAGGATTATAAAAAGGCCTCTGGTGATTCCTCCAGGTCTTGTGATGTCGACTCCAGGGCACCAGCGTATTCAACTGATGAGAACAGCCGAGACAGCGAGTCCGATTCTAGGACAAAACACAGCAGCTTTCCTTCTGGTCCCACCCTGGGAACAGATCCAACACCGCATCAACAGCACTTGTATCCCCAAGAAAGGGCCTTTTCTCACCACGAAGAGCACCTGAAACAACAGGCTCACTTTCATCAAATCTTCAGAGCGGAGCCCGAGAAAAGGGACCTATTTGAGAAAGAAAACCGTTTCTTGCAAGAACAGAAACTTCTCGGAAAGGACTCTCGCAGTCCGCCCAATGTGACCGTATGCCAAAGGGCGCCTGTTGCTCACTCAGTATACCCGATGTGTCCTTCAAACTTCTTTGGAACAACCCCTTCAGCATTCCACCACCCCATGGGGTCAGTGTACATAAACACATCCCATCCTCACATGCTACCTCATATGCCTCCTTCACCGCTACCAGCATCGGCCACGTCTTTGCCATCATCACCACCACCTCAAAGATCACCCACAGTATTGCCATCTTTCCTTTCTCCTTTGTCCAACCCACACCTCCCCCATTACCTACCTACACCCCACCCAGCAGCCGTGGCTAGAGCCTTTGCAGCCTCCTCCCTCCGGCTGTCCCAACATCTATCATTCATACCTCCACACCCTTCATCCCTGACCCAGATGTTCCTGTCCAGGACAGCACCGAGCAGGTACCATCCCTACGCCCCCAATCCCGTCAGTCCGGGCATCTCATCATCGCCAGACGGCACGCGCTCCAGATCCCCGACCCCGAGCCCCGGCAGCTCTCCACCCATGAAACGAGCCTCGCCGGGAGTCATTAAACCTTTGGCCCTCTCGCGAGAGATTGGTCTCAACTTGTCGACAACCGACAACCGGGTAGTTCCCGTATAGATGGGCAGACCTGGATGGTTGGCTTCATTCAGAGTCTGACACCAGCTCCAACAACGTTCCCTTCTTCAAGGCATCTCTGGCACAGCTGTAGCAATCCCACACCTTTACAAGGAATGTCTCTGGACTACCACGAGCAGACAGCTCCAAAGCTTTGGGAAAGCAACAACAACGCACTGCATCCCACAACTGTGTTATTAAAAAAGCTGGGTGGACCTGTCCAGCATGCAAGAGAACATCTCGAGTTTGGGGTCTTTATAGGGTGGGTCAGTTCTGGCCGTATTTATCTACCTTGTTACTTGCCGCGTTGTCAAGTCTGAACTGCAGCTGGGGTGCTCCATGACCTTCCTCGTGTTTGGAGACAGGAAATATACGCTTGCCCTGATCTTCTGTGCGGCGGTTCTTTCTTAATGTCGTCTCTTATCGTGCCACCCGTCAACAAACCGCCACATCCGAATGTACAGGCGAGGGATTATACATTTCAACACGCGAGAGAAGCAGATTTGAAGAACTCTATGGCGGACCCCGATCCAGGGAAAAACCACACTTATCATAATAACGGATATCCCCAAAGAACACTCTTCTGTAAATAGCACGACCAAAGCATAATTCGAAGACAAAATAAGAGGACTCAAACTGCAACAGCAGCTTGTCTAGAAATTATTTTTTGATCAAATCTTCGCAAAGAAATTATCAGCAAAATAACATTTCAATTCGTGTGCAGTGCACAAAGTCACTCACTGTAGGTAAAAGACATGTTTGAATGGCAGGGGAGGCAATACTGACTAACGGTACACAACTGTGATTCGCGCCATTACTATCAATATTATATATTCTCGTGTCTTGAATACGCATGTTTGAAATGATTGTATAAATAATGTAATGATTGAGTGATCGCGTTTTTGTAGATGCATAATTATTATTAACTGCATGTGAAGCATATTTACATGATGGGACGCCCCTGAGGGCATTTTTGTGTGAAATAAATCTAGAGGAATATTTCTAGGACGTCACCTGCTCATCGAGGAAATTTTGTAATTTTAATGTCAGCCTCGAATTAGCAGTAGAACGGGCAGGGTGTGTTGTAGAGATGTTGTATGTTTAATGGTATTGCATATTTCGTGTACATATGTATATGTGAAAACTAACAGTATACCACAACAAGCAATGATGTACAGACCAATGGAAGCAGAAGAAGAGGCCGACCATATAAACGATGGATAGTGGGAAATAGAGACCATGGGAATATCGATACATGAAGCCCATAAACTGACACTCTCCCGTTGTTTATGCTTCACCTCGACACCGCAAGCAACAAGATGATATGACATGTATATGTAAATGAATGGAGAGTGAGGGTCAGCCATCCATGCGGTGGATCACCTCACTGCTCGTCATCATCACCATCATATGCCATGCCTCACTGCTCATATTGTTGATTGTGTGCGTGATGTGTCAAGTATGCAACATGTGGGTATTGGATTGTATTGTATTTTGTTTTTAGAGGATGGTAGAGGACAGCAGCTTCTCAGTTCCTTTCACACACAGGCATTACAGATGATTTCCAAATGGTCGAGTGGACAAAGCCAGCACTCCGAACCCTATGTGACATGGGTTGGGGTTTGAGTCTTACAAGCTAACATATCTCGCTGGCCATGGAAAATGGTATTGGGGAAAAGAACAAGTCACTGTATATCGTAAACCTATGACACAGATCACGCGAAGTTTATAGCACTATTTACTATACAGAAATCATGAGTTACCACTGCCCATCACATATTGAAACACACTCATGAATGTTTATATTAATGTCATGAATATATTTGGCAGCGTCGTATCGTCTCATGTCTCATCAGACACAACCACGCAAGTCATACTCACTCTTAGCTGCCACATTCTCAGTGTGTAATACTTCACCTGACCACTGTATGTAACTTATATGTGTGTGCGTGCGTGAGTGTGTATGTCACCAACAAGGCACTCACAGATTACTGTAAAACTCCACTGATGTCGTCATATTTCATGATTTGTGTCGCAGAATATTTCACTAACATACGTGTTTTTTTTTTCTTTTCGTTCGCTGGCTTTTAACTCCCGCGTAGTGCACAGACGTGCTACTGTTAGTGAGTGTACTGGGCTGATTTAGCGTGAGGGTTAGATTTCCATATGACCAGTGTCCCTCGCCATCAACAACAATAACAACAACCAAATCGTCTTAAGGGACTTCCCGTGTCTGACATGGGCGTTTATAGTTCTCCATATGCAACCTCCTTTAATGGGATATATACTACAACATGTCTGCTACCATATTAACAACTTTTAGATCATAACTGTGACACACCCCTACATCCCATTTTCTGGCATCCAGTTTTGTTACGTCCAAACTTACTGTATGGCGCGGAAGTCTGGAGAATGAACAAGCAACTAGAAAGTCGAATAGAGGCCCTGGAGATATGGATATACAGAGGAATACGTCATATTTCATGAAAATAAAAACAATCAAATACAAAGGTTCTAGAAAAAATAAAAAAAAAAAAAAGAAAACGGAATGAAAAGAAAGGTCATGAAAGAAATAAAACAGGGGAAGTGAAATATTTCGGCCATATTACAAGACACAATATTCTTATAACAACTATACTGGATTGTAAGGTTGAAGGCAAGCGAGCAAGAGGTAGGCAACGATACAAGTGGGAAGATAACATCAAGAGATGGACGAACATCAATCTGACAGAATGTACAGTCAGGGCTAGAGACAGACAGTGTTGGAGATCCATTGCAGCCAACCTTCATTGTGGAGACGGCATCTGATTGATTGATTGAATCTGATAAAATTCGCCTGGGTTCCCAGGCAGACTCAGCGACCTGTTTGGTGCCCACCACATAAGCGACTGAGCGTCGATTGGTCTATAACATATGGCTGAAGCACCATATATCTCATGTGTCCTTAGTTGGGTGGAAGGGTCGTTTTATTTATTGATTAATAACAACTCCGAGGGAAGACCGGACGGACACACAATTAGAATGCTACTGGTGTCTTTGTGGAGGGGGTCAGATAGACCTACAAATATTAGATGTTTAAGAGCATGCATCTTTCCCATTGCAACACACGACTGTGAGACCTGGACACTTACTAAACAAGCTGAACAGCGCATAAATGCCTTTGAATATAAATGTTATAGACGGTTTCTAAGAATATCTTGGATACAGAAAAGAACAAATGCATGTATACGACAAGATCTGAATATTAAAGAACGTTGGCTACTAAAGACAATAAGCCAAAGAACATGGAAATGGTTTGATCACTTGAATCGCATGAAAGTTTGGAGAGAACAATAATAGAGGGGTATATGCCTGGGAAAAGAGGAAGAGGACGGCCAAAGAGAAGATGGGTGCTGGATGTGGCAGATGATCTCCATATGGGTGTATCTGTTGCGGGACATCTTACTTACGATCGAGAAGTTTTCCAGATGGTTGTTATGGGAGCGAGGTTCTGCAAAAGACATGTTACTGAATGAATGACTGGTGCCGATAGTTTTGAAACTCTTCGCTGGCCGTTGAGGATAAGGACCGAGCACGTATGGGAATGTCCCGATTGCTATGATGTCGGTTCTTGATTCAACTCAATTCAATTTACAAATAATAATAACAGCATACCACGGGTAGATAGAGCCCGTAACACGGGCTGGAATCTAGTGGAAGCACATGTGACACAAATACATGCCGAAGTTGGACACACCGACTTTTAGTCGTTAGTCGCTGTTCCAACTTCACAGCAAAGGGTCGCCCAATTATGCTTCGTTCCTGTGCCAGTGAATATCACATAAACTGCTCCTCACTGCCCCATGTGAAAAGTGGAACAGACACTAGACTCGACAAACCAACAGACCGCACCGGTATACTATGCACAATGCCGCTGTCAGAATGCCAACACAACAGTCCGCCACGAGAAATACATTACGTCAATGGAAGCGACAGTCACTAGAAAAACAGCAGTCACATATTACTGCATAAGGCAACTCAGTTCAGCGACATGCCGGCCGCCATTTTTCTGAACATGCAGTTCACGCTACAAACAAGCGTGGACATATGTAAAAGCTCACAGTGTCATCCCACGCACTCAACTCAGTAACAGGGCGGTGGAACCATGCGCCGACTTTTCGGTAGCAGGGTTAGACGTGACGCACTTCCGTCGAAAGAGGAACAAAGAAGAAATCATAATACTTATAAAAATATATTGTTGTTGTTGTTGTTGTTGTTGTTGTTGTTGTTGTTGTTGTTGTTGTTAATATCACTATCATTGTCCGTGACCAGCCAGTAGAATTTTACAGTAATCGTGAGTTCCTTGTCATCTCACATCATGTACTTCCTGTGCAATATGATAGGCCAATCATGCGGCCTTCAACCTGCGCCGCCATCATTCAGCGACCCCGCTGTTTGATTGGCTGGTAGTCAAGGTCGTTGTTGTTTTCATCGTTGACTACTTCCGCTTGTTTCATCTTCCGCCTGCCGTGTGCTCGTTCGTGATTTCATCTTGTTGTTTGTTACAATAATAATAATAATATAATAGTAATAATAATGTTTATAATGATGATGATCTTGATGATAATGACTATGAAAAAATAAATTGCATTCATTAGATTTTGATTGGGGTACAGAAGCGTAGTACCCCCGATCCGCTTGTCTCCCGATCCAGTGGTAGTAGGTTCGAGAACCATCGAGCTGGGATTGTTTTCAGTTACCCTATATCACACAGTAGCTCTTCACTGAGAGGTGCGGCAGTAGCCAGTTTACCAGCCTGTTCATTTCCGATGGTTGAGATGCATAGAAAGACCCCTCAGACATCATCGTGGCCAGGTACTACATATGCCTCAGCCCAGATACCCGTCCCGGTAGATACCGGAATCGGTACATCCGCCGTAGTTATAGTGTAATGATTGGTTTCTATAGCAGGGTGGGCCAGATACAGTGGTGGGCATCCAGCGGGGTAGGTTGCTAGTCATGCTTCTGGGTTGTCATCGAAGGTAACCCCAAGGAAAATACTGCCGCAGGATGTCAACTGCCAGGTTCTCACATATACTAGGTGACAAGAAAATGAAATGTAGTGACCAATTTCCCCTTTGTAGTCTTCTTCCCAGATTATTTTCAATAATTCCAAAACTCCTACGATCTATTTTACAAAACAGGGTCGACTCTACCCAAACCCTTCTAAACCGACACCCACTAGGGAGATATATGAATACACATAAATGTACATACATGTCAGTTCATTATTCATTATTCTGTCATTATTAACATTCCCGCACGTGACTCCCAACATTCCTCATGATGTCTCCAAGGGTGATGTTGACATCAGTAATTCCCCATGCTCATTATTGTCATTACCAAAGATGTTACCCCACCCCTCACCCACCCACGATGGTGCTGTCCCAGCTCAAGTGGGTGTCTCCGTCAGTCATCTATTTATTCGTCTTATCGCATCTGGGTTATTATTGATGACGTCATCGGCCCGTTGGCGGGCTGGTGGGGCCTCGGTGTTGAAATACAAGTTACAGCAACACACACGGTAGTCGTCTTGATTGTGTCTGTGTCTGTCTGTGTGGGTGTCTCTCTCTCTCTGCCTGTCTGTCTGTCTGAGTGTGTGCGTGTCTGTCTGAGTGTGTGTGTGTGTGTGTCTGTCCGTTTGTGTGTATGATGACCCTTTACGGGGTAATGGTGGCTTCTGTCTGTCTTCCCTCTTGTCTGTCTATCTATCAATCTATGCACCTCTATGCTGGCAAGTCTTACTGTCTGTCTGTCCGTATGTCTGTATGCCTTGACTATCTGATCGTCCATCTGTCAGTCTATCTATACCACATCTCTCATTATTTAAGAATCCATCTATATATCCATCCATCCACTCACCCATCTACCTATCCACCCATCCATACACACATCTACCTATCAACCCATCCACTCACTTACCTACCTATCTATCCATCTGCTCACCCATCTACCTATCCATCCATCTGCTCACTCATCTACCTATCCATCCATCTGCTCACTCATCTACCTATCCATCCATCTGCTCACGCATCTAACTATCCATCCACCAACTCTCCAATCTATCTGTCCATCCATCGAGCCCATCTATCTATTACTCATCCATCTATCTAAAACTCATCCATCTACAGATTGAATTATCTTTCTCTAACTGTCCATATGTTTGTTTGCTCATCTGTCTCTGAAAAGTCTGTTTGTTCGTCTGTCTGTCGCATGTGCATTTGTCTCTCAACTGTCTCTGTCACGTTTCTGTCTATCTGTCAAATGACTGTCTGCCTGTCCATTCGTTTACCTGTCTGCTACACGTCTGTTTCTCAAATGTCTTTCTATGTGTCTGTCAAATGACAGTCTGCCAAATGTCTGTGTGTCTATGAAAAATTAGTCTTTATGTCTATTTATAATATTGTCAGCATATCTGTCATTCTTACGTCTTATGTCCGGAAGCAGAAATGAGATTCTTGAAACGAATACTCAATGTATCAAAAAGAGAGAAAATCGGAAATGAAGAAATCAGGACAACTAAAGTAGGGGTTATAGCCGCACCTCCGTGGCGAAGGCGTTGAGAACGCATTCGTATTCCCGCATACCGCGTTCGGACATAGCTGTGTTGGTTTTGTATGAAATAGTATAGGTGCCGGTCGTTTGGAAAGTAATGGCGAACTACCGAAAGTAAACTGCCCAGGAATCATCGACAGCTAAAACATACTGGGGTTGACTGCTACGTCCGTAAAGAATTCGCAACTAACTTTTAACTATCAATTTATTTACTATCGTATACAAAACAGAAACAACTAGTAGTCCTAAATTACAGCTGGATGAGAGGAATAGTCTCACAGATATGGAAGGAAGCTGTGCTAATACCAGTCCCCAAGACCTGAAAGAAACAAACGATCTATTAATCGATCTGAAAGTTATGTAGGAAAATTGCTGGAGTGCAATCAATGAATAGTTAATGTGACACGTTGAAAGGAAACAGCTCTTAACTCCCCACCAGATGGGATACGGGAAGTACAGATGCACTGAAGACTAAATAACCTATATAACTCAGGAAATAAAGGATGCATTCCAAGAGGAAAGCACACACTTGCGGTATGGATAGATCTAAACAAAAAAAAATGCATGCCATAAAGTCTGAGAGGAACGACTGAGATAAACTTGTTATATATGCGGGTGTGCGGGACAAATGAACGGGTGGATCAGCCACTAACTTGTGGACAGAGATACCCGGACACAAGTACAAGAACAGGCCAACAAGATGTTGGTGTTGGAGCACGGTGTACACTACCGTATTTCCCCGAAAATAAGTCAGGGTCCTATATTAATTTTAGCTTACAAAATGCACTATATATATATATATATATATATATATATATATATATATATATATATATATATATATATATATATATAGAGAGAGAGAGAGAGAGAGAGAGAGAGAGAGAGAGACAGAGAGAGAGAGACAGAGAGACAGAGAGAAAACTACATTTATTCATGTACAAAATTCTACATTTATTCAAATACAGTTATGTCATCACCTTCTGGAACATAGTCATAACTCTCCAAATCAGGTGCGCACCAATGGCTTCTGGACTCCGACTGGCCATTCGGCAACAAGTCTCTCATTCTAGCCGACGATCTTAACTAGGGCTTATTTATGCATGCTGAAAAACAAAATCGTCATAGGGCTTATTAAATGGGTATGTCTTATTTTCGGGGAAACACGGTAGATAAAAGTTGTGTCAATAACTGTATTCCGAGTATATACATCCCCAATGTGGAGCTCATGGAGAGATCTAGAAAAATACCAATGAACCAGTGTGGAGCTCATGATGGAGAGAACAGAGAACTAGACAAATACCAGTGAACCAATGTGGAGCTCATGGAGAGAACTAGACAAATACCAGAGAACCAATGTGGAGCTCATGGAGAGAACTAGACAAATACCAGTGACCCAATGTGGAACTCACGGAGAGAACTAGACAAATACCAGTGACCCAATGTGGAGCTCATGGAGAGAACTAGACACATACCAGTGACCCAGTGTGGAGCTCATGGAGAGAACTAGACAAATACCAGTGAACCAATGTGGAGCTCATGGAGAGAACTAGACAAATACCAGTGAATCAATGTGGAGCTCACGGAGAGATATAGACAAATACCCGTGAACCAATGTGGAGCTCATGATGGAGAGAACTAGACAAATATCAGTGAACCAATGTGGAGCTCATGGACAGAACTAGACAAACACCAGTGAACCAATATGGAGAGAACTAGACAAATACCAATGTGAAGCTCATAGAGAGAAGTAGACAAATAAAGTGAATCAATGTGGAGCTCATAGAGAGAACTAGACAAATACCAGTGACCCAATGTGGAGCTCATAAAGAGAACTAGACAAATAAAGTGAATCGATGTAGAGCTCATAGAGAGAACTAGATAAATTCCAGTGAACCAATGTGGAGCTCATAAAGAGAACTAGACAAATACCAGTGAACCAATGTGGAGCTCATAAAGAGAACTAGACACATACCAGTGAACCAATGTGGAGCTCATAGAGAGAACTAGATAAATTCCAGTGAACCAATGTGGAGCTCATAAAGAGAACTAGACAAATACTAGTGAACCAATGTGGAGCTCATAAAGAGAACTAGACAAAAACCAATAAACCAATGTGGAGCTCATAAAGAGAACTAGACAAATACCAGTGAACCAATGTGGAGCTCGTAGAAAGAACTAGACAAATAAAGTGAACCAATGTGGAGCTCACGAAGAGAACTAAACAACTACCAGTGAACCAAGAGGTAAGGAAAAGTCGCTGGCAATGGATAGGACACACAATGAGAAAACATAGGGACAATGCAACTAGAAACTCTGGTCTGGGACCCACAAGATCAACGAAATAGCGGGAGATATAGATTGATTGATTGATTGATTTAGGAACCGACATCACAGCATTCGGGGCATTCCCATAAGCGCTCCGTCCTAATCCTCAGCAGCCAGCGAAGAGTTCCAACACTAATAGTTCCAGTAGCAATCTGATTATATATCCGTCTCGCCTTTCCTCTGAGCGTTGATCATCGGCCAGATCCCCTCGTCACCCCTCGCTGTCGTATTCTTGCCAGACCATGGTGATCCATTTGCTCCTTAGAGGTGTACACATGCTCCCACAAGGTCGCAACCACATCTGCTTTGTCATGCATCAATACTCCACCAAGTTTTGCCGAGCCAACCAATCTGTCCGCCTGTTCATTCCCCAGCACACCAGCATGCCCCGGAGAAAAGATCCAGACGATGCTTGCCACCCGTGACTTCCGAAGCGAAGCAAGCCACTCTACACGAAGCTTGCCTGTCGTCACCCTACTCAGCATGCTTTCTGAGTCAGTTACAATCACGATGTGTGTGTGTGTATCGTATTCTCCATCCAGCGGAAAGCTGCACTGACCGCCTCCACCTCCATTCTTAAGCTAGATGTTGTGGTATCATATGCCAGGCTCTCCTGCACCAAACGCCTACCATTGGCTTTTGCTAAGAACCCCCAGGCACTTCTCCTACCTCTCAATGCCGACCCATCTGTGTAGATAATCACATCACCTAAGCAAGCATTATCCCGAATTAGTTGCTGGATTTCCACTTCCGTGGCCCCTGCTGGCCACTCCCTGCACTCCCGGCTCAATGTGATTATAACTCTGCACAAGTCTGACTGCTCCGCTGACACTCTGACCCACTCTTCTCCTCTCCTAATGTTCTCCAAGGGGCACACCTGCCTGATCGTATCCTCCACCTGAGCCATCCATGATTTCCCTCTTATCAGTCGCCGACCCTTAATGGCGTCCAGCGCCTCATGCAACGGGTGATCTGTGTCTGCAGCTACTCTGAGGTATGCCTTCGCCTGCATCACCTTGAGCCTACCTGCAACAGACGGCAAACCAAGGATGTAACGCATACACACAACTCGGGTGTCTCTGGTGCATCCCAGAATGACTCGCATCGCTTCGTTCTGTATGCGCTCTAATTTCACCAGCTGAGTCGTTGAGACAGTGAGCAGTCCTAGTCCATAATCAATCACTGAGAGGATCAAGTGCTGTATAGTATGAAAAGCATTCTCTGCTCTGTGTCCATTGCAGCCATAGTTTTAAGTGCATTGAGTCCCTTTTGAGACCTTGTCACAACCGTCTCCACATGGTCCTTGAAGGACAGGCTCCTGTCAAATGTGATTCCCAGATACTTCAGTTTGTTCTCTCTGTTGACACTTCTACCATCTATCGCGAGGCTTGGGACATCAGCTCTCACAATCCTGTTGTCCAGAGAGCACCACAAAACGGCTGCCTTTTCTGGGTGGATGACAGCACTCATTTCAGTGCACCAGTCAATCACATTGTCTACTGTTGCCTGTAGCTCCTGGGCTGTTTTCTCCCTATCTTTCTGTGACAGCTAGAAAAGAAGGAGGAAGAAGAGAGAGAGGAGGGAGGGAGGAGAGAGAGAGAGAGAGAAGAGAAAGAAAAGAGTGAGGGATATGATATAAATAGTGTGAAGCCTAAAAGTTCGTTCCTCAGTCGAACTCTGCCTACTACACACTACCTTTGATAGTAGAGAAAGATGAAGAGAGAAAGAGAGAAGGAGAAAAAGAGGATGAGAGTGAGGGATACGACAGACGTAGGTTCGTGTCTCCGCGTGAGAACAATAGTTAATTACTATTGCACCATCAATGTCTCGTGGTGTATGTTATCAGGTTATAGAAGAGATGTACAGCCTCACAAGGTCTCTAAGCTACTCTACTTATATTACTTCAGACTGACAAGTCGAAATAAAAGACAACTCAATCATATATTTATTTCCTTCTGAGCAATAACAGAGTGACAATCTACAAAATAATCGCATAGAGTAATCAGTACATGCATTGCAGACACATAATGCATATTGAACTGTAATAATACGATGCTGCATTACCTCACAAGAGAGAGATAGATAGTGTAACAGCCAACGCCACTGGATGTTAGGGGAATGCCACTTATTATCACCTATTAACCGCATGAAGTAAAAGACTAAAGCTAGGAATTACACCGGCCTTTGTTTCGTAACTATCTTTCCGTAGGCTTATTAGTGGTCCATATATTCAGCCCAAATACCCATTGATCCATAGATTGATCCATCAATCCATATACCGAGGGAATTAATTCGCCCCCATCCAACTTGTTCAGCGGGTAACTGTTTATTCAGCTATACCAGGTATGTCCAGGCAACTCCAGTTTACCCAGACAATGCCTGAAACATTATAAAACAATACCCGTGAGTTTTATGTGAGAATAAACCTTAGTCTTTCACTACCTACAAAGTCCTTAACATCTATCGCTTCTTTATCTATACTAGTATTAGTATATCTTAGCCATAACATAAATTAAGAACCTTATTGTGAACACATATGTTTAACTAATATCATTATCGCCTATTTCCCGACGCGCCGCCTACAGCCAACATTAAGTATTTAACCATTCACCCGAAGATTTGAACTCGCTGCCTGTATCCCGCCAGGCCAACTCAACTACACAACCACAGAAGCGTGACCTCCTTTCACCTACGTCCAGCGGACAAAAGACAACATTCCTTCCTGTGCCCGCCCCGTCTCTGGCCAACGATCTCACCTGTCATTGTCTGGTTGACCTAGTGATCGCGAGTGCCTTGCTATCTTCTTCTGCCGTCTGCTGTGTTTGGTCGCTGTGTTTATATTCTTGCAATAGCCTTTCGTTTTATATGCCGTGTTGACCCGCCTAGTTATCATTAATCTTTTAGTCTATTTACTTAATTTACCTGCACATATATAGTTTATCCACACTCTGCTTATCTAACCGATTAGTTTGACTCCAATCACTCTATTTCGGCCATTTAAATATAGGTCATATGCAGGACGTCGCATTCAATCCTGATCCTTTGCCGGGTCGTTCATGATTACGCGGTAAGTTCACCTACGGTAGTTTGCTATAGCTCTCTAAACTAAGATACCTGATTATAATATACAATTAAACTAATTAGGTCTAAGTCTTATGTCAACTTACATTCTTCTTCTGCCGTCCCGTTGTCCTTCTGGGTTTCATATTTGAAATACGATTGCTCTCTTCAACCTCTCATTTGTCGTGAATCCCACTTGACCTTTCCAATCATGTTTGCCATTAGTCTCCTGTGTGATTCCGATTGATCTTAGTCTCCTGTGTGGTTCCGATCGCAGTGTTTCCCGTGTGATTCCGATCGCAGTCTGGCTAGTGGTTGTCCTATCTGACGTTAGCGATCATCTGCAACTACTGAGTGCCCTTCTTTAGCCAACATTCCTTCTCAAATGGCTTGCACGCCATTTTGTGATCCTCGGAATTTGCGTTCCACTCCATCAGATTTATCTATCTGGAATAAATGGTTCACAGATCCTTGACCAACCTGCGTTTCTTCGGCAGTCTAGACGAAACTGTGATATGTGCATCTTTTCCGTCTTTACTACTGCCTCTCCATCTTCTTGGACACTAAACAGCCTGGTATATGGACATCACCATTGCTAAAGTTCCCAACTCACACTTCCTGGGCTGGGCGGTCGCCCAGCCCTCGGCCCTGTTGCTATCGCACTCTTGCTCGTTCCACACTCCCTCAACTGACTGGATCCAACGTATATATCACCTCTTGAGTTGGCGCCTTTCTCGAATCACGTGACCAGGCTTCTCTCACCTCGTGAAAGACTACCCAATCAGTACCTCGCGTACTCTGCTTAATCTGCATACTACCATCATATCATTAACCCAAATCTACATTGTTAGCTGGAGTTCACGGCCAAGTTCAGTTCTAAGTTCATGTACTTTTTCCCGCTACCATAAATTCGGAGAGTGGCGTTCTCTTCTGACAGCCAAGGTCCTTCCAATGCCGCCTTGTACCCATAAATTCTGCTGCCTCCAAAGTTCACCATTGTCCCTCTGACAGCTTGAACCCAAAGTGTACAATACATTTGGCACTCCTCTCCCTGAGAAACTGCTAGTCAACAATAGCAGGTGACCTTGCGGCTATTCAGCAATGCACTCCCGCTCAAACTGGTCCTTGAACTTTTTGTTTCCAAAAATATTCCAATTCATGTTCTCCCGCTAATCTTGGGCGATTTGCTAAAGTCGTCCTGTCTCATTTCCCCTGCCTATATGCAAGAATATCATCTGCAAATGTTAGTATCCTTCCAACCCCTGGTGCTTCTAGGTTTGCAATCTTGCTTGTATACACATTAAAGAGCACCGGTGAGATTGCTGATTCCTGTGGCAGTCCCGGGGTTAAAATATGTGGCTCTGAGGTCCATGCACCCAGACGGAGAACAACCCGGCGAGAATGTAGGACGGCTGTTATCCAGTTCACCAACCAGGGATTGACCCCTTCTCCATCAGTACGGTCATCAAAATATCATATCGAACTCTATTGTATGCATCCTCGAGATCAAGCGCTACCGCCATCGTTTCCTGTCTACTCTGGAACCCCTCATAAACATCAAAGAGAGATATAACAACACACAGAGAAAAGGATTACAGACAGAGATGAATAATGGGCGGGGAGGACATGGGGGGGGGGGCTGCAGACTGGTAGAGATGGTCTGGTTGAGTGTCTATGCCTCTTTTGTGGGTGGGCAGGGGGATCAACAGGAGAAGGAGAATAAGAAGAAGGAGGACAAGAAGAAAGAGAACAAGAATATACAAATGGCGTTACATAAAATTTTCCAGTCAGAATACACACATCCTCCTTTGCAGATGACATAGCCATATGGACATCTGAAGAATATATTAGTACAGCTAACAGCAGAATACAGCAAGCTTTATTAGCGCTAGAGGACTGGTCAAAATCATGGCTAGTGAAGGTAAGTGAGGAAAAACAAAAAGCACAGTGTTCTCCCTCTCAAATAAAACTCATCATCCTAAGAAGCTGGTATTGAATGGATAAATATTGCGCCATAAACAAAATATAAACTATCTAGGACAGTGGTTCTCAACCGGTGGGGAATTCCCCCCAGGGGGGAATTTTTGGGTTTCCGGGGGGGGGGGGGGGAAATTAAGATTATTTCAAGATCGCATTAATACAAGAACCAGTTACTTGATATTGTTTTTCCCTCTAAATGTTACGGTTTTGTACTTCTCGCCCTAATGAAATTCGTTTTATAACGTAAGTAGACCTGCAAATCACGTTTTATGTAGATGTCTAGACTTGTTCTAGTATGTGTTATTACATTTCTATGTAAGGGTGGGGGGAATTCATAGGGAGGAAATTAGAAAAAAAGGGGGGGGGGAATGACGTTCTGAACATATGGTAAAGGGGGCATGGGCCAAAAAGGTTGAGAACCACTGATCTAGGAGTTACCTTTGATCGTTGTCTGACATGGAAGACACAGGTTGAAAAAATTCGAACAAGAGCAAGGCAAAGAATGGCAATCATGAAAAAGCTTGCTGATACGACGTGGGGAGCAGATGAGAAAGTTCTCAAGAAGTTATATACTGGACGGGTGAGGCCAGTACTTGAATACGGCATTTCATCTTAGGCGACAGCAGCTAAGTCAAATATGAACAAATTAAATCCTTCCCAAACCAAAGATGCGAGTCATAACACGAGAGGCGGAGGTCAGCATAGCCGAATGGATAAGAGCACTCGCATTTACACTACCGGTGTGCTGATGTCGAGGTAGCGGGTTCAATCCCTATACCAGTCAGTTGGACATACTCTCTAAGACATACTGCGGGAGACAGGGGAAGACCTCAGACAGACCGCTATGTTCATGAGCCACGCTGCAATTAATGACTTGCACTACCTGATCGCTGAACACGAAGCAACAAGAGGACGAGCAACAGCAGCAGCAGTAGAAGAACAATAAGAAGAAGAAGAGGAGGAGGAGAAAATGAAGAATAAGAAGGAGGATGAGGAGGAGAACAAAAACCTTTAAAAAAACACAACAACAACCACAAGAGATGAGATACAGTCATGCCACCCCAAAAACGTGAGCGCTAGCTCACGCTGTCTACCTGCACGAACTCACAGTTGACACACAAACACACAAGCCACCCAGCCAACGACGTCACCAGCTACCCACAAATTCACCATATAATCATTCTCAAAGTCACTTTGATACCACATCCCATTCTCGAAACAACCCCTTCATTTATTCACGTAGTCGGCCGAGTCACTCGTCCGCCATCACGACTTCCAGAGACTCGGCACAAAGGATCACAGATGATAGTACCCTAGAAGCACCGTCATTATCTGAACGGCACACATACATTTCATTGATTGACCAAGTATTTGCATACCAAACACAAATTTCAGTACATGTAATTATGTGTTTGCGCAATAATTGAGAGTTGTGGCTCTCGAATGGAGGCCAAGTCGACTGGCACAGACGTAATCACAGATCTTTAAGTTGCTTTAGCTTTCTGTTCTATAGATCTGATAATTTGTGGAGTCCGATATTACGTTATTCGTGCAGGTTTTTGGTACGAAATTAAAAGTTACACACTTCCTACTTTTGGTTCACAAATGTGGCGGCGTCAGCACAATTATAAATGTGTATTGTTGGTGCTTTTGTTCACAGGTTCAGGGGCGTTTCCGTGGGGTAGTAGTGGCAGGTCTGTCTACTGACACGCAAATACAGTGTTGGGACCTGCCTTGATTGAGTAAATACAGGAACTGTGTTTGCGTGAGTGAATGAGTCAGTCAATCAGTTAGGGAACGAGTCAGTCAGTCATTCAGTCAGTGAACGAGTCAGTCATTCAGTTAGTCATCTAGCCTGGCAGTCAATCAGCCAGTCAGCCAGTCAATCAGTCAGCCAGCCAGTCATTAAATCAGTAAATCAGACAGTCAACCAGTCAATCAGCGAGCCAGTCAGTGAGTCTGTCAGCCAGTCAGTAAATCAGTCAGTCAGTCAGTAAATCAACCGGCCAGTCAGTCAGATAGACACTCAGTGAGTCAGTCAGCCAGTCTATCAGTGAGTCAGTCAGTCTGTCATCAGTGAGCCAATCAATCAATCAATCAATCAATCAATCAATCAGTCAGCCAGTCATAATGTGTGTGTAAGTAAAGGATCTTCTGACACGCCTTCGGTAGTGTCGGGTACATGGTGCCAAATCCACATTTGTATAAACCAATGGGCATCCAAGTCACGAGGCACGCATTATCACAGCGGTGGCCTTGACTCCCCACCTGGTACCCAGGTCAGGCTGGAGCCCGGGCCCACTGTACACACCCGCCTGTCCCTCTCCCAGCTCAGACACCCGCGGAGTGTGTACGACCGGCATTGCAACTTCACACATCAGGATGTAGCCTGGGGATGTTTCAGCACGACACATCAGGATGTAGCCTGGGGATGTTTCAGCACGACACATCAGGATGTAGCCAGGAGATGTTTCAGCACGACACATCAGGATGTAGCCAGGGGATGTTTCAGCACGACACATCAGGATGTAGCCAGGGAATGTTTCAGCACGACACATCAGGATGTAGCCAGTGGATGTTTCAACACGACATTATCAGAATGTAGCCAGGTGATGTTTCAGCACGATACATCAGGATGTAGCCAGTGGATGTTTCAGCACGACATTATCAGGATGTAGCCAGGTGATGTTTCAGCACTACACATCAGGATGTAGCCAGTGGATGTTTCAGCACGATACATCAGGATGTAGCCTGGGGATGTTTCAGCACGACACATCAGGATGTAGCCAGGTGATGTTTCAGCACGACACATCAGGATGTAGCCAGGTGATGTTTTTAGCACGATACATTAGGATGCAGCCGGTGGATGTTTCAGCACGATACATCAGGGTGTAGCCGGTGGATGTTTCAGCACGACACATCAGGATGTAGCCAGGTGATGTTTCAGCACGACACATCAGGATGTAGCCAGGTGATGTTTTTAGCACGATACATTAGGATGCAGCCGGTGGATGTTTCAGCACGATACATTAGGATGTAGCCAGGGGATGTTTCAGCACGACATTATCAGGATGTAGCCAGGTGATGTTTCAGCACGATACATTAGGATGTAGCCAGTGGATGTTTCAGCACGATACATCAGGATGTAGCCAGGTGATGTTTCAGCACGACATATCAGGACGTAGCCAGGTGATGTTTCAGCACGACATATCAGGACGTAGCCAGGTGATGTTTAAGCACAACATATCAGGATGTAGCTAGGGGATGATTCAGCACGGCACACTAGAGATTTGTGAGGATCATCATCATCATCATCATCAGACCCCTGGACACGTCCATGGCTGCTCCGATCTCCCCCTTCACATCTCCGCCAGCGTGTATGGACAGTTCGACGCTCAAGTGTCTTGTGCCCTTGACAAAATATCCATGTTTGGCGGCTGCCCGCTTCACTGCCAGCTCCTTCAGTCTGGACAAGGAGTCAGATTCCCAGGATTCCTTACAGTCGTCTGCTCCATCAGCATCTCTGCTGATGAGAAACTCCAATGGGTCCCTACACATTCAACCGAAAACTCTTTCAATACTTAATTCAGACCGACTATATACCCCCATAAGTCACCTACTAGTATCATTTTTTCACTATCATTCTTCACTGTGTGTGTGTGTGAGCGAAAGAGTGGGTGAGAGAGTGAGTGAGAAAGAGTGTGAGTGGAAGAATTAGTATGAGACAGAGAGAGTGAGAGAGTATACATGTGCGTGTGCCTGAGTAAGTGTAAAAGTGAGTGAGTGTGTGTGGACGTATGTTTGAGAGATGGAGTGAGAGAATTAGTGAATCTGAGAGAGTGGGTTTGTTGTGTGTCTGCCTGTCTGTGTGATAGAGTGAGAAAGTGAGTGAGTGAGTGTGAGTTAGAGACTGAGTGAGTGAGTGAGTGATGAGTGAGTGAGTGAGTGAGTGAGTAAGGGAGCGTGAGTGTGTGAGAGAGAATTTGTAGTATGCGTGTATGTGCGCGAGTGAGTGAGTGTGAGAACGAGTGAGTATGTAAGAGAGAGAGAGAGTGGGTGAGTGAGAGAGTGCATGAGAAAGTGAGAGTGAGTTAGTGTGTGTGTCTGTGTGTGCGAATAAGATGGTGATTTAGTGTGATTTAGAGGGTGAACGAGTGAGTGAGAGAGAGAGAGAGAGAGAGAGAGAGAGAGAGAGAGAGAGTGTAAGTGGGAGGGTGAATGAGAGATTGAGTGAGAGGGAATATGTGAGTATGTGTGTGTGTAAGTGATGGCGAATGTGAGAGCGAGTGCGTATAAACATGAGAAAGAGAAATAGTGAGTGGGAGAAAGGGAGAGAATGAGACAATGAGAGGGTTAGTGTGCCAGTGTGCGTGAAAGAAAATTAATAGAGAGAGAGGGGGGGGGAGGGAGAGAGAGAGAGAGAGAGAGAGAGAGAGAGAGAGAGAGAGAGAGAGAGAGAGAGAGAGAGAGAGAGATGAGCGCAAGCATATCAGTATGCCATTTTTTTCTGTATCCTCATCTTTCATATTAGCATTTTTACCGCCAAATGAATTTATCACGCGATGCTTATTTCATCATGTTTATGTCAATTCCAGGAATTATCTTACTGGATTGGACCACTATTTTATTTTTACGTTACACAAAGTATACCATACATTCATCACCAATTTCCATATTTCCCATGTTTTCCCATTGTTTCCCAATTTTGAATGTTCTTGTGAGGATGCTCACAGTCGACAGTGTGTACGTGTGAAAAGTGTGGGTGTTTATTCATATTAGTTTTAGTGATTATGTGAGGCAGCATATATGTGTGTGGATGGATGGGTGTGTCTATGTGTAGGTGTTTATATGTGTGGATGTATGTGTGTGTCTGTCTGTCTGGCTGTCTGTGTATGTGTGTATGTGTGTATTTGTGTCTGTCTGCCTGTCTGTCTGTCTGTCTGTCTGTCTGTCTGTCTGTCTGTCTGTATGTATGTATGTACGTATGTATGTGTGCTTGTATATGTATGTGTATATATTTGTGTGTGTAAGTGTGCATGCATGCAGTGTATGCGAGGGAGTGTGTATTTGTGTTTTATGTGAGTACGTGTGCGTAAGTATGTGGATGTGTAGGTGTGTTTATGTGCGTGGATATATGTGTGTATTTATATGCGTGTGTATGTTGTGTGTGGGCGTGTATGTGTATGTACGTGTGTGTGCGAGAGAAGAGAGAGAGAGAGAGAGAGAGAGAGAGAGAGAGAGAGAGAGAGAGAGAGAGTAGTTGAGCGCACGCATGTCATCTAACATGCTACTACATATTTTTTGTGTATTCTCATTTTCATATTATCACTTTGAATGCCACTTGATTTTAACATGCATACAATTAACACATGTAAATTACTGTAGAGTGAGTGGGAGAGTTAGTGAGTGTGAGTGAGAGAGAGAGAGAGAGAGAGAGAGTGAATGAGTGTGATAGTGTGGTTAGGTAAAAGAGAGAGAGAGAGAGAGAGAGAGAGAGAGAGAGAGAGAGAGAGAGAGAGAGACAGAGAGAGAGAGAGAGAGAGAGTTGAGCGCACGCATGTCATGTAACATACTATTCCATATTTTTTTTCTCTGTATTCTCATCTTTCATATTATCATTTTGTATGCCACTTGATTTTATCATGTATAATATAACATTACTTTGATGTGAGTGAGAGAGTTAGTGAGTAGGAGAGAGAGAGAGAGAGCGAGAGCGAGAGAGAGAGAGAGAGAGAGAGAGAGAGAGAGAGAGAGAGAGAGAGAGAGAGAGAGAGTTGAATTGCATCACTAATTTTGACGCTACACAATGTATATGTACAATTTTTTCTCCACTTCTTACAATTTTAGCGAGAAAGCTCACGACAATCTTCAGTGTCTCAACTGTGTGTAAAGTGTGGATGTTTGTGTGGGTGTGTATGTAAAGGATGTGTGTGGGGGTGTGGGGAATGTATGTGTGGAGGGGTTGTATGTGGGGGATGTGTATGAGTTGATGGATGATGTGTGGATGGGTGAAGGGATGTGTAGTCAGTGGGGGATGTATGTATGTGTGAGGGATGTGTGTGTGTGGGGGGGGGGATATTAGGGAGGATTATTAGAAGTATGTGGGTGTTGATGGGTTGGGGAGTGTGGGTAGGGAATGTGTATTTTGGGTGGGTGAATGGGTGTGTAGGAGATTGTGTGGGTTGGGAAATGGGTGTGTAATGGGTGTGGGGGTTGAGTGTGGGGGGTTTCTGTGAATGGGATATGTCGGTGTGGGTGGGAGTGTGTGAATTTGGATGGGGTAAATGTGAGTGGGTGGAGGATGTATGTGTGGGTGGTGAGGATATTTGTAGGTGGGGGATGTGTGGGTGGGTGGGTGGGTGGGGAGATGGGTGAGTGGGTGAGAGATTTGTGAGCGGGGATGTGTATGAGGAATGCATGTGGGGGATGTGTGTGTGGGGAGAATGTGTTTATGGGTGGAGTTTTGTGTGGGAGGGGAGATGTGTGAGAGGTGGGGGAGGTGTGGGATGTGCAGGTGGATGATGGATGTATGTGAGGATGGGGGATGTGTGTTTGGCTGGGTGGTTGGGGTATGTGTGGGTGGGAGGGTAGATGAGAGATGCATGTGTTGATGGGCGGGTGGGTGATGTGTGGGTGTGAGTGGTTGATGGATGAGTACGTGAGTGGGTGGATGTGTGTGAGAGATGAGTGTATGGTTGGGGGATGTGTGTGTTTGTGGGAAGATGTGTGTGAGCGGCGGATGTGTGTGGGTGGGGTATATGTGGGTGGTGGGGTGTGTGTGGGTGGAAGATGTGTGGTTTTTGGGTGTCTATGGATGGGGGATATGTGTGGGCAGGTGGGGAGATGTGTTTGTGGGTGGGGATGAGTGTATAGGTGGGGGATGTGTAGTTGAGAGGTGGCGGATATTGGGTGGGTGAGTGGGCTTAGGTTGGCTGATGTGTGTGTGGGTGGGTGGGGAAAATTGAGAGGGGTCGGGATGTATGTGTGGATAGGTGCGGGATGTGTGGGTTGACGGGGGTATGTGTGTGAGGTTTTGTGATGTGTGTTATGCTGGGTGGTTGCGGGTGTGTGGGTGGGTGGTGGAGAATATGTGGGTGTGTGTGTGTGTCGGTTATGGGTTGGGTGGGGGATGTGTGTGTGGGTGGGGGATCAGTGGGTGGGCGGCGGCATGTATGTTTGTCTGAGTCTGTGTGAGTGCGTGGAGGTATGTGTGGGTGGGTGGGGGTGTGGTGGTTGGCTGAGGGATGTGTGGGTGGCTGAGGGATGTGTGGGTTGCTGCGGGGATGTGTCTCACAACATTGCAATATGCACTGTTTATGTTTACAACTTTCATATGACAATGTTTTTTTTTTTTCCATGTGAATGTACCATGCGTAATATGCATTGTTTATGCTTACAAAATCCATTTGACAATGTGTTTTTTTATTTCTACGTAAATGTAACATGAGTGATCGAAAGGACCGAATGTAAGACGGGCCTGCGTGCCCAATTTGTTACCCTTTTAAAATAAAGTTTGTTCGTTCGTTTGTTCTCTGGCAATGCTGATGATGCCTGGCCCATTCATTGCTCTTCTCACCTTTATCATCGCCATGTTCACCAACCAATGGGCTTAACACGACACAGCACAACACAACACAACACAGCACAACACAAGACAACAACACAACAGCACAACTCAATACAACACAACCGAAAACAACACAACACAATTAACACAACAGAGTCTTATATTGACTTATCTCTGTAATGTCCTGATGTCTGGTGTTGTCTTATCTCTGCGCCTCTTGTATCCTCTTTTGCCTTGTCTTTGTCATTTCTCGTGTCCTTTCTTGTCTTATCTCGGTAATGTCCTCCTGTCTTGTGTTGTCTTATGTGTGTCATGTTCATCTGTTCTGTGTTATCTTATCTGTGTCATGCCCTCCTGTCCTGTTTTGTCTTATCTCTGTCCTGTCCTCCTGTCCTGTGTTATCTTATCTCTGTCGCGTCCTCACGTCCTGTGTTGTCCTATCTCTGTGGTGACCTTTTGTCCCGTGTTGTGCTATTTCTGCCATGCCCTGGTTGGACTGTGGTGTTGTCTGTTTTGCTCAAGTTCACAAACATATTTTGACTTTCTCCCTGTCTCTTCTAATCATCTCGAAACAACGGTCCACGACTCACATGTTTATGAGATGAGGAGGCCAGTTCAGCTACTCGTCGTCTGTTCCCTGTACAGACACACACCTGACCTCGTGGAATGGGCTGAGAACCACTAGGTAGCTGGTACAGGGCCGGGGAAAACCCAGAAAGCCAGATGTGACATGAGAACGTTGCCTTGTAATACAGACTGTCCGACCAGACAGAAGCTTGTCGTCCGGGTTTCTCTCTGGTCGGAGACACGACCTGGCATTAGCCATTAGTCGGTGTCAGGCAGGGCGATGTGGTTGCTGGCCCTCATCCCGCGACCTGGGCGGAGGTGTAGTGTAGCAGGTCTCTGTGAGGTCAGGAGTAGTGTTTGAGAGAGTCTATTGGACAGATTGGTAGGCGGTTGTAGTGATGAGATTAGGTTACAGTGTTCTTACACCTCAATGGTTAATATTGATGTGATCACCGGTGGGGTGTAGTCTCACACATCAATAGATTACTGTAGGTGAGGGCAGAGGTGGGGTGTAGTCTCACACATCAATAGATTACTGTAGGTGAGGGCAGAGGTGGGGTGTAGTCTCACACATCAATAGATTACTGTAGGTGAGGGCAGAGGTGGGGTGTAGTCTCACACATCAATAGATTACTGTAGGTGAGGGCAGAGGTGGGGTGTAGTCTCACACATCAATAGATTACTGTAGGTGAGGGCAGAGGTGGGGTGTAGTCTCACACATCAATAGATTACTGTAGGTGAGGGCAGAGGTGGGGTGTAGTCTCACACATAAATAGATTACTGTAGGTGAGGGCAGAGGTGGGGTGTAGTCTCACACATCAATAGATTACTGTAGGTGAGGACAGTGTAAGAGATATAGACAACAGAGACACGAGGACATGAAGAGAAAAAGACAACACAAGACATGAGGACATGACAGAGAAATAGACAACACAGGCCTGAGGACATGACAGAGATATAGACAATATGGGACTTGAGGACATGCCAGAGATATAGACAACACAAGACGTGAGGACATGGCAGAAAAATAGACAAGACAAGGCCTGAGGACATGACAGAGATATAGACAACACATGCCTGAGGACATGGCAGAAATATAGACAATATGGGACTTGAGGACATGACAGAGATATAGACAACACAAGACATGAGGACATGACAGAGAAATAGACAAGACAAGGACTGAGGACATGACAGAGAAATAGACAACACAGGCCTGGTGACATGACAGAGATATAGACAATACGGAACATGACAGAGATATAGACATATGGAACATGACAGAGATATAAACAATATGGAACATGACAGAGATATAAACAATATGGAACATGACAGAGATATAGACAATATGGAATATGACAGAGATATAGACAATATGGAACATGACAGAGATATAGACAATATGGAACATGACAGAGATATAGACAATATGGAACATGACACAGATATAGACAATATGGAACATGACAGAGATATAGACAATATGGAACATGACAGAGATATAGACAATATGGAACATGACACAGATACAGACAACACAGGACGTGGGGTTATGACAGAGATATAGACAATACAGGACGTGGGGACATGGGGGAATAACAGAGATATAGAAACACAGGACATGAGGACATGATAGAGATATACATAACATAGAACATGGAGACATGCCAGAGACATAGACAACAACAGACAACACCAGACATAACTACAAGACACAGACAACGCCAGACACGATGAGAAAGAAACGACCAAGTATAAGATGGAGCAATAAAACACAACGGCTGATTAATTGACAGCTCAGTTTTTCTCTTCCATAAAACAGAACCGAGCATTAAAAATACCCCCTAGCCGGCCAATGGACAAGGAAAGCAGTGTTCCAATTGTAGGTAGCTCCTAATGATTCTTCCATCTTGACCGGGTTGTTTACTTTCCCAGTTCAACATGTCAAGGACATTGTCATGGAGAAGTGTCCTCCCCCAGGCGTAGTAATTTTCTCAGCTTGACGCCGGAACTACTTTCCTTTTGCCGGGGTTGACAGTTTGGCTGGCAAATAAAATATAATATTTTCTAATGTATGTCCAATAGAGGGCCTGTCAAAGCCAATATGTGTTAACTTTGGTCTGAAAATCTGTGGAATGCTGGCGACCAGGTGCGAGAAAAGCACACCTGTAATTAGGGAAATAAGGCGGGATGATTAAGAGACTTGAAAGATGAGAGATAATAGGCGAGTGACGTGTCATTATTCACACCTGTAATTAAGACATCAAGGTGCGTTAATTCTGATGGATGGATGCAGTTGTCTTTCAGCACTATCATCTAGAGAGATCGCATCCCCCGCTAGAAGGAAAAATATTAATATAGAATATTGAACTCTAACATCGGTACTACTGTATGACGGCGTGTGCTATTCCCCAGGAACAAAAGTCTACAAAAACTGGCGCTTTAGCACCGAAAGCAGCCGACAGGCAGGGGGTCCCCCTAGAAAACAAGAACCCCTTTTGTTCTTCCACGTCTGGGGACTTTCCAGTCGGCAAATACACAACACAGCTAGAACTGCTAGAACCGAGCCACACACACGCGGGAGGCGAGCGTTCGGTCGACGGCAGCGCCACTCCTGTAGGCTCTTCATAAGAGACAGTCGTTGCTGGTGGACAATGTGTGCAAGTTTATTCATATTTTACATTTTGAACGTCCATTGCAGGACGTGGAGCTCAACCCGAGGTTGAGTTCCTGGGCATATTTACGTTCAATGGAAATGTGGTTTATGAGGAAAACGCAAAGAATACCAAGGATAGACAGAATAAACAATGAGCAAGTCCTAGAAGAAACAAGTGAAGATCGTAAACTAATTAGAGAACGAACGAAAAGATTTTATTTTCAAAGGGTCACAAATTGGGCAGTCAGGCCCGTTTTACATGCAGCCATTTCAAGCACCCAACTTTCGTACATCAATTATCTATTGTGCATGTTATATTCCCATAGGGAAAACATTGTCAAGTGAAAGTTGTGAACATAAACAATGCATATTACCTTGTTATGAGACAGACAGACAGACAGACAGACAGACAGACAGACAGACAGACAGGCTGGCAGGCAGGCAGACAGACAGACAGACAGGCAGGCAGGCAGGCAGGCAGGCAAATAGACAGACATACACTTGCTCTATCTCTCTCTCTCTCTCTCTCTCTCTCTCTCTCTGACGCCCATATATCATCATTCATACGTACAACAAGGCACATATATACACTCCTTTCAATACAACCATAATCGACACATACACACTTTCATACACGCAAATCCACCGATACTCACACAGTCGTACATGCACACATAAAGGTAAATTATTCGTAGACAGTCACAATTATGTGGGCAAGTTATGAGAAGAAATAAGCTAGAGAACTTGGTGACAAACGGTCATATTAGGGTGACAAGAACGATGGGGAAGGCATAGAAGTAAATACTTGGATGGCTTGGTCGAAACAAGAATACAGAGTTGATCCACGACTTTGGTGATCGAGTGAGATGGCGAAACATGAACACAGACGCTTATCGGCATGGCACATGTTGATGACTAACACAGTAGACATGATTGGCACATCAAAGCAACATTTATATCTCTGGTACAAGTACAGTAGAACCTCAGACAGGACCTAGACATTAAGGCAACATTTATATCTCTGGTACAAGTACAGTAGAACCTCAGACAGGACCTAGACATTAAGGCAACATTTATATCTCTGGTACAAGTACAGTAGAACCTCAGACATAAGGCAACATTTATATCTCTGGTACAAGTACAGTAGAACCTCAGACAGGATCTGGACATAAGGCAACATTTATATCTCTGGTACAAGTACAGTAGAACCTCAGACATAAGGCAACATTTATATCTCTGGTACAAGTACAGTAGAACCTCAGACATAAGGCAACATTTATATCTCTGGTACAAGTACAGTAAAACCTCAGACATAAGGCAACATTTATATCTCTGGTACAAGTACAGTAGAACCTCAGACATAAGGCAACATTTATATCTCTGGTACAAGTACAGTAGAACCTCAGACAGGATCTGGACATAAGGCAACATTTATAGCTCTGATACAAGAACAGTAGAACCACATGCAGGATCTAGACATAAGGCAAAATTTAAATTATTTTTAGTTAGACCCGTTCTGTCCCCTCTGCACGAAAGTCCAGATAGTCCAGACAGCGGAGCACGTGCTGTCTGGATGCAAGGTTGCCCTAACTCAGGGTCGTTTCGCATGGCGATATAACAAGGTCCTGACCGAGTTGGCCGCCATTGTGGATGTGGCAAGGATGAAAGCTAACGAAGAGGATCACGGACCGAGGCCGATGGAAATTTCCTTCGTTCGAGCAGGGCGCAAAAATGGTAAAGCTGACGTCTTGCCGCTTGCTACCATCTTCGACGGTGCGAGGGACATGCAACTGACGTAGACCTAAAGGACCGTGGCAATTACCCTGAGGTGATCCGAAGGTTTGGCTTGCGGCCTGACATTGTACTTAGCTTCTCGTCAGCCAAGCAGCTAACGCTGATAGAGTGACCGTCCCGTACGAATCGAATAAGACAGAGAAGTACAATGACATGGTCGCGAGTCTAAAGCGGGAGGGTTACACCGTCAGGCTGTTGGCCGTGGAGGTAGGCGTGTGAGGTCTTGTCTCCTACTCCGTGTTCGGTGTGCTGAAGCGAAATGGCATTTATGGACGAGCAAGGGCCCGGGCCCAGAAAATACTGTCTGAGGCAGCCGAAAAGGCCTCATGCTGGCTGTGGAACTGCCGCAACCTAGAATGGAATAAGTCTCGAAACTAGTATGGTCAGAAGCGGTAACTGCAATACCAACAATTTCTCAATTAAGACCTCAAACATTACAACGTCTCGTGTCAGATCTTTAGCCCTTCCCCCGGGCGTGAGTGGTGAGCCTGAGTGCAGTCAATCACACAAATGTCGGTCGAAGACCAACCTCCATAATAATATAGCGATAATCGACAGTAGGTCGCACCCAGTCCGAGCGCATTTAACAAAGTCCGCTAGTATAACCCACACCTCATATTTTCACAAGATACGCATACTACGTGGTCTAGTCAGTTGCAGACAGACCAAGAGATGGGTCCGAATGGAAAGGAAGAATCCGGCTTCCTAAGATGGTGCAGCGCTGTGAACGGGGAAGGAACACGGCAACGGGAACGTATGGAGACGACGGCGGCCGTTGCGGGGAAGGAGCTGGAATCCCACGACCACACGTGCCAAGGAGCAGGCCCAAGGTGCACGAGCTCTCCCCACCGAGGGAGGGAAGGCTTTAGAGTGGATAAGGTAACAGTGAAAGGACAAGCGTAACATCAGGGATAACGAATATGACCGTACGAACGTCTCCACGGCAGGGGGCAGACGCCCGGTGTCGTGACCTGGACGGGACCGCCGTCAGAAAGTATTAAGAAATTAATAGTCTAAAATGCTTGGGGAAGGTTTTTTTCCCCTGATGATCAGAAGCCCCCTGCCGTATTTGCTCCGCGTCGGAGTTCTTACGACTCGTCAGTCAGTCAGTCAGTCAATCAGTCAGTCAGTCAGTCAGTCAGTTAGTTAGTTAGTTAGTTAGTCGACAGATCATCCTATTGCACATCGAATCATTTAGTCCATAAGTGCTCGGATCCCCTCCTCAGCAAATCCCGCAGCGTATAGCGGCTACTGACACCAGTTCTGTGTTGGTTTATCAATCTTCTTTGGCTTCCCGAGTAGTGTTCTTGTTTGGCCACACCACTTTTAATTTGCTGTTCTCGCATCCTTATCATGGTTGTAGATTCACAGTCATCACTTGGTTCTTGCGAACCATTTACTTCTCGTAAATCATTCAGAATGTTAACCTGGTCCATGGCGCGTCCACCTTCCACAGTAGACTTACCTGCGAGCTTATCAGCCCGCCCATTTCCTAGTACACCCGCATGCCCTGGCACGAAAATTAAACTAATCGTTGCCAGCCGAGACCGCTCCTGAGACAGCAACCACTCTCTTCGGATCCACCCCATCTCTGTCTTCTTGAGCATACTCGTTGAGTCGCTAAGTTCACATGCCCTTGGGAATGTTTGTGTCTCGAGCCATGTTATTGCTTTACTTACTGCCATGACGTCCATAGTTTGGCTACTTGTGATCAAAGCAAAAGCACCAGAATCTTCCTTCACAATTCTCCCTCCGGCCTGAGCTGTAAAGGCCCATGAACTTCTCACTCGTCGAACGACGGACCCATCTGTGTGAATGACAGCATCACCGTCTAACGAATTCTCTAAGATCAACGCTTGTACTTCCGCTTCCACAGCAGCCGGATTTTCTTGACTGGATTTTCTGTCTAGTTGGATGCAAACTGAAAAGGACGTACATAAATCCGTTGGCACTTGCACCCACTCCTCGCCAGGTTCTAATGCCTCAAGTGAACACACCCGTTGAAGACTATCTTCGGCCGGACCCATCCACGATCTTCCTCTTTTTAACCTGCTGCCCTTTACCTTCTTAATTTCACTATCCAGTGGATTTTGTGTGTTTGCATTGACTCTGAGATAGGCACGTGCTCTGCAAATTTGTATTCTGTCTCCAATGGTTGGAAAATCAAGAAGGTAGCGCATCGCCCTGCATGCTGTATCTCGTGTACATTCAAGAATAATACGCATAGCTTCGTTCTGTATCCTCTCCATCCTTTCCATTTGCTTACGGCTGAGAGTCAGGATCGCCATCGCATACTCAAAACACAGACATGACCAGACCCTCGTATAAAAGTCACAGATGGCGCTGCTCACAATTTGCTGCCGCCACCACCCGCATCGCAGCCAGACCCCGCTTGGCCTTTGTTTTCACCTGGTCTATGTGCTCATTATAAGCAAGGCTTCAATCAAAACGTATCCCCAGGTAATTCATTGCCTGAGTTCTTTCCACAGTCTCTGAACATAGATTTACAGCTAATGTTGGAGTGTTGATAATATGGTTATTCAAAGAAAACCATGTCACTGCTGCCTACGTTTGGTTGACCATTGCCCAAGATTTTACACACCAAGTGCTTATGCGATTTAGTTCGGTGTTTAGTTCCACAGCAACCCGATCTCTATCCTTACCCTGACGATACATTAACACATCGTAGGCAACACATCGTCGGCATATGACAATGTCCTCCCCGGTCCCGTGATCTGCTCGCTGGTAATTCTCACAGTGTAGGCGTTGAAAAGCACCGGCGATAATGGTGATCCCTGTGGCAGGCCCGGATATATTGTTGTTGGTACAGAAGTCCAACTGCCACATCTAAAAACAACATTCCCTTGGAAGAGGGCTGCAGCGATCCAACTATGGAGGAATGGACTTGCCTTGAGTTCAAGAAGCTGAAACATTAAAAAATCCAACGGCACTCTATTGTACGTATCCTCAAGATCAATCGCCGCAGCACATGTTCCAATGCAACACATCTTGCTTAAGAATGGAGGTGGAGGCGGTCAGTGCAGCTTTCCGCTGGATGGAGAATACGATACATTCACACATCGTGATTGTAACTGAATCAGAAAGCATGCTGAGGAAGGTGAGGACAGGCAAGCTTCGAGCAGAGTGGCTTGCTTCGCTTCGGAAGTCACGGGTGGCAAGCATCGCCTGGATCTTTTCTCCGGGGCATGCCGGTGTGCTGGGAAATGAACAGGCGGACAGATTGGCTGGCTCTGGAAAACTTGGTGGAGTATTGATGCATGACAAGGCAGACGTGGTTGCGGTCTTGTGGGAGCACGTGTACACATCGGAGGAGCAAATGGATCGCCATGGTCTGGCAAGAATGAGACAGCGAGGAGTGACGAGGGGATCCGGCCGACGCTCGACGCTCAGAGGAAAGGCGAGACGGACATATAATCAAATTGCTACTGGTACTATTGGTGTTGGAACTCTTCGCTGGCTGCTGAGGATGGGGACGGAGTGCTTATGGGAATGTCCCGAATGCTGTGATGTCGGTTCCTAAATCAGTCAATCAATGCCTGAGTGGAAACCTTCATAGCCATCATGGGCCAAAACTGCTGCGTTGGTCCAGGTTTCTTTGTTTCGACAGTACCCTCCAATTGCAGGTGGGAAACAACCATGACTCTAGGTGGCTTGATATTTTTCTGGCAATTAACTTCTCCAGCAGCTTGCCTATTGTATTTTGCATGGTTATTACCCGGTATCCCTGAATTTGTGTGTGGTCTTTGCCAGGCTTCAGCAAGGGAACCGGGTAGCTGTGCAACCACTCTTCCTTGATGCTAGCACTCCCAATGCTGTTGTTGTACATATCTGCTATTTCGTATAGCTCGTGTTCGGTACACATACTGATATCGTCAAACCTTATACCATCTGGCTCGGGTACGCTGTTTCTTGTTCGTCGAAGCAAAGCCATGATCTCTTTCACTGTCACTGTGTCTTCAATTGCAATGTTCTGGGCCTTACACCTATCTGAGGTAACCGCTTTGGCAAAATGTTGGCCTCTCATGTCTGTCTGGTTGTTTTGCTCTAGATAGCGTTCGAAAAGGGTTTGCCCTTATTCTCGTCAGATCTCTGCCAGATAAGGTCAGCACTTTGGAACTCAGGAACACTCTTATTCTTAACCACTCCATTCATACTTTTATGTAGTCGCCAGAGCAATTTCAGTGACTTGTCTGTGCTTATTCTTTGGCACAATTCTGCCCATTTTTCACTTTTAACGACTTTAACCAGTTTTTTTTTTTTTTTAATAGCTAACTTTGGTGTCCATCTCTCTTTCCAATTGCACAATGAGACTAGGATAGGCAGCTCTGTTCTTCTTAGCGTTTTGCCATTTCCTTACAGCACCACGCTTATCCACCAGGTCTTTTCCACCTCACAATACCACCAAGGTGTCTGTTCCCAGCTTATTTTCCTGCCATGATGATTCCTGCACTTGTCACGCTTTATTTTACTCACCACATCTTGCCCTGAATTGTCATACTTAAAGGTCTTGACCGTTGACTTGTGCTGCTTGGTTCTGCCGTTCTCCACCAATATGCTGCAAGGGTGGTTGTCGCTGCCATGGTGCTTAGACATTGTAGTGAGTGACGGAGACACCAGCGCCAGGTCAAATCACACTGTTCTCATCACCTGGACGACTTGCTGTCCTGGTGACACAACCACTGTTGATACACACAAGATCACTGGTTTCAAGTGCCGGCTCGAGCTCCTCTCCCTGTGTGTTGGAACAAATGTTACAGCATGATTTGCCCTTAGCGTTTAAATAGCCACAGAAAATGATATTCCTCTCGTGACATAATATGTCACTGAAACACTACCATCTATGGGAATCCATACTCGCTTTACGAGCATAAAAATTCACCAACACGAATGGTAGACTGGATTAAACGCTAACAGCCTGTAATTGTATCTCGTCACTGTCCCACCTGGACAAGCCCAGCTCTGAAACCAGTATACGGTCTCGAATCAGAATCGTCATTCCCAGGTGACGCCTGTTGTCTAAAACATTTGAAGCCGGCTATATGGAGTGTAGTATTAACGCCCAGTCTCATCTCTTGAAGCGCAACTATATGGTTCATGTATGCCAGGCTTTCCAAGACAGGGCCACGTTGTTTAGCGCTGGCACAATTCCAATATAGAATACGCATTTGCGTCGGAGGCGTCTGGCACCGGCCCGTCTACTTTGTCTCTTACGCCGTGGACCGCGCTTTAAAAGTCGAATCAGTTTGTTTACCTTATGTACGGGGCACACTCGCTCGCCCGCCATTTTGAAGAATGCAGAAAACAACACAGTAACCCAACACGCTACGGAAAACACTCAAGGATTGATTCGCTCAGATGCACGTACTCCGTAGCACAGGAGAAATTATTGAGAAGAAACTTCTGATTTACATCCTAGCTCGGAAATCACACGCACGAGATGAAATTATCCACCTCCTACGCGACAAATTGAGTAGTTTCAACATCACACAACCGCCCGCCGCCATCTTGATGGGAACTCTATCTCTGGTACAAGTACAGTAGAATCACATGCAGGATTTAGATATAAGGCATCTTAAGAGCTGCTTAAGAGCAAACATCTTTTTCAATACCTTGCCAGACGTATTCTGCAATTAAGCAAACAAAAGAGTCAAACAAACAACTAAACAAGCCAACAATTAAGCAAACACACGAAAACAAACGTAGGTCAGCACGGCCGAATGGTTAAGAGCGCTCGTTCTTAAACATCCAGTGTGCTGATGCCGAGTTAGCGGATGCAAACCCTACTCCGGTCAGTTGAACTAAAATGTTGACTTCTCTTCCTTGACTTAGGAATGTTAATTACGAGTACCTCAGAAGTCGGAGTGGGTTCGCCTGATGGTTAGGGATGCTGGTACAGACAACGCCTGGTGATCAAGATGGCAGAATTAAAATGAGTCTTCTAGTCCAGGGATGGGCAAACATTTTGTGCATAGGGCTACATTGACAAATGTAAAGCTATTCGGAGGTTGCATATATATTATGTCCACTTTGTTTACAGCAACCTATCACAATAAGTAATTATGAATTATTTATAGGTTATTAAACAGTATAAATAACTAATTATTGCAATTTTATTTTACTTATAAACTTATACATTATGTTTTACAATATTGACAAAATATTTTACTAATTTGTTAATAAAATTTTACAATTTTTTATCATAATATATTTTTTTATTATTTTTAATTTAGACACAAACTGACTACATTGTCAGTACAATTGTTGATTTCTAATTAGATGTATGTAACTGCTTGCAATTTTTGACAATATTCTTGAAATCTGGAGTAAGTTTACTTGTTGAAATTCGCATGACAACATGCAAATTGCAGTCCGACAATAAAGACATATTCCTAGATTTGTTGATCTTCAAGCAAGAAAATTCTTGTTCGCAAATGTATGTTGATCCAAACAATGATAAAAGGTTAGCTGCAAAGCTTTTCAAGTTCGGAAATGATTCTTGTGATAAAAATCCATAGAAATCTAGCAAACCATCTTACTTGAATTTCTCTTTCAGGTCATGATCTGCTTGGATGTGGCTGTATCAGCTTCTGCACTAAAAGGGAAACTGAGAATATTGAACGGTGGCTCTAAATTCTTGAAATATTGGAATCTCCATCTAAATTCTTCAGTCAATGCATTTAATTTGGCTTTGTACTTTTCAGTCATTTCACCAGAAATAGTTTCTTGTTTCAGCAAAGGGAAGTGCTTTTTTCACTTTTTTGTCTGGAGAACAGTGAGAGTTTTTCCTGAAATGATTTTACATGAACATACAATTCATGTGCAACACACCATTGCCCTGAAGTTTGACATTCAGTTCATTTAACTTTCCTATAATTTCAATGGCAAACATAAAGTATAACTTCCACTCTTTATTGACAAGTTAGTTAGTTAGTTAGTTAGTCGACAGATCATCCTCGTTGCACATCGAACCATTCAGTCCATAAGTGCTCGGATCCCCTCCTCATCAAATCCCGCAGCGTGTAGCGGCTAACGACGCCAGTTCTGTGTTGGTTTATCAATCTTCTTTGGCTTCCTGCGTAGTGTTCTTATTTGGCCACCCCTCTTTTAATTTGCTGCTCTCGCAGTCTGGCCATTGTTGTAGATTCACAGTCATCACTTGGTTCTCGCAAAAGTCTCCCTTCTCGTAGAGCATTCAGAATGTCAGCCTGATCCATGGCGCGTCCGCCCTCCACAGTAGCCTCACCTGCGAGCTTGTCAGCCCGCTCATTTCCTTGTACTCCCGCATGCCCTGGCACGAAGATGAAACTAATCTTTGCCAGCTTCAGAGGCAGCAACCATTCTCTTCGGATCGACCCCTCCTCTATCCTCTTGATCATGTTCACCGAGTCGCTAAGGAAACAAGCCCTAGTGAATGTCTGTGTCTCGAGCCATGTTATTGCTTTACTTACTGCCATGACTTCCATGGTCAGGCTACTTGTGGTTTCAGTGAAAGCACCAGAGTCCTCCTTCACAATTCTCCCTCCGGCCCGAGCTGTAAAGGCCCATGAGCTTCTCACATGTCGGACGACCGACCCATCTGTGTAGATGACCGCGTCACCGTCTAGCGAATTCTCGAAAATCAACGCTTGTACTTCAGCCTCAACAGCAGCCGGATTTTCTTGTCTGCATTTTCTATCTAGTTGGATGCAAACTGAAAAGGATGTGCAGAAGTCTGTTGGCACTTGCACCCACTCCTCGCCAGGTTCTAAGTCCTCAAGTGAACACACCTGTTGAAGAATGTCTTCGGCTTGACCCATCCACGACCGTCCTCTTTTAAACCTGCTGCCCTTCACCTTCCTAATTTCACTATGCAGTGGATGTTGTGTGTTTGCGTTAATTCTGAGGTAGGCGCGTGCCCTGCAAACTTGTATTCTCTCTTCAATGGTTGGAAAATCAAGAAGGTAGCGCATCGCCCTGCATGCTGTATCTCTTGTACATCCAAGAATAATGCGCATAGCTTCATTCTGTATCCTTTCCATCCTTTCTATCTGCTTATGGCTGAGAGTCAGGATTGCCATTGCATACTCCAAAACAGACATGACCAGCCCCTCGTACAGAAGACATAGATGGCGCTAATCACAGTTTGCTGCCGCCATCACCCGCATCGCTGCCAAACCCCGCTTGGCCTTTGTTATCACCTGGTCTATGTGCACATTATAAGCAAGGCTTCGATCAAACCGTATCCCCAGGTAATTCATTGCCTGCGTTCTTTCCACCATCTATGAACACAGCATTACAGTTGGTGTTGGATTGTTGACAATATGATTATTCAACGAGAGTAAAGTCACATTCATCTCTAATAACATCACTATTGATTCTCTGAGGTCCCACACTCACCTCAACACCTTGCCAAGACTCAGCCATCGAACACTGGTGTGATAAAGGGAAACAGTACGTTTTTTTCAAAAGTGACACTCATTATTTTAATAAAATTATGTTAGAATTTTACAAAACTTTAAAAAGGAAATAAAACAAAATCTACTTCCAGCTGTGTGTGAAAATAAAATATACTGAAAACAAGGAGTAAACTCAGAATAAATTTCAGAAATATACCAAGATTACTACAATAAATTAATTAATTTGAACATTTTAAATGTGGAAATAATTTACAACAGCAAAAAATACTTTTAAATTTAATACTTTTGTACAAAATAAATCATTTTATTCACCGGAGAAATATTGCTTTTTTTTAAATAAAATTATCCTTATTAAATTGTTGCATGTCCATAAATATTTCTTTATATTCAATCAATCAATCATGTGCCATGCCGGAAAGCGTGGGCGGTCATGACTCGCCATTTCACTCGATCACCAGAGTCGTGGATCAGCTCAGTGTTCCTGACTCGTCTATGCCACGTGGCCAAGCCATCCAGGTATTTCCTCTCGGTCTTCCTCTTGGTCTATTCCCTTCGATCTTGCCAGTTGTCACTAAGTTCTCCAATCTATTTCTTCTCATAACATGTCCAAAAAATTGTGACTGTCTATGTCTAATTTCTCTAATCAATTTACGATTTTCATTTGTCTCCTGTAGTACTTGGTCATTGTTGTTTCTGTCAGTCTATGGTATTCTTTGCATTTTCCTCAGAAACCACATTTCTGCAGCCATCAGATGTTTTTCAACTTGACTGCTCATTTTCCAAGTTTCACATCCATACAAAAGAACAGGCTCTATGTATCCCCTCAACACTCTTTTTCTCGTTTCAATTGACATCTTTTTATTGGTCAGAATGTTTTTCATCTTGCTAAATAAAGCAGTGGTTCGCAACCGGTGGGGAATTTCCCCCCCCCCTCCCCCCAGGGGGGAATTTTAGGGTTTCCAAGGGGGGGGGGGGAATGTAGATCATTTCAAGATCGCGTTAATACAAGAACTGATTACTTGATATTGATTTTCCCTTCATACTTTACAGTTATGCACGTCTCATCCTTCTAAAATTAATTTTATAAAGTAAGTAGACCCACAATCACGTTTTATGTGGATGTCTAGACCTGTTTTAACATATTTACCTTCCATTTTACGTATACTGTGTAGGGGTGGGGGGATTTTTAGGTAGGAAATATGAAAGGGGGGGGGGGGAATGACGTTCTGAAAATATGGTGAAGGGGGCACTGTCGTAGTAATCCTTTATTACTTTAGTGTCGTCCCTGGAGTGAGGGGAATCAACACCCACATGTTAATTAACCCTATATTATTGTCCTAGAGAAACCACCAGAATCCGTACTGAAAACTCCTTCAGTCTGTAGACACCTCTTTCTTACTCTCACTCACCCCTGGATCATGCCCCCTCTTATTCTTCCCCAACACAACATACTCAACAACTCTAGCTTTAACAAATAAATACAACAAATAATTTAGTAAAACAAAGAGTATGTGTGTGAGAAATGTGTGTGTGTGTGTGTGTGTGTGTGTGTGTGTGTGTAATGAGTAGAATGTGTGTCGAATATTCTAAGGTGTATGTAGAATCAGACCAGTGAATCAGGAGCAAAGTTAGTTACATCACTGTGCTGAGCACACAACAGCACCAAGTATTCCGGACAGAAAACCTCACCAAGAAGATGTCTCTCCGGCCACTTGACAAGTTTCTCCGATAACTCTCGAACAATCAGGACGCTGGTCATCAATGATAAACACTGTTCGATATTGGTCTTCACTCTAGCAAACTCTGTGAATTTACTCTGGTCACTAATGTTCGTTGATCAGAGAATCTTTCCAATAACTTGGGAAAATCTAACTGTTCAGAAGTCACTGGTTATACGATTTTCCCCATATTAAAAACATCCTATTAATGTTCCAGGTAGTTATGTATAATGGTATATGTGTTACTTATAATGTTCTGAATCTTCGGTGATGTAGCGTATCACTCAAGGAAAAATCACACATATGTTCATCAAGTCCTGCTCAGCCGAGGCCAGGTTTCTGCAGACCACTAGGCCATGAGCCCAGTGCACAAACCTCTCAGTAACCTCTGTCTTCCATCTGTGAGCCATCTTTTCCTTTAACTTTGATACTAACTTCTTGGTAGTATATCGTAGCACCATCAACAAGTGGACCTGTAAGTGGAACCTGTAGAATAGAGAATCCCCTGGTGAGAGCAACTCAATTCTGACCTTAATTAGGTGAGTGTAGGCCGATAGCAGCACTCAGATCTATAACAGAGAACCGAACTCTGTTATACGGCCAAATAGCTCATCACATTGGTCTGAGATATGGAAACACAAGGAAAGACTAAAGGAAACGGGTAGAAACCCAGCAGATGCCCTACTGGAAGATCCTACCATTTCACATTCCCTTCATCCCTCCCAACCATCCTCAATCTCTCTAATTATTATCCCACTACATTGTCCTTAACTCCCTGAGTTAAATGATATATTACACAAGCTTGTTAAAGCTACACAATATGTTACTAGTTCCGACGCTCCTATAATACTTTCTATCACCGCACTTATAGAACATTCTATCACCGCACAGTAATACATTATATCACCGCACAGTGCTGTACTCTATTCCTAATCATACTCTAAGTTAGATATGATTAATAGACTACCATATGCCTATTCCGGTTGATGATTGAGACTATGCAATCACAGACTGGATCTATGTCCGCCGATAAATATCAACACTTTGACACTATAGTCTCTTTCAATTAACACAACTCGGAATACTGCGCCGATCCTTTTCACTTCAGAACCTTTGGTCGATTCCCTCAAACTTGTTTACCGCAACTGGTTTTAAATCGGGGCTTGAGTTACGTCACCAAAACGTCTAGACGCTGATCAGTCCAGAGTCTGGTTTTCTCCGCCTGTTTTAGACTGACTGGAATCAATCCGCCGTCTATTTTGCTTTCATCTGGGACTTGTCCCGGCACTTCCAAGAGTCCCGCTAGTCTGGGATCTGGGGAATCATGTTTCCTACATCACAAGACCAATCCGACGTCTGTCAAGACATTCCGTCTACAACATCAAAGGCCGACTACCGCCTTGCAGACGGATGGCACTTTTGTCCCGTCTCGAGCAACAACTTGTTAACAAAATGCCGACTGTGTGTAGACATTTGACGCGACTTATTTTGTTCCTCAGTCCCCTACTCATCAAAGGGTTGCCGGTGTTTGTGTAGACGAATGTCGGTTTTTTTTTGTCATCGATCGAACATCAAGTTTTTTTTCGTGACAGGCATGGGCCAAAAAAGGTTGAGAACCACTGTGCTAAAGGCAACTTTCGAGATAGCGATTCTTGTTCTAATCTCCTCAAGGCATCTCCATCAGATGTTATGACTGTTCCGAGATAATTGTACCGATTCACTTGTTGAAGAATATTCCCATTTACTTGTATATTACATTGTGGTATTTCGTTCTTCCTAGTGACGACCATAACCTGTGTCTCTTTACAATTTGATTCTAACCTCAGTTGCTCACTGTGTACAATAACCGCATCTACTAATTGTTGCAGATCCTGCGCATTGTCTGCAATCAGTATACTGTATCATCTGCATATCTAATGTTATTGATGTTTCGTCCTCCAATGCCGATTCCATTTATATCTTCTACATTTCTGAAAATATTTTCACTGTATAGGGAAAACATATCTGGAGACATTACACATCCCTGCCTAACACCTCTCTTAATAGGTTGATATTGTCCCACTTCATTATCAATCCTTATGGCAGCTTGTTGTTTCCAATATATGTTTTTTTTATAAGTCTAATGTCTTTCCCATCAATTTGTAGATCTGCAAGCATATCCACCATGTTGACATGTCTAACTCTATCAAAAGCCTTTGCGTAGTCAATAAAGCAAAGATGAATATCCTTGTTTACTTCTATAGCACGTTCACTAACTGTTCGCAATATATACACAGCATTTACTGTACCCTTTCCTTCTACAAACCCACATTGTTCTTCCCCTATTTCAGGTTGTATTTTCTTCCTCACTCTTTGCATGATAATTCGTAGCAAAATTTTTGTGATGTGACTCATTATACTAATTGTTCTATGTTGATAACATTCCAAAGCTCCTGATTTCTTTGGGATTGCAATAAATACAGTTACATAATTTAGAAGGTATATCTCCAGTATCATATAATGTGTTCAGCAGTCTGATGACTTGAACTATTCCATATTCTTCTAAAGATTTAATCATTTCTGTTGTGATGTTATCTGCACCGGGGGCCTTGCCAGCGTTCATATGCTTAAGAACATTTCTAACCTCCTTCTTCAAAATTGGCGGTCCTTCATTATTAAATCTAATATCATACTGTTCCTCTTTGTTATCATCATAAAGGTTTTTCACATAATCTGTCCATACATGTAGAATCTGATGTTTTTCTATTATTATTTTGCCATTTTTAGTTTTTAGACAGCCTGTTGATGTACTTGTTCTTTTATTAGTAAGTTCCTGAATTCTTTTGTGCATTAATTTGTTATTTTGACTGTTGTGTTGTTTTTCAATTTCTAAGCACTTTTCCTCAAGCCATGCTTCTTTTGCCTCCTCACATAATATTCCGACTTGTCTGTGAATTTCTTCATATTTGGCAGAATTATTTTTGTTGAATCTTCTTGTTTCCATTAGGTGTAAAATGTCTTCAGTCATCCATTTCTTACCACCCACCTTCTTTAATTTTGGAATAGTTGTTTCTGCCGCCAAACTGATTGAATTCTTCAACATTTCCCGTTGACCAACCACATTCTGGAATAGGATCTCTCCATCCATCATGTGTCATGCCGGTAAGCGTGGGCGGTCATGTTTTGCATCTAACTCGAACCCAGAGTCGTGGATCAGCTCCGTGTTTCCGTCTCGACCATGTGACGAGGCCAAGCCATCCAGGTATTTTCTTCTAGTCTTCCACTTGGTTTGTTCCCTTCGATCTTACCAGTTGTCACCAAGTTCTCCAATTCATTTCTTCTCTTAACATGCCCAAAATTTTTTGACTGTCTACGTCTAATGTCTCTAATCAGTTTACAATCTTCATTAGTTTCTTGACTCCCGTGTGATGCCGGGGCCCATAAGGGAAGCCAAGAATAGTAACACTGTTTCCTACCGTGCATGTCGTAAGAGGCAACTAAGGAGGCTTGATGATTCCGTCGCCGTGCTACTGAGTGAGTGCATGGCGCGACACTGTGAGCTGTGAGTTTCGTGTGAAATACTTTTGAATCTGCCCGAGGTTTTTTGGAACGTGACTGCATGTTCGGAGCGATGGTAGATGGCTATGTCCAAGAGTTGACTGGTTTTTGCCTTATGCAGAAATGCGTGGCTGCTGGGCTTCTGGTTGACTGCCTCTGTCATCGACGATGAACTGTATTTTCGTGGACTGTGTGGGTGAACATCTAGGAAACATCCAGATGGGAAAATGACTGCCGATTCCATCAGAGATGAACTGGGTGTTTCGTTGGGGACTATTGTGTTGACATTCTGGCGGCGGCATTATGCACAGTGTATCTGTGCGGCTGTTGTTTGTCGAGACTCCTGTCTTTTCCACTTTTCACATTGGGCAGTGGGGAGCGTTTTGTGCGATATTCACTGGCACAGGAACGGAGCATAATGGGGACAACCCGTTGCTATGAGGTTGGAACTACGACTAACTAACTAACTAACATATGCTAGGGCGGAGATTGTAGGGATGTTGTACTAGGGACATATGCTAGGGCGGAGATTGTAGGGATGTTGTACCAGGGACAAATACTAGGGCGGAGATTGTAGGCATGTTGTACCAGGTACATATACTAGGACGGACATTGCAGGCATATTTTATCAAGGACATATACTAGGGCGGAGATTGTAGGCATGTTGTACCAGGGACAAATACTAGGGCGGAGATTGTAGGGATGTTGTACCAGGGACAAATACTAGGGCGGATATTGTAGGCATGTTGTACCAGGGACATATACTAAGGCGGACATTGTAGACATGTTGTACCATGGACATATACTAGGGCGGAAATTGTACGCATGTTGTACCATGGACATATACTAGGGTGGAGATTGTAGGCATGTTGTACCAGGGACATATACTAGAGCGGACATTGTAGGCATGATGTATGTGATATACAAAAACGTCTCTACTAACATGTGTCTAGTGATGCTTTAAAAATACCAATCCCTAACAATTACTGTTTAAGTATCTTACTTAATGTAGGAGAAGGAAAGAGTAGGGCAGCCACAATTTATTTGGAATTAAGTAAAGTTAGGCTGGTGATTGAACAAAATACCTGGCCAACCGTCATCTATTTTTTAACACAAAGGCTAGAGTGTCCATTTTGGTTCAGACAAACAAATGAGACAGACGTGCTTTCCCTGTGGGGAGGGCAGTTTTGCCCTAATAACCATCATTCTCTGCAACAATGGTACGTTAAATCTACATTATTAATATGTATTCATGTATTTTGATAAGGTACATATACCACTGTGTTTAATTAAGAATTAGTTAGAATGATAAATCAACAATTCTTGTAAACTAGAGTCTGATTGATTTTTAGTACTGAGCTCATGTGTGTGCCACGCTGTAAAAATTTTCCTATACTTTTACAATTTCAAATCCCTATGTTAAAATCTCTTATAGGCAGTGTGAACTTATATCTAACTAGCAATGCTTATAACCTATAAATATTATGTGTACTGTAGAGTATCAAACTCATGTCAGAAACACATTCTAGGAACTTTTCTCAATTGGGGGGGGGGGGGGCAGACTCCTGATTCATACTTCATAGTAGAGAACTTGTTTCTGCCACTTTCAAATATCCTATGTAGTGTAAATTCACTGTTAAGGATATTTCTGAACTTTGTTTATCCATGCGGAGACATACAAATGATTACGCATATCTTGGACTCAGTTCATTTTGGATAAATTGTTTTCTAATTGGTGATCTGTAACTTGAAACTATCGTGCTAAATTTTGGTACAAATCTTCTTGTTAACATATTAATACCCACTCAATATGGGTGATAGACATGTAATATTTCCATAAAGATGCTAGGAAATTGCCATTCGGAAATTGCCATGATTGAGAATATAAATTCAAGAACAAAGAAAGTAAACGCATGATATACATTGGAATGTTCTGGTAGGAAATGCCTGCAATCCGCATCACGTCACTCTGGTAGGTGCAGAAGCGAAGATTGATGTTCCTAAAATGCTTGCATTCAGAAGACTAGACCATGCGGCATAAGTTATTTCTGATTAATAACTCTTCGAATACTAGCAGCAATTGGACCTGGAATATTATATGGTCCAAACACTTATCAGACTGCACAAATCATTCCTGATAGATAAGAAATTCTCTTAAAAATAGCAGAAACTGATAAAAGATATCACGGCGTTCCCTAACTCCATGCTGTACAAGCAGTGGGGGGAAAAGAATAATCTAGTTTGTGAATTAACAAATAAGAAAATTCAAAACCTTTGGCTCCTGCATTAAATTTTATGATGATTATCATGTACTTAATATCAGAGAAATGTACATGGTTGGGTTTCTCTGTTATGAGAAGTATATTCTGTCCTGATTGGTACCCTTATTGTGGGAAATACACATTGTAATGTGACTCCTGTGGAAACATGAGGTGCTGTATGAAACCTGTGTATGTCAGACAATGTTGAATAGCTTTGGCCTAATGCTGATTATAGCGACGGAAAGAAGACGCGGCATTAGAAACAACTGAGGCTATGAATAGGCTGTTCTCTTCAAGTACGAGAGAGGCAATATCAACATGTTTAGAGGGACAGAATGGCTTTACTCATCAAATTGTTCCCATTAACAATCTCGGAAATAAACATAGAGTGAAAAGATACCTCACTCACATTTAGAGTCAGATTGGCTCTACAACAAGCAACGAGGGACAGCGGAATACGAAAAAACCCACTCCTTTTACCTTCTTCTTTTTTGTTTGTAATTGTGTTGGGAAAATGTTATCACAACACAGAGTATTAATGCCTGTGTTGCATTCTTTTGTCATCCATTTCTATAGCGAGTGGTGGTTTGTTGGACATTTCACCCATCAGGATCCTGGGTTAACAGCCTGGTGAAGGTGAGTCAGGACTAAATGGCTTAACCATGGTCTGGATCTAGAAAAACATCAATGTTGACTGCTGCACTCATTAGCTGCCATAGCCAGCGAAAGACACATTCAAAGATGATCGACACTCAGCGTTTGATATTCTGACTCCTGTCAGAATACCCAGGTTGGACTTCCTTATCAGAATGTCGACATGATATACCTAGTACACAGATATAAAAAGGATAACCTGTTTTACTTCTGGGAGGTACCGCCTGATGAACCATCAATCGTCGAGGTCAACTAAACTATGGGAGTTATACTACGTGTAATAAAACTAACAGCAGTAAGAACCCTCCATCTGTCTGTTGGACTCCCAAGTTCAAAGGATACATCCAAGTATCCGCCTTCGAAAGAAAAGTCACACAGCCGCCAAAGTCAACATATGGTTCAAGACACTAAAAAACCAAATGGGAAGAGACACTGAAACAACATAAGCCAGTACAACCAAGGTACCAACTTAAGATCCTCTGAAACATAACTACGAAGCAGATTACCGCAAGGTTCCAAAATCTGAACACCATCAATACGACCACATGAAAGCAGCCAGCGGAGTAAATACCTTTACGCCTGCAACAAAAGAAATCATCTGATTGTTTGCATCCCTGTTTATGTGTTGCAAGTAATATTCTTCAGTTCCATGCCTGCAGCAGAATCCTGGAAATATTTCCAGATGAACCAAATGAAAAACAAGCAGCATTGAATATCTACACGAAAGGAAAATACTGAATCAGAACTCTTTGCTGGTCCCATGTCAGCCTAAATGCCATCAACTGTGGAGTAGGTTATAGACTGGTGACTAGGTGGGTGAAAAATCTGTGGTAACCTAATTGGGATTCGGATATTATAAGCCGAGAAGCTGAAAGGTCGGCATCCTTTTCGTCGGATATGGTGATACAGGAAAGACCCTTGGTCCAAGACTCATGATGCATCTCCTGAAGGTATGACCAACCAAGGCCTTAATTTTCCACTGGCACCGAGCCATTTGCAACAGAAGATTCGTGAATTCAGCCCCAAATGGAGGGGATAGGTGGTGAATTTATTTCCTAATATGGATTATAATTATTCAGCAGCCAACTTCAGTGGACATTAGAACATGACTGTGAGTATATTTATTTCTGTCCCGGATAATTATGGACATTAACTGATTCGCACTGGAGAAGAATACCCACCCGCAACGCCTAAAGGAATACTTTAAGTAATTAGTGTACTTAAAAGTACCAACTGCTTTTTATATGTGTTTTTCTATGCCATGGATTTATAAGGTCAATAGTGGGTTTGTTTTTTTTTTTTTTTTTTTTTTGGGGGGGGGGGGGGGGGGGGTAATGAGGTAAAACCAAATAGTGGTTATGGTATAGTGAGTATTTTGACACCAACTCATTATTTTTAAATATGAGAATTGTAAAGAGTGTCAGAAACAACTGTTTTATATGTTGGCTTCTATGTACTTAGATCATTGTTTGCCTTAATTATGTAAGGTGGGTCAAGGATAGTAGACCCAATTTGTGGTTGTTGTGTTGTTTGTAATAACATTGTTTTTTTCTTGGGTCAATGGGGTAAACATGTTTTGATAATGCAAATCATCCCCATGCCTGTTCATGAAATTCAATGTGGCCATTACACTTTCATGTATGTCACTACAGATTTTGATTCAATACATGAACTCTTTGTCCAAAAATTGTTGATGTGTACAGCAATTAAATGTGGTGTTCAACAGTGGTTGTTTATATGTTGTGAATAATCAATGTCTTCTAGCACTAGATAAACATTACAGGGTGATAAGTGGGAATGGAGAATTACACATAAATACAGTTATGAACAGGAGTGAAGTATTTTCCTTCTTGTGTTTATGGTAGAATTCCATGATCACCTTGCATTCTAACGGTGACCAAAGAATCAACAAATCCCCTAGACGACTTTACATAATATACTCATAAATTAAAATCCACATCCCACAATGTACCATGGACATATACTAGGGTGGAGATTGTAGGCATGTTGTACCAGGGACATATACTAGGGCGGACAATGTAGGCATGATGTACCATAGATGAAGATGGTGATGTTGATGATGGTGATAACGTACAAGCGCAGACATTAGAATGATATGCTTACATTGAGCGGGTAATCCCGTCCGACCTGAAGATATACTTGACGGCAAGACGCTCGCCTGCCGTACCTGAGGGCTTAGGTTCGAATCATTATACTTACCCTGGGGTTCCCAGGTGGACCCAGCCGACATGGGTACCAGGACACGTTTTGGGGAAGTAAACGCGGCAGGCGAGATACCGAGCATCCACCCACCGAGTCCCTGGAGGTCTGTGACAGTATAGACACAACTCCAGACGCCCACAGTAAAAGGACCTCTATTTTACCTACAAGGTTTCCATCCATCCCTCATGTGCCATGCCAGTAAGCGTGGGTGTTCATGATTCGCCATTTTACTCGATCACCAGAATCGTGGATCAGCTTCGTGTTCTTCTCTCGACCCTACCACGTGGTCAAGCCATCCAGGTGTTTACTTCTCTGTCTTCCCCTTGTTCCCGTCCCCTGGATCTTGTTAGTTGTCACCAAGTTATCCAATTTATTTCTGTTCATAACCTGTCAAAAAAATTGTGACAATCTACGTCTAATTTCTCTACTCAGTTTACGATTTTCGTTTGTTTCTTGTAGGACTCGGTGGTTGGTTTTTCTGCCTGTCCTTGGTATTCTTTGCATTCTCCTCAGAAACCACATTTATACAGCCATCAGATGTTTTTCAGCTTTACTGCTCATTGTCCACGCTTCACATCCATATAAAAGTACAAGTTCTATGTAGCACCTCAGCATTCTTTATCTCGTTGCTTTTGAAATCTTTTCATTGGTCAGTATGTTTTTCATCTTGCAAGAGGCTACCGTTGCCGTGGCGATTCTTGTTCTAATCTCTTCAAGGCATCTCCCATTAGATTTACAATACATCACACTTCTAAAAAGTACCTCTATTTTACCTACAAGAAATACAATACATCAAACTTCTCAAAAAAAATAAAGGACCTCTATTTTACCTGCAAATATACACTATATCAAAACTTCTAAACAGGACCTCTATTTTACCTACAAGATGTACAAAACATCAAACTTAAAAAAAAGGACATCTATTTTACCTACAAGATATACAATTCATCACACTTCTAAAATAAGGACCTCTATTTGACCTACAAGATACACAATACATCTGTCACATAAAATCTTGGAGGTCGATCGATGACAGTATGTCGCGCCCTGCGTCTGCAAGCAGCCGTCATCCTTTGATGTGTTGTTGATCGAGGGAAGACTATCGCGCCATACGTCTGCAAGTGGCAGCCATCTTTTTGATGTGGTAGACAGATTGTCTAGGTAAAAGTCGGCATGATCTTTTGTTGTGGGAAAATAATTCTCTAGATCACAGACAGGAGACACTTTCCCGGATGAAGGGTACATACCGCCAGTAGTTGACATTAAGTCGGAAACGGAGAGAGAAAAATAGCTTCTAGACTGTCTAGTGTCTAGACAGTTTGTGACGTCATTCAGACAAAAGTATTAACAAGAGTCTGGATAAACAACTTTGATGGTAGTCGACCAAAAGTTGTGAAGTGCTACGGACGTGTGCAATATTCCTAGTTTGTTTCTAGAAAGAGACTATAGTGTCTATTGTTGATTTATATCGGCGGACATCTATCCAGTGTGTGATTTCATAGTCTCCATCTCAAACAGGAATAACTATATGGTATTTAATTAATTAAATAAACCTACATTAGATTAGTCTTAGGAATCGAGTGTAGTAATGTGCGTTGATATAACGTATTATAAGAGCGCCTGCACCAGTAGCCTATCGCGTAGCTTAAACTAGCTGGTATGAGATATCATTTAACTCAGTGAGTTAAGGACAATGTAGTGGGATAATATTTAGGGAGATTGAGGATGGTTGGGAGATGGGGGAAATGTCAAATGGTAGGATCTTCCAGTAGGGTATATACAGGGTTTCTGCCCATTTCCCTCTAGTCTTTCCTTGTCTTACTCAGACCGATGTGATGAGCTCCTCGGCCTTATGACAGAGTTTGGTTCTCTGTTATATTTCTGAGTGCGGCTGGTGGCCTACACTCACCTAATAAAGGTCGGAATCGGGTTGCTCTCACCAGGTGTGTTCTCTCTTCAACAGGTTCCCATAGTTTACCACCAACTAGAAGAAAGTCATGGCTCGAGTATTGAAGGTAGAGTTTACTAAGAGGCTTTTGCACTGGGCCCATAACCCAGAGGGTCTGCAGGAACCTGGCCTCTGCTGAGCAGGAAACGATGATTATATAAGTTTGTTTTCCTAAGTGATAGTTTACATCACAGTAAACTAAAGACACTGACAATACCACCTGTACCAGGAATACTAGTAGATATATATATACCTGGAAATTTAACGTGGTGGTGTTACAATTGGTGAATTCCTATCATTACCAAATTAACAGTGTGTGTTACAATTGGGGAATTCCTATGATCAGTTAAATACTAACATTTAGTTTTCCAAAGTGACAGTAACATTATTTTTTAGGATTCTCTGATCACATAACTTTTATGAACAGAGTAGTTACACTGTGTGTGTTAGATTGATGATCAATATTGGACTGCTTCCACTATTGATGACCAAGCATCTGGATTGTCCAAGAGCTATCGGAGGGAGTCGACACTTGGCCTGAGAGACACATCATTTGGTTGAGGTCTTTTGTCCATCATATATGGTGCTGTTGTGTGGCCAGTACAGTGATGAAACTGACTTTGCTCCTGAGCTATTCGGTCTGATTCTACATACACACTAGATTATACGAAAGACATTCTACAATACACTTTGCACATACATGACACTTTTCTCTAGTAAACTAATTTGTTGTTTTTGTTAGAGCCAGTGTTGTGTTGTGTGTTTTGAGAAAAGAATGAGAGGGGGCTTGGTTCAGTAGTAAGAGAGAGAGAGAGAGAGAGAGAGAGAGAGAGAGAGAGAGAGAGAGAGAGAGAGAGAGAGAGAGAGAGAGAGAGAGACTGACGGGGTGTTGTGGACAGAAATCAAAAAGATCCTCAAGATAATGATATGGGGTTAAAAGAATGTTGGTGTTGATTCCCCTCACCCCAGGGACGATATATATATATATAATACGACAACATCAAATCTTCTTCTTCTTCTTCTTCTTCTTCTTCTTCTTCTTCTTCTTCTTCTTCTTCTTCTTCTTCTTCTTCTTCTTCTTCTTCTTCTTCTTCTTCTTCTTCTTCTTCTCCTCCTCCTCCTCCTCCTTCTCCTTCTCCTTCTCCTTCTCCTTCTTCTTCTTCTTCTTCGTTCATCCGGAGAGTTTTTTCGGACGTGATTGCGTTGTGTCTGTTTACAGCAGAGATGCGTTCTTGCGCCGTTGGACCGAAACATCCGACTTCTTTGGGCAAGATATACAATACATCAAACGTCTAAGAAAAAAGGACCCCTATTTTACTTACAAGATATTTTTTTTTTAATTCGCACATCCTTTACAGGACATCGCTGTCAACAGCAGCATCTTTCAGCTGTCTGTTGATTTCTTGCAAGATATCACTCAGTAGTTTGCCATTGCTTTCTGAGCGGCCGGCTCAGTGTCCCGCAAGTCACCAGCGGGGGACGAACCGATCCCAGCTCGCTCCCGCTATGAGACTCTGCGTGACAAACGGGATTACGGAGAAAGTGTTGTAACCCCTTAGCCAGAGAGACCGGCTTACAAGATATACATTACATCAAATTTCTAAAGAGGACCTCTATTTTACCTACAAGATATACAATACATCACGCGTCTAAAATAAGGACCTCTATTTTGCCTACAAGCTATACAATACATCAAACTTCTTTTTAAAAAACCTCTATTTTACCTACACGATATACAATATATCAAACTTCTAAAATGGATCTCTATTTTATCCACAAGATAGTCAATACATCAAACTTCTAAAAAGGACATCTATTTTACCTACACGATATACAATTCATCAAACTTCTAAAATAAGGACCTCTATGTGACCTACAAGATATATAATACATCAAACTTTTAAAAAAAAGAACCTCTATTTTACCTACAAGATATATTTCTTCTTCTTCTTCTTCCTCTTCTTCTGCATTCTCCCGGAGAGTTTTTTCGGACATGATTGCGTTGTGCCTGTTTACAGCAGAGATGCGTTCTTGCGCCGTTAGGCCGACTCATCCAACTTCTTCGGGCAAGATATACAATAAGTCAAACTTTTTTTTTTTTTAAAAGACCTCTATTTAACCTACAATATATGCAATATATCAAACTTCTACAAAAAAAAAAGGGGGGGGGGAGGGGCATCTATTTGACGTATAAATATACAATACATCAAAATGATGTATCCATTCTGAACCGAAGTCCATGGATGCATGAATGGAGGTCACATGCGACACGTGACTTCCTGTTTATTCTGGCGCCATCCACAAGCCCGCCTGTCACGGTAATCCCCAGACATATGGATTCACCCGATCCTGTCGACGGCCGATTCCATTTGCAGACCACGCCTGGTCTATTTGGTTGTGGTGGTTTTTCAGAATAAATACGGTAGCTCAAGTTAAGGACGTTCACACAAGTCAGACATCTGTATGTCGCCACAGGATAACGAGGTGTGGTAGTTAGGTGGTTGGACAGTACACTGTCACTATGTGCCTCCTCCTCCTCCTCATTCTGTTCCTCCTCCGTCGTTGTCCTCTTCCTCCTCCTCCTCCCCCTCTTCTTCTTCTTCTTCTTCTTCTTCTTCTTCTTCTTCTTCTTCTTCTTCTTCTTCTTCTTCTTCTTCTTCTTCTTATTTTTCTTCTTCTTCTTCTTCTTCATCTTCTTCTTCTTCTTCTTCTTCTTCTTCTTCTTCTTCTTCTTCTTCTTCTTCTTCTTCTTCTTCTTCTTCTTCTTCTTCTTCTTCTTCTTTTTCTTCTTCTTCTTCTGAGACAGTGAGAGAGAGAGAGAGAGAGAGAAAGAGAGAGAGAGAGAGAGAGAGAGAGAAAGAGAGAGAGAGAGAGACCGGTATTTGTGTATGCGAGGGTGTGTATTTGTGAGTTATTTAGATGGTGTACAACTGTGAGAGTGTATATATGATATGTGTGTGTGTGTGTGTGTGTGTGTGTGTGTGTGGTGTGTTAGTGCATGCATGGGGTCCGTACGTATGTATGTATGTTGTTGTTGTTGCTATTGTTGTTTTTGTTACTGCCGTTGCTGTTGTTGTTGTTCTTCTACTTTTCTTCCCACCTTTTCTTCGTCTTCTACATTTCGCTTTAAATTTATTATCTATATCTACAATGTTGCCTCTTGTATGAAATGTGTCTATATCTGCAAAGTTGTCTCTTGTATGAAATGTGTCTATATCTACAATGTTGCCTCTTGTATGAAATGTGTCTATATCTTCAATGTTGTCTCTTATATTAATTTAACTGTCTTTTTTAGTTCACTCAGTGGTCCATAGAGGTTATCTTCTACTGTTGTTTCCCCAGGCTAGAAAGTTTGCCTAGATATGTCGTATTCGGGGCAGTCTTGGAGTATGTGACCTGCTGCCTGCGGAGGATTATGTGCCCTACTATGAAGGGAGAAAACGAGCATCGTAGTAGTAGCAGCAGTGACTGCATAGAAGAGGAAGAAGGTGAAGGGGAAAAGTGAAGAAGAAGAAGAAGAAGAAGAAGAAGAAGAAGAAGAAGAAGAAGTGGGGGGGGGGGGTGAGTACGATAAGAAGCAGAATTAAAAGAAGATGAAGAAAAAGTTGAGAGGAACAGGAGGACGAGGAGGAGGAGAAAGAGAGGGAAGACGAAAAAAGAGAACTAATATGTGTGACACAGACACAAGCAGGCCGAGGCTAAGATCACAGGCACGTCCGACACTCCGACCTGGGACTTTACTTTCAACTCCCCGTCGACCCCTGACCCCCGTTACCTGCTTCCTGTAGGTAATTAGGTCAGACTATTCTGTGCACGCGCAAAACATTTGAACGCAATAAGTGAATGAACAAAGCCAGAAGCAGAATCGGTCAGCTTGAACTAGAACAGTCATCGTTATCATCATCATTATCATCATCATTCAGTGCCTTGTCGGTTGGCGTGGGCGATCACGGTTCTCCACAAACTGCGACCTACGACGTCATGGATCAATTCGTGTGTTGACTCCCTTCCGTGCCATGACATAAGACTGTCAATAATCTTCTCATGCTGTCTTCCTCTATCTCTCTTTCCACCAATCTTTCCAGTTGTCACAGTATTTTCCAGTTTGTGTCTTCTCATTATGTGCCCAATAAAAACAAAAACAAAAACTATAACTGGCTGTCTCTGATGCTCGTGATAAGTTGTCTTTGCGACTCGGATTCCCATGAAACCTCCAGATTACTCATTTTGGCTGTTCAATAAATTTTCACCATTCAATTAATTTTCACCATTCTTCTATAAAACCACATCTTCAAGGCTTCCGGGGATTTTGTCGCCTGTTTACTAATTGTCCAGGATTCGCAGCCGAATATTAAAATTGGTTCTATGTAACATGCAAGAACTCTTTTCCTGACTTTCAATGACAATGATTTATTGCACAAAACATTCTTTATTTGATAGAATGCAATTTTTGCTTGCTCTGTTCTTTATTTCAGTGATGCATTTTCCATCTGCCTGGATATCCGAATGTCTGCACTTGCCCCAAACACTGTCACAAGTGACACAATGGACGTTGTGGCAAAAGCCTTCGTCAGCACGCAAACTACAAAGGTACGCTAAAATAACTACAGGAACACATCTACATGAACACTTATGTCAATGTTACTTAGAACTGCCGTGTATGTCAGTTCCACCTGCTTCGCGTGGAGGCAGAAGAGAAGCCTTTGAAGGCGTTGATGGTCTGCGTTGGGTGAAAATGCTTCTAAGCACAGGTGAAACATTGCTGCTTGCAGGTCATACAAAGGACAGAGTCACATACACCAGACAACCCATCAACAAGAACACCGGGGTGCATATGCTAAAGGGGTCCTACAGGGAAGCACTGACCAGTACCACTGCAACCTTCCATGCATGTCGTAAAGGCCAAAAAGGCGGGTTGGCGAGGGGCTGGCCAACTCTTCACGTAGAATACTTGACCTACAAGCTGCAACAACCAAGAACAAGCCGACAGCTTCAGTTTCATGTCTTTTGCAGGACGTGGCGATCAACCCCTGGTTGGTTTAGCAGGGAATGTTACGTCCAGTAGATTGCCAGTGCTTTCTGAAAGAGAAGTCAACTCACAAGCCCGGCTGACCGGTGTAGGGAATTTTGTTGTTTGCGCTCCTGTCTTTGAACTCAAGCATAGTCCATACACACTACTTCTAGTAGTGCGGGACTGAATTTTGCGTGTGGATTAGCTTTCCCTATTTACAGTGTCCCTCACCATCATGTGAACCCACCCCGTCTTCAAAGGTACTTGTAATTTACGTCCCTAGGTCAAAAACGATAGGTCACCAACTCAACTCAACTCAACAACTCATCTCAACAACTCAACTTCACAACTCAACACAACACAACTTAACTCCACACAACTCAACAACCCAACCAAACTCAACACAATTAACACAACTCAATGCACCTGAACATCAGGGTGGATTCCAATGTTTAATGCAGATCTGTGATTCAAGGTGGACCCAACCTACGAACACGGGTACTCAGAAATGTATGTGGAAGTGAAGGCTGCCGGTGCGATACAGACAACACCCCACACCCCCCCCCCACACGGTCGACTGTTTTACAGAACAAAGGGCTTTAGCACCATATACTATATACACGCCCCAAGGCGTATAACTGGGTCACTGACTTACTTGTACTTGCTCTAGCTACCTCACCGGGATTCGAACCGGCCACTTCTACGTGACCACGGCGTCTTGCTGCAGGAACACGTGTACAAATTCAACTGCAACTACCCGTAATGATAATTGCTAGATGTGCTATTTATCCTGGTGTGTGTAAGGGTGCCGGACACTAACCTCGTACACCTCCCCGCTACCTATGCATAAAGGGGCAGTGGAAGTAATTCAGGGACTACAGATTTCGTGCGTACCATCCACTGTCAGGGCGGATCTCATGTAGTATCTCAACCGCGAGCCATTCGTAATTATGGGATTAGTTCACAGCCCATATCTTTGATATAGAGAGGAAAGGAACTGTTTCTAAATCCCCGACCATACAGAGTAGGCAGTGGAGAAGGAGGTGCAGTCACGAAAGGATTATAGAGAAATGAAACCTAAAACTTGACGGCCACGTGTAACGGAAGCGCAGGACGAGTGACACGGATCAGCCTCGGAGAGGCTCGGGAATGGATGCAGTCTTTACCAGAAGGGGATCCTCAGTGCAAGACCGCGAGATGAGTTAGTTGCATATCCTTTACAGGAAGTAGCAGTCAACCCCAACATTTTTGGCTGTTCGTGATTGCTGGGCAAGTTTTACGTTCAGAAGTTTGCCATTGCTTTCTGAACGACCGGCACCCATACCATTTCTTAAATGTCAAACGTAAGACAGTTTCCTGCCAAATCACCCACAGCTGTGTTTCGAACGCGGTATAGGGATTACAAACTGCGTCGGTAACCTCTTCGCCATGGAACGGGCGAGGATACAGTAAGTATGTGATATTGTTTCTTATTGGTGAGGTGAACCCACTCCGACTGTTCAGGTACTTGTAATTTCCGTCCCAAGTTACAGACGAGAAGTCAACATTTCAGCCCAACAGATGGAGCTCAGCATGGCCGAATGGATAAGAGCACTCGCTTTTACACTACCGGTGTGCTGATGCCGAGGTAGCGGGTTCAACCCTACACCAGACAGTAGGACTAAAATGTTGAATTTTCGACCTTGACTTGGGGACGTAAATTACCGGCACCTCTGGAGTCGGACTTGTTTCACCTGACGGGGAGTGCACTGGTAAAGGGAAAGCTAATCCACACGCAGAAATCAGTCGAGTACACGAGAGGTATAGTATGTTCCGATTTGAATGCCTTCATTCACGATCAATTATTTTGAAAACTGTCTGTTGCATCGTTATGAAATTTTTCCAGCCGTCTTATATTTACCCCCACCCAAGGAATATGTCTTTGATAGGTCCAAAAACAAATCAAATCATCAAAAGCGGCGACATTCCTTTGATGTTTTGCTGAACAACTAGTGTTGCCGTTTCTAGATATCCTAATGAGACGTAGAGCAGATGGCACAATTCAAAGATCGGTGTACCGCAAAGAAACATGGACTGGCCAATACTTAAATTTTCAGAGCTTCGCACCTGTCCAGTACAAATGGGGCTTAGTACGGACCCTGTTTGACCGTGCTAGGAAGATATGCACCCAGGACACACTGACAGAGGAATTTAAAACTCTGAAGAATGCCTTAAACCTGAATGGGTACTCTACAGGATTTATAAAGCGCCACTGCCAACAGCCCAAACCGAAATCAGAAGTAACTACAGTCCCTAAACTCAAAGTATTCATCCAGCTAACCTTCCGAGGAGATGACGTAATGCAACGTCTTCGGGACCGGCTCACCACAGCAGTCGAGCGAACATTCTGTGCTGCAGCTCTATTCATCAGGTACAGAAACACACCGATCCCAGTCCCAGCAGTAAAAGAACCTGTAGCTTTGTACGCCAAATCAAATTGTATTTACCAATTTACATGCAGATGCGAGGCCATCTACATAGGCAGAACTGAGCGACAGTTACATTGCAGGGTTTCGGAACATATTCCTAATTGGTTGGACAAGATACTACACAGAGAAGATGGTAGCCTAGGCAGGCCGAAAAACCGGAAAAGTCTGGCTTCATCGGTCGGGAGAAATGTGCTCGAGAGTGGTCACGTGGTTGAAAGAGACAGTGCCTTCCGTGTGTTGTTCAACACACAAAGTAGTCGATTGTTAAAGTTTGCTGAAGCTATACTAATCAACCTTTGTAAGCCGTCCTTGTGTAAGCAGAAAGACATGTTAGTCAGTTTAAAATTACCGTGGTAGACAATCGACATTACTGTGCGAACATGTGTATATTTCAGTTTGAAGGATTTATCTAATTAACTTATTTAATGTGTAAGCATTAGATCTAGGTTGTACAATTTATTTCTTAAGACGTTAAACTAAATCAGCAGTGATTAGAAGTGTGATTTCCACAAATTAGAAGATTCCACAGATTTAAGAAGCTAATAATACTTAGTTCAATAAGAAGAAACTATTTTACATGGGCCAACACTGGTTAGAGAAATTAGTGTAATGTGTAACAGAATATACAATACATGAGCACATGAGATGTAAATAGATTTCTATATGTATCATAATTGTGTGTGTTGGGAGAAAGCACACATGTGGTGAGTGAAATATATTTTTATTGTTGCTAAACATGTGGATTTATCATTTGTGAGTTACATAATAAGGCCTAATCATTACCCCTGCAAGGGTGGTTATGATTCATGATGAATGAATGTGGATTGTGTTTATCACATAATTCTATGTATTTGATGAGAGCATGCATGTGGTGATTCATGTGTAATTTCATTATTGTTAAACATGAGGAATCATCATTTGTGAATATTATAATTATGCCTACTTATCATCCATACAATTATTATGTCTAATGAAGGATGGTGGAATGAGTGAGATTCCATTGTAATTTCATGACATCATACGTTGGACTGTTTGTGCTGTGGTATCGCCCACATCTCAGCTGGTCAAAGTAGAACGGTCAACGACAACACGGTAAACTCTCAAGAGAAGGCAGTGGCAGACCATGGGCATTCCCTTGCTATCCAAGGAGGCTTCCATAATTGCAGAGCCGGCAAGTATTGCTCTGAGACTGGGCTCACCCGAGGAGTTGCCACGTCCTGCTCATGGCTGCTTTAATTCCTCACTTCCATGTGTTGGGCATTTCGCTTGCCACTGGTCGCTCAAGCACACAATAGGAACGGTCAATCTGCGGGCGATATCCACTAGGTAAGCTTTCACTTTGGACTTCGGGCCACGCAATGGATTCGCTAGTCGTGCGTTCCATTTCGTGTTATTGAGACGTTTTTCCACCTTTGTCTAGACTCTCTACGAGGTAGATACAGACAGTTTTCGTAACCATTTTGACTGGGACTCTTCTACTTTTTTTTTGGTACTCGCTCACGAGGTAGACTACATGTGCTGCCGGCTCAGCACCTTACCTCCGTGCAGAAGTGAGCGAGAAACGGCCAGGCCCTCTCATCCAGGGATCCCTCATATCCCCCAGCTGAGAGCCTTCGGAAAAGTATCTGGACTGGGCATGTAGCGTGCTCAGAATCTCACCTCCATGTTTCGGTAGGTGGGTATCGACCAAGCTCTCACATCCGAGGGTTTTTGGCTTAGAGGCGTTCAGCAACAACCCTCGACAGTGAGCCTTATAGTATGTATTCGGATCAAGAACTTCTGCCCTTGTGCGCCTGATTTAAACTTTTGACTGCTATCCTCAGCCTACCTGCAGAGCAGCAGGTTGTGTCTCGCTTAGTCTGGCCCCTATCCCATAAGCTGTCCGATATGTAGTTTTCATCCATCGACACAGCACATGAGGTCAGTGGGACACGCAAGCTCCCCCACCACGGCAAGGTGGAGACACATCGGGGGAGCCATTTATGTATAATAAATTATGAAAAATAAGGGTCATTTTCTCTTTTTTAGTGTTCTCTTGTCGTAGTAAATTTGTTTTAATTAACACCCCTAGATTAATAATTATTTAGTTGAGAGAGGAGAGGCAAGGAACCACCAAAAGGATTTTGGGTATTCAGAGAAAACTTTTCATTGGTTTCCTAGAGGTATTCCTTGCTTCTCCGAAACTCTATTTATGGTCTCAAGCTACTCAGCCAGTAACGGCTAAATTAATTATAACGGGCAGGATCACATTGAGAAAGAGGAACATACCTTTATCTCTTTGGGGTTGTCCCAACAACCATACATCCGAAAACATTCAAAATGACAGTTTATTAATTAAAAGTTGAGATGTGTAGACATTCCAAATGACAATTTACCAATTAGAAGTTTAGAATTGTAGACATTCCAAATGAGTTTATCAATTAAAAGTTCAGAGTGTAGACATTCCTATAGACAATTTATCAATTACCAGCATAGATTGTAAACATTCCAAATGACAGTTTATCAATTAGAAGTTTAGAATTGCAGATATTTCAAATGACAGTTTATCAATTACCAGTTTAGAATTGCAGACATTCCAAATGACAGTATATCAATTAAAAGTTTAGACTGTAGACATTCCAAATGACAGTATATTAATTAGAAGTTTAGAATTGTAGACATTCCAAATGACAGTATATTAATTAAAAGTTTAGACTGTAGACATTCCAAATGACAGTATATCAATTAAAAGTTTAGACTGTAGACATTCCAAATGACAGTGTCTCAACGAAAAGGCCAACATAAATAGAGACCCCCAACATAACAGTGCGAGGAAAGGCAACATGGCCGACCTGCCATCTGACGGCACCCAGACACACGACTGTGACTTGTCTCAGGTTTTAAACTCGCGCGCTCCGTGAGGCCCTAGCTGGTGTGGCTAATCCAGGCAATGTGTGGCTGGCCTGGGGAAGTAATCCCTGCTTCTTTGAAGTGTGGGTGTCTGTTAACTGCCCCCCCCCCCCAGTCCCTCGCCGTGTCTGTGAGAGGGCTGGGTTCGTTGGGTGTGGGTCACAGCGTGGGGCGGTGCTCTGAGGGTCAGGTTAGTGGGTGGGTGTCTGGGGTTTAACTCTCCATAAGTTTGGCGGTTTTGTTTGTCTGTGGTTTAACTCTACTTAAGTTTGGCGGTTTTGTCTGTCTGTGGTTTACCTCTCCTTAATTCTGGTTGTTTTTGTCTGTGTGTGGTTTAACGCTCAAGTCGACGGTTTCTCTGTCTGTGGTTTAACTCTCCTTAAGTCTGGTGGTTTTAATCTATCTGTGGTTTAACCCTCTCATAGTCTGGCTGACGTGTTTGTCTATCTGTGGTTGAGCTATCTCACAATCTGGTTGGTAACTGTCTATCTGTGGTTTAACTATCTCACAGTCTGATTTGTGTATGTAAGCCAGTGAAATAACTCTCTCACTGCATGATTGGTGTATGTAAACCTGTGAATTAACTCTCTCACAGTCTGGCTGTTGTTTAACTCTCTCACAGCCATTCTGTGGTTTACCACTCCAACCATACAAAGCCCCTACCTCCACCCCCACTCCGCCTACCGCTCACAACTTTCTTAACAGCCGCCATTGTGTTGACAATTGAGCAGCCAACAAATTTAACCAAACCAGACATCAGCTGTCACAAACAAACTCCGAAAGTGGAACATTTCCACTGGAAGTCTGCCACCGCAGTCTTTCATCTCGAGTACGGCCCCAGTTGCAATGATCAACTCCTCCAAACATTAAATTAATAACTGTGTTTAGACAAACAAGGCTTCGAGAGTAGGCGGCCATTGACTTGACGTCATAGGGCGGAAATGATCATAGCGCCGGATTTAATGAGGACATAAATGGCGGATGTGAGCGTATGTAATAGGTTGTTGAGAGTAGCACGTGATCGTATCCTCCAATCAATTCACAGGTGAGTATGTGCGAGCGTTTCCCGGCGGTGGTCTTTGAGCGGATCGATTTCAGAGTGGGGGAAATATTCTAGTAGGAGAGGGAGGGAGAGGTAGTAAGGCGTTTACAGGTAAACTAATTGTGTTGAACTGGTACAGACGTTGTTATGGCAATTATGGTTAAAGTCGCTTCTGTCCTGTAATTATCATCATCATGCTGCTTAGCGTGAAGACCGCAACACACAGCTGTCGGCGGTGTCTAGAGGGGTTCTTCCCCCCTGCTGTGCTGAACACGCTTCTAATTCTCTTGTCTGTCCCTCTACTTCTCTCCCTAATTCCCTCTCTCTTTCTGTCTGTCTGTCTGTCTGTCTGTCTGTCTGTCTCTCTCTCTCTCTCTCTCTCTCTCTCTCTTACTCTTCCTCTCTGTCTCTCTCACTCTCCTTCCATGTGTTCGTGTGGATCATTCTGTTGTCTACTTTGCCATGCTCTCTCTCTCTCTCTCTCTCTCTCTCTCTCTCTCTCTCTCTCTCTCTCCCCCCCCCCCTTTCTAGGTTTCGTCTGTATGTCTCAATGTCTATTTGCTTCATCTCTCACACTGTATCCATCGCTATGTCTTTACCTCTTTGTATCCCTCTCTGCCTCCCTCTGTCTATATTTATATCTGTCTGTAGCTACCTATCCCCTGTCTCTCTCTTCCTCTGTATGTCTGTGTCATCTGGCTGACTCTCTGTTTCTTTCTGTTTCTGTCTGTCTGTCTGTCTGTCTGTCTGTCTGTCTGTATGTCTGTCTGTCTGTCTGTCTGTCTGTCTGTCTGTCTGTCTGTCCGTCCGTCCGTCCGTCCGTCCGTCCGCCCATCCATCCATCCATCCATCCATCCATCCATCCATCCATCTATCTATCTATCTATCTATCTATCTATCTATCTATCTATCTATCTATCTATCTATCTATCTATCTATCTATCTATCTATCTATCTATCTCACACACACACATTGTATACAGATGTTACTAGCAAAGCACAGACCACCTCAACTGTCTATCGTAACGGCTATCTCACCTTTCTATCTTAATGTCTACCCCAACTGTCTATCTTAATAGCTACCCCAACTGTCTATCTTAATTACTACCTCAGCTGTCTATCTCAATGGCTACCTCAATTGTCTATCTTAATGACTACCTCAATTGTTTATCGTAATGGCTACCCCAACTGTCTATCTTATTGACTACCTCGACTGTCTATCTTAATTGCTACCACAGCTGTCTATCTTAATGGTTACCTTAACTGTCTATCTTAATAGCTACCCAAACTGTCTATCTTAACGACTACCTCAAATGTCTATCTTAATGGCTACCTAAATTGTCTATCTTAATGACTACCTCAATTGTTTATCTTAATGGCTACCTCTACTGTCTATTTAAATGGCTATCTCAACTGTCTGTCTTATTGACTACCTCGACTGTCTATCTTAATTGCTACCACAGCTGTCTATCTTAATGACTACCTCAACTGTCTATCTTAATAACTACCTCAACTATCTATCTTAATGGCTACTTCAACTGTCTATCTTAATGGCTACATCAACTATTTATCTTGATGGCTACCTCAGCTGTCTTCCTTAATGACTATCGCAACAGTCTATCTTAATGGCCATCTCATCTGTATATCTCAATGGCTACCTCAGCTGTCTTTCTTAATAGCTACCTCAACTGTCTACCTGAATGGCTATCTCAACTGTCTATCTTATTGACTACGTCAACTGTCTATCTTAATAACTACCTCATCTGTCTATCTTAATGGCCACCTCAACTGTCTATCTTAATGGCCACCTCAACTGACTGTCTTAATGACTACCTCAACTGTCTATCTTAATGGCTACCTCAACTGTCTATCTTAATAGCTACCCCAAATGTCTATCTTAATGACTACAATAACTGTCTATCTTAATGGCTACCTCAATTGTCTATCTTAATGACTACCTCAATTGTTTATATTAATGGCTACCTCTACTGTCTATTTGAATGGCTATCTCAACTGTCTATCTTATTGACTACCTCGACTGTCTATCTTAATTGCTACCACAGCTGTCTACCTTAATGACTAACTCAAATGTCTATCTTAATGGCTACATCAACTGTCTATCTTAATGGCTACTTCAATTGTCTATCTTAATGGCTACTTCAATTGTTTATCTTATTGACTATCTCGACTGTCTATCGTAATTGCTTTCTCAGCTGTCTATCTTAATGACTACCTCAACTGTCTATCTTAATGGCTACTTCAATTGTCTATCTTAATGGCTACATCAACTGTCTATCTTAATGGCTACCTCAACTGTCTATCTTAATGGCTACCTCAACTGTCTATCTTAATAGCTACCTCAACTGTCTATCTTAATGGCTACTTCAATTGTCTATCTTAGTAGCTACCTCAACTGTCTATCTTAATAGCTACCTCAACTGTCTATCTTAATGGCTACTTCAATTGTCTATCTTAATGGCTACCTCAACTGTCTATCTTAATGGCTACCTCAACTGTCTATCTTAATAGCTACCTCAACTGTCTATCTTAGTGGCTACTTCAATTGTCTATCTTAATGGCTACCTCAACTGTCTATCTTAATAGCTACCTCAACTGTCTATCTTAGTGGCTACTTCAATTGTCTATCTTAATGGCTACTTCAATTGTCTATCTTAATGGCTACCTCAACTGTCTATCTTAATAGCTACCTCAACTGTCTATCTTAATGGCTACTTCAATTGTCTATTTTAATGGCTACCTCAACTGTCTATCTTAATAGCTACCCCATCTGTCTATCTTAATGACTACCTCAGCTGTCTATCTTAATGACTACCACAGCTGTCTATCTTAATGACTACCTCAGCTGTCTATCTTAATGACTACGTCAACTGTATATCTTAATAACTACCTCAGCTGTTAATCTTAATGACTACGTCAACTGTTTATCTTATTGACTACCTCGACTGTCTATCGTAATTGCTACCTCAGCTGTCTATCTTAATGACTACGTCAACTGTATATCTTAATAACTACCTCATCTGTCTATCTTAATGGCCACCTCAACTGCCTATCTTAATGGTCATCTCGACTGTCTTAATGACTACCTCGACTGTCTATCTTAACGGCTACATCACCTGCCTATCTTAATGGCTACCTCAACTCTCCATCTTAATGGCTACCTCAACCGTCTATCTTAATAGCTACCCCTACTGTCTATCTTAATGGCTACTGGACTTTCAGACTTCCTACTTCCAGAGCCACATCTAAGGACGCCAGCACCTCACAGAAGACCTGGTCAGATAACAATAGCTGGTCCTATAGCTTAGGACCAGTGAACATAGAGTCCCCGACACAGCGAGACCAGGGCAGGACATGCCTGGGGAAGCGTTGGTTTCCATAGTATGAGCGTCGATCGTTCCGTAAACAATGGCAACTATGGAACGTAAACAAGGCTAGTAAATCTCAACCAAGCAAACAATGCTGGGGTTGGTTGCGAAGTCCTGTAGATGAAATGGAGCCCCCTTCTTGACATATAATAATAATAACGAACCTAATGGTCATGATAATAAAATGATGGTGGTGATGATAAAGATGATGTTGATTATTGTGATAGTGAAGATGATGATGATGATGGTAATGAATGTGATGATGACGATGATGTTCATGATGATAATGATGATATTGATGATGTTGATGATGATAATGTTGATGATGATATTGATGATAGTGATGATGTTGACGATCATAATGATTAAGAGGATGTTGAAGATGATGATGATGATGATGAATGTGATGGTGATGATGTTGATAAATGTGATGATGATTAATGTGATGATGATGCTGATGATGCTGATGATGATGATGATGATGATGATGATG